>BGNK01000860.1:34270-61882 GCA_003297005.1 Symbiodinium sp. clade A Y106
AGCACGTCACGGAGTCTGGCAAACGCCGTATGGACATTTTGCAGGAAATTGCCCAGATGAATACCAAGGTCCATAACGGGTTCGCAGGCCTGAGTGCTATGACCCGTTCCCACGCCTCCACTGTCACTGAGACCAAGGAGAACACGGAAAGAACCTTGGAAATCGCGGAAAAAACCCTCGCAGCAGTCAGGGTTTCAGGCCCCTCGCCCTCGGAGGCCGAGCTCTTGGAAGCCGTGGGAGACACCCAGAAGTCGCTCAAGGACATCCAGTCGGCTATGGGCAGCTATGGGCACCTTGGAAAGCCAACTGGAGTCACTGAAGACTTTGGTCAATACGCCCACGCCCGCTACGCCGCCTCCAATACATGCTCCAGGAAATGTTCCGGCAGCAGCGAGTCACCCGGTGCCGCCGCCGCCCCAGCATGCCCCGAACCTGATCAACCTTACACCTGCAGGGAACATGGAGGAGGTTGGGGGACCAATGGGCCCACAGCCGCAGTCATGCTTGGCCATCCGCAACAGATCCTGCGCATGATGGCTGGCCACGCGGGAGACGGATCCAGCTAAATCATTTTATTAACATGTTGTACCTTACCTTCCTCCATTGTTTGGTGGTCGTATGCTGGATCTGAACCCCACCTAGGACACCTAATTCTTTTGATGCCCCTCGGCATCCGTCAACATGAGCCTTGCACTGCCTTAGGGCGCCTTTGTACTTTGTCGCACTGTCTGCGCTGTTTTCCTTGCCACTGGACTGCCCTTGACCTGCTGCACTGTCTGACGATGCNCTTGCACTGCCTTAGGGCGCCTTTGTACTTTGTCGCACTGTCTGCGCTGTTTTCCTTGCCACTGGACTGCCCTTGACCTGCTGCACTGTCTGACGATGCACTGCAAAAGTCGGCTGCTCCCTGCACGGAAGCACAGATTGAGGGCTTTGCTGTCCGAACCATGTGAGTGCTAGATGGCTGCACCGAACACCCACTGGCCCTTGACTCAAGCTCAAGACGAGGGAGGTAGACAGTAGCCCCCACGCGTGTTGCTGCATCACATGTTTCCTAGGCTCCTGCCGTGCCCTACTGAGGTGGTAGACC
This sequence comes from Symbiodinium sp. clade A Y106, assembly GCA_003297005.1. Classification (NCBI taxonomy): domain Eukaryota; class Dinophyceae; order Suessiales; family Symbiodiniaceae; genus Symbiodinium; species Symbiodinium sp. clade A. The sequence continues at coordinate 35,361 of BGNK01000860.1, forward strand.
TTGCTACCCCGCCAGCATCACCACGCATGCTGCAGGACAAAGTTGCACAACGAAGCCCCGGTGCAGATGTGATGCCTGTCGACACTAGTTCAGATGAAGATGCAGCGCCCAAGGATGAGCCTCGGGAACCCGCCTGTATGCTCGAGCGAGACCTTCCTAACTGTCAGGCGATGCGACGCGTAGAGCAGGCGGCCCTTTGCCTCCTCAGGAAGAACGACATCCCTCGCAAGCAAGACCTTCTATGGCTGTTCAACATGTTGCACCCCAGAGAACTCAAGACTGCAGCCTTTGGTTCTTATATACTTGCAGGTGCCTCGCCCAGTCCAGAGATGCTTGTGTAACACACACAACTAGGTTCCCCTTGTTCGTTAGGGTAGTTACCAAGTTCATTGCCTCGGCTTGTCCCCAGCATGTTTTTACCTCTTATGTCATTCGTCAGGGATGCTACTCTAAAGTCCATAGGGACCTACAAAATGGGCCCACTGGGGCGGCCATCGTGGCACTCACCGATGAGGGCAAGGGCGAAGGGTTGTGGATTCAGGACAAGGTTGGGGACACACTTAAAGAGCACGCGGGCGATGTCCTCACAGGCACAACACACTCCCTTAAAGACCCGGTGCTTTTCGACTCGCGACGATTGCTGCATGCAGGACACGTCACCACTAACATTCCTCACCACAGGACGATCCTCGTAGCTTTCTCCACACTACATGCGAGTACCATGCCGTGGTGGGTCCGAAACGAACTTCTTGATCTAGGGTTCAAGTTGCCTACGAATGTTCAGATTCGTAATGCCACTCATGGAAAGAGCCCCCTAGGAGACCCCCCGAGGCTCAGGCAGCTCACAATGCATGAGGCTTTCAGGCTCCCGGTTGATCAGAGGGATGCTCATGACGTCATTGTGATTCATGAGTAAAAAAAAACCCTTGCTCCTTGGTCTGATACTTGGCCTGCATTCAAGCTACCCGTGGCTGCATCTAGTGTTCCTTGGCTCGCTGCTTGGCGATCCTCAGCTAAGTGCTTGGTTCGTCACTCGGTTAGTGTTTGGTTCGTTTGCACCTTGGCTGCATCTATGGTTCCTTGGCTGGCTGCTTGGTTCGCATTCAAGCTCCTCGGTGCCGCGGCTGCATTGGGACTGCGTGTGTAACACACGACACGACACCTCTGCTCTGTTGGTACTGCCTTCCTTGCCCTTTCTGCACTGCTGCACTGTTTCCCCTTGTTTCACCTGCACTGCCACTTGCCGCCTCGCACTGCCTCCCTTTGCCTTGNCCCTTTCTGCACTGCTGCACTGTTTCCCCTTGTTTCACCTGCACTGCCACTTGCCGCCTCGCACTGCCTCCCTTTGCCTTGCTTGCACTGCTGCCTCCCTTCTACAGGTACTGCCCTTGCATCTCTTCCTCCCCTTTTTCCTTCCTCGTCTAGCTCCTGTATCACTTCACCTGAACCCGAGTAGCTGGTAAGCAAACCACTAACCCGCGAACCTGCCGAGCGCCATGGTTCCCTACTATGCTGGCTATGAAGGATGCGTGGCACGGCCCGCATCATTCCTGTTCACTCTATGGAGGACCAGCGCGCAGCTGTCAGGATCCGGTTCAGTTGATGCAGACAGCTGGAATTCTCTGTGTTTCCAGCAGGTGGATCCTCTGACCGAAAGCCGTCAGCAGCACTGAACAAGTGAAGGGCCCACAATGCCTTGTGTCAATGACACTTTCCGGATCTGGCGCCTGGGAATGAGGGTGCAGTGGGGCCTCGCCGGGACATTTCGCCCGTGTATGTGATATGCCAACGGAAACTGCAGTAGCGCAGCCACCCACGTCAGGGGATGGAGAGCACAATGGCGGGCCACCGTGCAAGGAGGATACGATGGTCTCGCCCGGAAATTGCAGCCGTGTCTGTGGGGTAATCCAACGGAACCTGCAGCAGAGCAGCCACCCATATCGGAACCCTAGCGGCGTGCCCTGACCTTTCTGGACTGGACTGGCGACGAGACGGAGAGCACACCGGAAGACCCCTCGACAAGGTTCCCAAATACAATCATGCTGCGGTGATGATGGACGTGTCTCTGAGGTAGTCCAACGGAACCTGCAGTAAGGCAGCCACTCCTATCCGAAGCCGTACGGCGTACCCTGCCCTTTTCTGGACTGGACTGGCGACGAGACGGAAAGCACACTGGGGGACCACTTGACTGGGTTCCCCAGTACGGTCTTGCCGCAGTCGTGATGGAACGCGTACAACTATACTCGGATTGTGCTTGTCAGGGGAAGGCAGATGACGCTCAACGACTCGAGCCAGGTCCAAGCTGGGTGAAGCCACAAAGTGCATTGCGGCTCGAGAGCCAATGGATGGCCGCATCAAGAAGGACCCGAACAGACGAGAACTGCTGTCTCAGCCCCAGCTCCACAACTGACTGGCCTGTGAAATCGAGTGATCGGAGTAGATGGTTGTAGGTGTCTCAGATTGTGGCATTCCCTAGGCTTGGCTGTACTGAGTGGCCTTAACTTGCGTTCCTGTGTTTTACGGTGAGCCAAGCTAAGGGGGCTACATGTTTGAACTGTCGGAGTAGTGCAGGCAGGATAGAGAGCCTCTTAGCTGGGTACTTAGCTGGGTAAATCGTGTGTGGCTTCACCTTGCTTTCTGTTGTTCCGACAAAACCCAGCTACTGAGGCAGCCAATCTGTGCAGGCTGTAGTGTAGTGTAGTCGTGCTGCCAATCTACTTGTAACTGTCTGGTGAGCGGTCTTTATTGGGGAGGTAGTCTAGTTTGTATCTTATCTAACCTTGCGTGTCTGCCTGTTGGAGTGACTGCTCTCCTATCCTTTTTAGGGCTGTCTGAACTGAGCTATTGAGAGACAGTCTTTCCGAAGCCAATTGTTGCCTGCGAAGCGGTCCTCGAGACAAGCCATGCGGGAGCCAAAAGTTCTCCAAACCGAAACAAGCCCCAAGCCGAGTCCCAGGACCAACGCCTCACGGAGGAAAGCCAGGAGGAAGCAGAGCTTGAGTTGCACAAGCGAGGTTCGGCAGAGCTTATATGTACATGCACGAACAGACAGAGACACCGGCACACATACATACGCACATGCACATACGCACATATGTACGTACGCACCGTCCCAAATTCTAACTAAGTCTGACTCTCTCTCTCTCTCTCACTCTCTCTCTCTCTCTCACTCTCTCTCTCGCACTCCCTCGGATTCACATATAGTTGTGCACGCACATATGGTTGGAACACCTTGGAGCATCCTTCGACCTGGACTGACATGCAGGTGATCAGCACCGAGATTCTGGAAAGATCTCCCGGTTCTATTCCTTCAAAGACGAGGCGCGATTTTCATTTAAGTCTCCAAGCCCGTGTATGGTGGAGCGATGTGTTGAATGTTGAACGCCCGTGGCTTTTGCACATGAGCCGAACCGAACGCCGCGGAGACCATCCTTATAAAGCATATAGTTATGCAGTGATGACGGCACAGTGTAAAGCCTGTGCCCTTGACTAGTTCAGGGTAAAGCCGTCCACCTGGACAAGTTATCTATGGTAGTTGCTGATGAAGACTCGTCGGTGCTTTGGCTTTCGACTCAGAGGCATATGGGAGTTTCCGAAAATTAGGGGACCCTAATATAGCACCCTAAATAGTAGGATCCTTATTATAAGGACCCCCAAAATAGGGTACCCCTAATTTTCGGAAACTCCCATATTTCATTTAGCGTTTCGAGACTCGGGAGGCTCGGTCGCAGGAGAAGCGCCGGCTCTCGGCTTGGAACAGCATCGAGTCGGTGAAAGATCCGGATGAGGTCTCCCGGCTGGCAACGTTCCGCTTCTGTCTCAAAGTCTCTCTTCGGAGCCTGCCTGAGTTCTCAGATGTTGGGTCCAAGTATAAGTAGCAGCTAAGTAGTAGAGTACTTGAACGGCCGGTTGGCTCCTTGTCAGCTCCCGGAAGCTCGAGACACGGCGAGGAGGACCCGCTCGCCGGCCTCGGGGAGACCGAGGATCTCGCGCAGGAGGTTTGATGCAGAGGCGGCCCCCGGAGTTCCGTTTTGTTGTAGGTTGCACATAGGGACTCATAGTGTTTCGGGACCTATCTCGATGTTAGATCTGTTAGGTTTGTTTCATTTTGGCTCCATTTGCGGCTTCTGGTGTTCGATGCTGCAGGCGCTGGAACCGGCTTTGTCGGCTTGTCAAACATTGGGTCCTGTAGGGTTCGGCTCAGCTGCGAGGAAGGAAGGTTCACAGCGGAATGAGGTTCTCGTCTGGTATAGAAAAGTTGATCATCTAAGGGAGCCTACAAGAAGCCTGCGTTGCTGCCAAGGTCTTAGCTTTAGCTATCCTGAGAAAAAGTTTCACAATGTCACTTTTGTGGCGCCAGTCGTGCGCGGAAAGACTCCGCCGTGCTCCATTTTCCGGCATCGAGGGCGTAGATGGCGATAATCGTTTGATGATATTGTGTTTGCATTGCATTATGACCTAGCATGGCATATGGGAAGTCGGGTCGGCTTTGAGAGAGCTTCGGAGGTCGTCCCGAGTTGCACCGAGCATCTATCGGTGGAATGTTGCAGGGAGTTCTCCACGCTCGTAATAGATGGACTTTGCTGAGCAGTGCGAGTTTACAGATTCAGCTTTCTTATCGGTGGCTCCCAGAAACGATTTTTCTGGGGGCCCCCCATTCATTGCTTCGACAGCAGCTTCGCTTCTGTGACACCGGAAAAGAAGCGGAGTTTGACTGGAAGGTCATGGCTGTGGATTTTGGGAAAGCTGGCTGATAGCCACTCCATCCCAACTCCAGGAGATCTTTGAACTCGGTGATGTCATGCCAGGGTTTCAAGCTCGAGCATAGGGTTGGGACCAGTGTTCAGGAGTCACACCATATGGGGGCGAGTGGAAGATGTTTGTCAGATCTTGGCTACCCTGACGATTGAACTCGGAAGACCACAATAAGCCTATCCTGGTTGTTGACCCCGCACCCAATGCCTCACGAACATCCGCTCGAAACCATAGAGACCCTGGACGTTGCGGGGGTGATGCAGGCACCGGCCCCCCTTGGCTCGAGTTTAAGGCTTCGAGGCCTCGGGTAAGTGGAATCCCGCTCCTTGTCTCAAGCAAGAAACCCACAACGTGAATCCACACTTGTAGAATCGTAGAGTCTGCCACTGAAGTGGTGGGCATAGGCTTGGGAACTGTTTCAGGGCGGACGAGCAACCTCCAGTCCCGAAGAGCACACCACCTGACTAAAGAAGTTCAAAACGCACTAAACTCACTAAACTTAAGCCCTCTCTCTCCTCCCCCTTGCACCATCTTGCACCCCGTGAGCTGCAAAGTCTGTGCCAGACCGGGGCACATAAGCTGCAATCCATTTGCTCTTGCCGTTGACATTGTTGATAGGGTGTTGACACCATGCTGCGAACCGCCGCTATATCGCTGGTCTTGGCCGCGGCCGCAGCAGAGACTTGGACCGTCTAGCCCAAATCATGTGTTGCTGGCGACAATTGCTGTGGACTCGCAGGGTCGATAACCAAGATTGTCATGAACAGGTCAATACTAGAAATTTAGGAAGAGTCGATCAGTTGCTCTGTGGATTCATAAGGCGCAAGTGGTTTTCTTGATATACTGTATACTCACGTCGGCGAAAATCAACAAGTTGGAATTCGTGTTCTGTATGTGTTGCGGCCCCTGCATATTCCCCCAACAATCCAAGTCATGATAGTCTGGTGGTTCGGCGGCACTGGTTCCGACCCTCGCAAATAGACCGTCAGTTCTGGCACATTTGAGGCAGGAGACGGTGTATCAGAGTAAATGGAATACCAGGTTGGGGGGGGGGGGGGGGGGCCCCGGGGGACCCAAACAAAGGGAGGGGAGACCCCGCGCCCCCAGGCCCTGGCGCGCCTTGGCACTGAAAACCCCGGGCTCTACACGGGTGTCCGGGGTTGTCAACGATTTACTCTTCTTCTNGGGGGGGTGGGCACCGGGAGACTCACACAAAGGCAGGCGAGACCACGCTGCGTCAGGGCCTGGCGAGCATTTGACCTGCAAACACAGGCATCTACTCGGCGTTACGGCGTTGTCATAGCTTTACTCGTCTTCTGACCGAAAGGGGAGTGCTGAGGCTTAATGTTATGTGCACCTTCGGAGTGCCAGGCCATCAGAAAACACTTCAGACCCCGAACCCTCAAATGCGGGCGGTCCAACCACCGTGTGTGGGTACAAACAATATAAAGCCTGAAAACTCGACGGTTATCCGTCTTAGTTTTTGCAAGTATCTGCGACTACAATCGGATAGTATTTCGAGACTGCCGTTCATAACACTTATGCCGGCCCCCCTCTGTGGATATCTCCCAGTTCCGTCCAGAACATACCGAAGGCCGCAGAGGCCGCCCTACCTGCGCCAGGGCCATTATCCTGTAGTGCCTGTGCCTCTGCTGTGTTTTAGCTGAGGGGACTTGGGTGTAGGGGTTTAGGGTTGCTCGCCCCCATACTCCAGCTGAAGCGATGCACTCAGAAGCCTCGACAGCTTTTGCTTTCAAGCTAACTGTCTTCGCCCTGAAAGCCCTAGGCCGTATGAACTTCGAAGGAGTGAAAGCGGTGCAGGCCTCTGGGCGGCCAAAGCGCTGCGGGCGGCTCTACTGGAGAAGATGCCAAAGCCAGGGCTCAGAGCTGGGGCTTTTTTTTTTGGGATCTACTGGTAGTTAATCTCCCTGTGAGACTCGGAAGGTTTCTGCAGTTTGAAATTGGTACATATCTCTCAACCTGTTTGTCTTGTGCTTTCGCCGTTTGCATCGCGTGTGCATGTGAATGGCATGCGTCTCTGGCAAGATCCTGCTGCACCCTGAAGCAGACAGTGTGTCACACCCTCCCATCATGCGATTTTTGCCGGGAATGACATGACTGAGGAAAAGATATACTTCAGTTTGCCTCGAAGTCCGTGTTGCAATGTGGAGATCATTGCAACGAAGACTAAGCAGTCACCGACCGACGAATCTGTTTCCTGTCCCAAATTGTACGGAATGTCTGGTGCTTTATCCTCGCATAGGCTCAGTGCCTGATCCAGGCGTGTCAAGGCAAAGCAGAGAAGGCTCCTAGCGGAGGAGGCTTCCCGCACTCAGACCGAGCAGCGCGGATGATGTGTTCAGGCATTTCGGATTTTGGAGTCGTCACGCCCACAACAAAAAGCAGTCTTGTGAGTGGGAAGTAACTCAGCAGCGCCTCCGATCCTAAGCTTCGACAAGTGTCTTTCCCTGTTGGGACCTGGGAGGCAGAGGTTTGGATCAGCATCATGGCATTTTCATCAAAGGTCGAACCACTTCATGAATAGAGCTGCCCTGCGAGCTCTGTGATGCAGGCCCTGGCTGGCAGCGGTGCTGCCGACGGTGGCGCTTGCGCCCAAAAGCGCTTCCCAAAACAGGCCGGGTGCTGTTTGAGCCAAGCCTCCGGGGGCTGTGTTGCCGGTCCCAAGCCTGCCTTGTCAGAGCACTGAGCGCTCAGTCTTGGTCCCGTTGACGGGCTTGTGGGGGTGCCTGCATCCCTGTCCGAGGTGGTGCTGTGGGTGCCTCCGTCCGGGCAGCAGCTGAGCTGAGAAAGCTCCGAACAGCTTCAACGACATGGTGTCTGTTTTGGACAGTCGCTCCCGCTTCGAGGTCGCCGCCCAGCTACCAAGACTTCAATGACGTTCGTGGTGGTAAATCGAACTCTCTTACGCCCCCCGGAAGCAGCTGCTGGAGTCGCGTTCGGTTTCAGTTTCCCGGAGCCGAAATTCTGCAGACGCTCTGGGTTGTCTTCTTTCGGAGGCCCTGGAGCATGAACTAGTTTAAGGAACTAGGGAAAGGTTGGGTACATCGCGCAGGTCTGGTTCACTGGGCTTTTGACGTCGGCAGACAGCTTCCTTCAACCAGCTAGACTGCAGGGACCTTATAAAGTATAAAGCCTTAGACTATTTTGACTATTGTCATGAGTGACAAAAAAATCAGCCTTATAACTTATAATGCTCTGGAGCGACACCGATATATATGGCCTGAGGAGCGAGCACTTCCAGCTTCTGGGGACAAGTGAGGCAGCGAAGGGCAACCTTACGGATTCCCGGCACTGATCCGATTTTCGTGGAGCCCGCCTGGGCCTCTAAAGGAACCCCCCGAGCAGCATCTAAGGAGCTCTGTGCCGCGCTCCTGAGGCAGCGGCTGCAAGCGGGAGACGTTTCGGGGACTTGCCCTACTATGTTGCCTTGAGGCAGAAGGCATGCACAGGGACTAGGGGCTCGGAATCGAAGACCCGTTCTTGGAGCCCTGCCTGGGCCCGGGACAGGACCTTCCAAGAAGACCTTGTTGAGAAGGCGGCTCGCCACGAGGCTGGGCCGGGGCCGGTCTCAGTCTCTGGGAGCCTGAAATCTACCTGTCTTAAGCTTTCATCCAAGCTTCTGCATGTCACCCGGGTTCAGGGCCGCATGTACGGCGCGCTCACGGAGCATTGGCTGTGCTTCCGGAAAGCCCAGCTCTGCACTGCGAAGGAGCTCTTGTGGGGTTCTGTTTACTTCTTTCTGCTTGATGTGGACATGATGCGGTGTCCTGACATGCAACTGACATCAGGCTTTTGACAGAGTTTTTTCGGTTTCATGCCAGGAAGCGCCTCCGGGTAAGGACGACGATGAGGAGGAAGACCTGTGAGATGTAAAGGAAAAAAGCATCAGAAGCTCTCTTGAGTAAGCCGCCAGGGGTCACGCCGCGCTGACGTTAAATCCGCTTGGGCGGGATATGGTCTAAAGTCTGTTTTGCTTTGGGCCCTTGGGCATGGAACACCCATCCCGAAGGCAGCACCGACGCGCCCATGTGTTGGGAACAGAGAAGGAGAATCATGCTGGAGGCTTTCTTGGCCCACCTGCTACAGGCTGCCCAAACTGAAGCCCCAATGCCCTACGCGAAATCCTCGTGTCGAAAGCCCAGACAGCCTACAAGAGCTCGTCCGCTTGTTGTCCCCATCCCCTCATAACACCCCGTGCAGGCCCCGGGAGGCAAACGCTGTCCCAAGACAAGAGAGATCTATCCATCGATCTATCTGTTTATTTATATATATATATATACACAGTATACACACATATAAGCAGGTACATATTTAAACATAAATAGATAGATCAGTGTGTGTATATATAGATATGCATCTTCCTATCTATCTATCTATCCATCTATCTATCTATCTATGTTTCTATCTACCTTTATGGACGCAAGTACATATGTACACACAACCCCTGTAGCAAGCACCGCGGTCCGCTCCCAGGCCACTGCGAGGCTTTGGGAGCGCCTGTGGAAGGTCGCCCAGAGCAGCTGTAGAGCTTTGGGGATTTGGCGTTTTGGCGTTTAGGATTTGGGGTTGGTGGTGTAAAGTAAAGGCCCACAACTGTGAAGACAGTTAGAGAAAGCCAGAAAGCCATGTGTGTAATAGTTTTTCAAAGTGCAGAGATGATCGATGATTTACAATACTCCAGTGAATTCATAAAAGGCTGTCCGGGGTTGAGCTCTCGCAGTCCCGAAACAAAAAGCCAGGTGGAGGCTCCCTCACAGCCCGGGGTCCCAGCAGGGGCAAACCGCACCAGTTGACTTGCCGGTCTGCATCGCGGCGAAACAGGACAGTGCTGAGACATCACATGCCGTTACCTCTACATGAACAACTGTCACAAAGTGTGATCGAGGTGTTCCGTCGGGTGAGAGAGGACGGTTCTTCACCTGCCTGCCCACGAAGTTCAGTCGCAGCTGTTGGAAACAGAATTGGATTCCTGCCTCCAGATGCCTACAAATGATCCATGATCTTATGCACGTTAGCCTGCACTTCGTGGGCCTTAATTAGCATGAATTTGACCAGGGATTCCGCAGCAGTTGACCTACAAGATGTGCATGCTTCAGAGGAGATAAATGCAACCTGACCAGTAAGAGCTGACCTGCAGCAGTTGAGAGTCGTGTCCAATTGTGCCTGTTGCTCGTTCTTCCCCTCACTCCTGAGAACTGCTCCAATTTAACCGCACTTCTTGTTGTCAAGCTATGCTTCTCAGCGAACTGCGGCGTAATCATGGCTAAATCACAGTGCAATTGCCCAGTGCCCAGAAACACAGCGGCAGTGGCAGAGATTGCAGGAGATACAGCTGCCAAGACAAAACAAAAAAGGCCATGCTGTCGGACAAAGGGTGCAGCACAGCATAGCACGAAGGGCACGTCTGTAGTACTCGTATGTATGAGGAACAGCAGTTATTGCAACAGGTTGCGACACTACTGTCGAGGGAAGCAAGTCGAGCAGTCATCGTCGTGGTGAGGGGAGGGTTACAGGGTGACAAATAGCTACGTCCTGGGCATGCCCCCTAATTAGTTTGCGGATTCCTGGTTGTCGGAGTGTTTGCTTAATCTGCACAGCTGCACGTATGAACCGCCGAGCCAGTGTGTGAACCGTTCCCAAAATCCTTGGACCTGAAACCGAGCTTTCCGCTTGGAGGGTTCTGGAGAGACCACCTTTCACCCTGTCCGACCCCAGCACCGATCCCAAGCACTAATTCGAGCACTCGGCTTGGAATTCGGCTCAGTGACCGTAGCGATGCTGCTAGCTGCGAGAAAAAGTTTAAAGGAACCCGATAACGAATTCGGCAAATGTTTCGCTGCGGGACTGTTGATATGTGAGGGCGATCTAGTATTCCGCCCTTGCAGCAATGGGTAAACTCATCGATTTAACAACTTAGGCGTGGCTTCATAGAGTGGAAGGGACAACCCACAAACACCTGTAGCAGTTCTTGCTGTCGCAACCCGTGCAAGTGAGAGTAGCAACAGTTTAGTGGAGCTGTGGAGACCGAAGCTGTGCCTGCCTTAAGCGAATGCGAGCGCCGAAACCTCGATCCCAAGCGTGAAGGCAGGTCAGCAAGGGATAGGACCGCTGCAAGTTGGCTTAGGCAAAGTTGCGAGTTGTCCTGTGCCTGACATGTGGCGTGGGTTTCGGACATAGGTTCAAGTCCACTGAATGCAGTTTTCCAGCACATCCTCCCAGCTGCCTCGAGATATAAGGATGAAGGTGTAGGCCTTGGCTTCAGCCAGAGTCCGTACGCACGGCGCATCCAAGAAGAAGGCTGCCGAACCATCTCCATGGCAGCCGCGCACCCGCTTCGGCCTGCTCATCTCCGTTTCTTGGATATGATATGTTAAATAACGTCGACCACTAATTAATCCGCCCCGTGCTCGTTCTTCCCCTCACTCCTGAGAACTGGTGATTGTCGTTCCCAGCTTATCTCAACGCACTGGTCTGGGCTACGACGTTCTCGAAATCACTGAGAACTGTTGTTCCAGGTGTTGCGTGTTGCGTGCCCTCATGTTGTACTTCATTGTCCGCTTGATCTTGCAATCGAGGACATGGTCGGACTTAGATGTTCAACCGGCTCTGAGTTTTCAACCACTTCTCAGAATTATAGTATAAGTCCTTCACAGCGGCCGTCCTGGTGCAAGCCATCCTCTGCGAAGAACCCAGAGAAAGCGCGAGATCTCCACTTAGGCAGCCGCGGCCCCAAAGCGGCCAAAGCGCACTGGGATCATTCGGTTGACAGGCTGAAAGTCTGGCCTGCATGCGTGTAGGCCGAGCGACGCCGCGCCCTAGACGGCCATGCTTTAAACCAGTATGGTTTTGAACTGGTGCATGTGATCATGAGGTGCATGCATGTGGTGGTGTCGTGGGCAGATGCAGTAGCTTACAAAAGAAGGATAGTGTAGCCATGCTGCCCGGGTCGACTGTGACAGTGCTGTCGCCCGTGTCTGCAAAGTTGCAAAGAACTGCGTTGCGACTAAGCAGTTGCCGAAGGCCAACAACTACACATGATAATCCTACAGGTCGGTTTGACCAAAAATGTCCAGAAAAACGAATGTCATGGAGTTGATGTACGGATCTGGAGACTGGTGCATGTTATCATGGGGTGCATGCAGGTGGCGGTGTCTTGGCCAGGTGCATTAGCTTTCAAAAACAAGATGGTACAGCCATGCTGCCTGGGTTGACTGTGAGAGCGCTTTCGCCGTGATGGTAGAATTTTCCTCCGAGAGCTGAGCACATGGAGCTGGAGCTAGTTGACATTGTTGACACCCACCAGGAAAGGGCTAACAAATTTTACATGCGCTTGGGGCCACGACCATGAATTCCAAACTTCTTCGGACATTTTCCTACGCTGCCCCATGGCTGCCGTCGACTCCCCGGAGAAGGTCGCGCCCAAGCCCAAAGCGGCGAAAGTGCCGAAGGCCAAGGCCGCGCCCGAGTTCTGGAGCACGTGCGGCACAGCCGTAAGCCGTAGAGCCGAACCAAGCCACGGAAAGTCGACGTAGTGTGCACCTAATCTGAGTTTGCGCTTCTGGATGCTCCTCATCAAATAGTGAGTCAGTCTGCACTCTGCTGTTCCGCAAGTGTTTTAAGAAAGACGTCAGGGCCGGGACTTCGTTTCGGGACCTGGGTCGGCAGGCCAGGTCTGTGTCGCCGAGCCGCGAAGCGCCGGGAAGCCGATTCCGCCCCGGGCTTCATTACGCAGAGAGCCATGCGGCCATGTCTGGGCAGTGGCGGATGTTTGCGTGTTTGCATTGTTTTGCATCCTGGCATGACTTGTCATATCTTATTATGCGGAGCTGTGATAGTGCAGAGTATAATTCCTTCGGCAATGGTGTGTATGCTGTTTTGCCAAAGTGCGCATTGTGATGCGGGGGATGCGTGCGGCCAGAGGATACGATGGGTTGCCGAATGGCTACAAAATCGCACAGGTGAGACCGTGAGGCCAGGTGGTTGCTGCAGGGAAGTACGGTTTGGGAGGGGGAGGAGGAGGAGCAGGAGGAGGAGGAGGAGGAGTTCCTCAGGTGTCACACTTTTTGCAATGTGAGCTTCCTGCAACTCATCACATCTGTTTTTTTCATTGGGGTGCATCGGCTCGTACTATACATACGCAATCACGCGACAAGTCTCAAGACTGCACGCGAAGCAAACGGGGATGTCAAGCGCGCGGCATCCCAAGCCCGTCCGAAACGGATCTTGAATCCGACAGCGCTGCTGCGGCAGCCGGCCGCACATCCAGCCGTAATGATCCCAAACAACAGCCGAGGCAAGATGACAACGACTTCCGGCAGCTCCAGCGACAGGCAGGTTCAGATTTTACACCTTGTGTTGACCTGGGCACCTAGATTTGTATGTAGCAGAAATCCTCATCTGCGAGACTGAATTCATAGGCATTCAGGAGCATGGCTGCCAACGGAAGCTGCAAGGAAGAAGGGAGATAGTGAGTTAAATCGTTTGCAAGACCCTGCCAAAAACCCGGGCCGTCCACGTTGACCAACATTCGGAGGCGGGCTTTTCAAGCGCTTCTCCAATGCCAGGCCAGTGAATCCCCTCAACATCCCGTCGTAAGCTTGGGGCAGAAACAGGTGTTGAATAAAGCGGGCGAGAGCCGGTCGTTTTGCGGGTTAGTACTCAGTCCAAGCAGCTGAGAGTGGGAAACCGATGCATGTATGCATGCATGCATGCATGGACGGATGGATGTATGAGTACATGAGAAAGCCTCAGTCAAGCTTGAATCACAACGACGCCAAAGCAGTGCCGGAGGACAAGCACATGCAAAAGATTTTGCGCGAGCTGGATGACGGAGCCAAGGACATACATACAAAATACATACATACATACATACATGCATACAGATGTATACATCGTACTCATGTATGCGCATGGATTTAGTTGTGGTCACTTGACTTGAGGCCACGTCAGGTAGAGCGCTGGGTTCGCCGGGCTCCGGATTCTCATGAAAGTCTTAGGCTGGGGTTCAGACAACATGGGAATCTTTCGCAGCCTTCGCATGCTTGGCTTCGCACGGTAGGTAGAGATCGCGTCTCTGAGTCAAGGATGCACTTACCTGCCGTCGGAAGCCAGAATTCGAGCCGTTCTCCCATGCGCCACCCGATCCTCCAACCGTGTTCAAAGTTGTCTGGGCCAGGAGAGCTGCTGGGCCTGGTACATCTTCCCCACAGAGAAGGCGGAGCCCTCTTCAGGAATGAGGCTGAAGGCTTCGGATATCCAGAAAAGCCATGGCCCTTGTAACTGAGGCTGGGATGTGCGACTTTGATGAGACGCGCATCACGGCCGAGAATGCCAAAGACTTATGTGATCCCGAGATCAATGCCTCTGCGGGCCACTGGCAGCAGTGCCTGCAGGAGATCTGTCGTCTTTTGGAGGCGGGGTGGGGCCGAACGGGTCTGGCACATGAGTCCGGTCGTTGAGTTGTTCCGTTACCTGGCCGAGGGCCCCTTCAGATGCTTGCATGCTTCTGCTGAGTACACCAAGCCATATAGAAGTCAGTATGATTTGCTCCCCCAAACCAGGGAAGCCGAACTTAGTTGAACATAATCGCGTCGAGATCTGAGGTAAGTTATCGAAAGAGCATGGAGAAGGGGGCAAACGGTTCAAACTGCATCTCGCGGAACTTTGTTTGGTCGAGGAACGCAACGCGATTCCCCCGGACAGCCACGTTCTGCCTCGCATCGATCACGGCCGTGTTCACTGGTTCATGAAGCTTCTTTTCTGAAATTCAGAAGTGGATGTCTGGTGACGGGGCGACTGTTCACGGTTCCATCATCTGGAGTGCGGCATGCCGCTCAAAGTGCTTCTCGGGCACCAGATGGTGCATGGCATAAGGGTGCGAGGTGCATGGCCGGACTGAACCTTTTACAAGCCTTATAGTACCTCCTAGAAGTACCATGTTCGCACCCGTGCTGTGAAGAAAAGCCTATGAAGAGGCCGCGGAAGTCATTCACACCTAGGTTCTGGCAAAGCTACGAACACTCGCCACGATGGATGCAGGAGGTCCCGGATGCTTAAGCATGTACCGTGATCTGAATCATAGGAAGGGACCTCGCACTGTTCCAGACAAGACATGACCACGGATGGTTCCGTACCATAGTGTCGGCTCAAGACAAGCATCCCGAGCCGGAATCCACTGAGCCATATCTGCGAGCCGCGTGAGTTTATGGTTTCTCATTCAACGCTCACTGAGCATGGCTTTCATTCCTCACTTGGCATTGCAACTAGGGGGGCCGCATTTCTGCTTCTGAGTTGTAGTTTGGTAGGTTTCGGAAGCCAAAGCCCGGAAGGCCCGACCCCCGGTTCCGGCGCCATGGCTTCTGAAGGATTGCTGCATGATAGCACAAGGATAGAAAAGGGGGTCTTACGGCAGCCAGACTCATCCGCACCGCGTCCTCGCAGCTGGATGCTGTCGTGGAAAAGGCGGGCAGATTTGCGTCGACTACGAGGGAGGCAGCTTCGACAACTTGTACAAGCAGGGTTCTATCAAGTCAGAAGTCCAGTGGATGGTTATCCTTTGTGCTGGAGTTTTTTTTGCCTTCCTTCTCTTGGCAAGGGTCTGTGCGCCATATTTCCGTGTTGCGCCCACCTATGTTGACATTCCAGAGCTGGGCATGGTTGAGGGCACCTTGTATCCAAGCGCCCGTCTATTCCAGGGCATCCCCTTCAACCACCAGAGCTGGCACCTGCTTGGAAGCCCCAGACTCTGGTTGCAAGGCAGTTTCGACCCGCCTGCATGCATCCGAGCGGCTATAGACAGGAAGGTGTAAGCGAGGATTGCTTGTACCTTAACGCGTACACCCCAACCTGGGGGTGTTGGGGACAAGCCAAACCCTGTGCTTGTTTGGTTTCATGGTGGCGGCTACACCCTGGGGGCTGGAAGTGACACTGCTTCAGACGATGCGGTCGAACTTGTCTGGAACCACAAGGTGGTGGTTGTAAGCACCAACTATCGTTTGGGTGTCTTTGGCTTTTCAGGATCAGAATCCTTGCGTAACAGAGATAACTCGACGGGTAATTTTGGGATACAGGACCAGAGGCTGGCATTGGCCTGGGTTCAGAAGCATATCCGTGCCTTCGGTGGTGATCCAGCGAGGATCACGGTGATGGGCTGGTCTGCTGGTGCTGCATCTATCTCGGTTCACCTGGTGGCATCAAGATCCAAAGGGCATTTCTCACGCGCCATCATCATGTCAGGCGGTTTTACCGATTGGGCAGCCTTGCCAATGTCAGCTGCAGAGTCTGCCTTTGCCTCCGTTTGCCGCTGCCTGGGCTGCGCCAAGACTGACCGCCGATGCTTGCTCGGAAAGTCTGCAGAGGAGACTATGAACTGTGGCAGTGGGCAATGGTATGGCCCTGTTGTGGATGGTGTCGAAATGACCTTAGGTCCTTACGAAGCCATCAAGACAGGAAGCCCTGTCGTGGATTTTTCCGTGCCAATCATCATCGGCAACACTCTGGGCGACAAGCTCGTGGATCTGGGTCCAAATGCAGATGCTCACAAGCTCCGAAAATATCTGGAGACACAGATGTCGCCGGCTACAGCCGAGAAGGCGATGCGACTGTATCCTCTTTCGATCTTCAGAGATTATGCTCTGAGTATATTCCCAAATCAGTGGAGTGCCGCTTACTGGGCGGCTCGTGTGATGGGCGCAGGCAAAGACTTTACGTGCATCATGCGGCGGGTCGTCCACCGATTCCACGAACACGGAGTCTCAGGAGGATAGCCGCCTGATGGTGCCGCTGCCGGATTGGTATCCTTATGACCCCAAACGTGGCAATGCCATGCGCTTTGATGCTGGCGTCAGCCAAGATAAGAGGTGGAGCACTACCGTGCCGAAGAGTGCGACTTCTGGGAACAGGAAAAGATGCGCTGATGCCGAATTCATGCGCACGGAGCGTGCCGAAGCATGCTTGGACATAGGTTTGCAAATGCAACCAACTTCAATTAAAAGAACCGTTGCAAAGTCGAGCAGATTGTGCTTGAGGGCCCCTCGACAGCACACGGCATTCGCATCAGTGTCGGCTCACACGTGCTGAGCTATCACAGGCAAGGTCTAACCGAAAAATGGTCAATTGGGGTCCTTGCCATCAGGCCCCCCTTCATCACGCACTGCTGTGCGAGCACAATGGCAATTCTGCACGCAGTGCACACAGGCTCCAAGAAACCTGAAGCAATGCTCCTGCGATTGAATTTGTATTTGGGGCCCCCAGTCTCTGGACATCAAAGTTCCGCAGAGCCGAATCAACCGAAGACCCGACTCCGGCCCCAAACCGCCGAAGGTGTGCCAGCGCCTGGAACGCTTCCAGTTCCCGCGGCACTGAGCGCTTTGCAGTCTAACACACGGATTCGCTGGTGCATGCCTGGCATACATAGTCACAGTACAGTACTGCAGACTGCAGAGCTTGTCCATGGAGTCTCTCAGTGACATTCGGCATGTCCTCCTTTGCCAAGGTACAGTTGCATAGTGCTCCGACACAGTTACGTTAGCCTCGGTGATTTGGGAAGCCGGTGTGAAAGAACAAGGCTTGCAGAGTGGAGTATTCCTTCCTCGCTGGTGTTCGTGTGTATGTGCAAGTAACACGGCTTGCAGCTGGCCAGGGATCAGAAGAGTTTTGAGATCGTGGCTAAGTCAGAGAAAGTACCACATCTGCATACAAAAAGTATTTAGATTCAACAAATTATAGACAGGCGGCGGCAAGGCGGCAAGTACACAAAGTTGTTAAAGATCAACGAAGAAGTCAAATCGGAGTTCTGGCCTCAGCCTCCAGCTGCGAAGGCCGTTCAAAGACTGTCTGGTGCTTAGTAGGGAATGGGGGAATGGATCCCTATAGTGGTCACTAGTAGTCCCGATATAATCCCCAATAATAGTCTCCATATTCCATTCCCCCATTCCCTACTAAGAACCAGACAGAAGAGCTAGGCTAAGGCCTTAGGTTGCTGCGCAGCATGGATTGCTGGCAAGGCCGCCTAGGACAGAAAGGTAACACGGCCCGGCTACGTGTACAGGCGGGTGTGGGCGATCGCATCGGAAAAGGTCAGACCGGTTGTTTCAGCATGCGCGGCCTGAAGTTGGCTGTTGCCACAGGGTCAACCTTGTCGCTGTTCTGGTGCACACGGCTCTGGTTGCGGTTTCTGTGACTGTATCTGGTTAACGAAGCAATCATGCACATTGTTGCAGGGGGTGTACATGTGACGAGCTCGTGGCCGCAGCATGTTTGTGCCACACATGCCCTTTGACACAAACCTTGTTTTCACGCTATCTGGACTTTGCCTGAGCCCCAGATGCATCCGCGAGTTTCACAGTGATGTGTTGCCACCTGTTGCCATGCTTTGGGTGGTGCTTGTTGTCTGTGGTGATGCGAGTCTCACGTTTGCAGACATGCGGGTCATCCTGGAGCCGCTGGCTCAGAATACGTTCTCGTGCATTTGACTCAGCTTTTGGTGTTTTAGTTTCTCACTTTGCGAGTGATGAAGACGAGAAGAGACACAGGAAACAGCAACATGGGACTTCAGACAGATTCTTGCTTTCAGATTAGGCAATGTGTCTCATCGCCGCCAGTAGCAAGGCGTGGTGCTGCATGCTGCAGCATCCGAGGGGTATGATGCAACCGATACAGTTAAAAGGAGTGCCATGAACATGCTGCCTGTCTCCTATGCAGTAGTGGCCCTCAGCGCTTTCTTCTTCGGCTTAAGGAGGTTTTTTCATCAGACGGAATCATCTGGCTGGCTTCCCCTGTGTACAGTTTTGCGATGCCGCCGACACCACAAGCGCAGGTGGAAGCCGCCTGCCTTCGGCCTGATGGTTCTGTCTTCTCGGTGCGGATTCCTCTGCGTAGCCTGGCCGTGAAAGGTACCACCGGTATTGCAGAATGTGGTGAGCGACTAGCCCAGCAGTTGAGCTTTGGCCACTTCGGGGTGCCGGGCGAGGTGATGCCGCCGAGCGTGCGCTTGAGCGATGTGCCTGGAGTCAGCGTCATGGTTCTGCAGCGCCGCAATCCAGCGAGAGGGTTCTTGCTGGCTGTACGCCCGAGCAAGAGCCTGCCACCCTTCCCGGAGAACATTGTTGCAAACCGCATGCTGAACAACAAGCAGCTGCATGTTTTCGGCTGTGCTATCTTCGTGCGCCACGACTATGTCGCCCAGACTTCAACTAACAGCTATCTCCCAATTGGCATCTCAGAGGCAAAGGCATTGATCGCAGCTGTGCCTGGCAGTGAAGCACTTGTGGCCGAAGCCCAGCGGCTCGCGACAGCACGAAAGGCAGAACGAGAGCTCGCAGAGGAGTTCTCGGCGAGGCCACTGGCAGCTTCGGCTTTGGCTGCTGCTGACTCTGGCCAGAACTTCAGCATGCGCTCCTTCGGCATGCCAGCTGCAAAAAGTGCGGCCTCGCCACAAGCCGCCCAATCTATGGAGCAACATGGCAGAACAGGGGGAACTGCATTCTCCGCTACGGGTGCGTATGCAACCCAGGCTTCAGAGGCACACCCACAATCGAATCCCCGTGCCATGCACCCCAACAGCAGGATCTTGCCTGGCAGCGGGCATGCCGCGAAAAGTGCGGCTGCGCCACGAGCCCAACAATCTCCACCACAACCTTGCAGAACACGGGAAGCAAGTGCGTGCTCCGTCAGCAGTGGGTGTGCAACCCGTGTCTCAGCAGGACATCAGCAAGCGGCGCGCGTCGTCGCCCAGCCCAGCCGCAGGAGCATGACATTGCCCGATCCTTGCCCTATCTGTGCAAACACCTATCAGGTGACACACCACATCAGACAGAAGGCGAGCTGTTGCAAGCAGCGTGTGTGCTCAGAGTGCAGCACAGAGATCTTGAAGCGAGCTGGCTTTGCGGGTCGTTCGCCTTGCCCTTGCTGCCGCCACACTCCTTTGCAAGTGCAGGATTCAACTTCCGATTCTGAGGATGAGAACGAGGTCGAAGCCGCACGGCAGGCACGAATGGCCGAAGACCACCAGCTCGCGCAGGTTCTGCAGGGCATTGAGGATGAGGGCATGGCCTCTTTTGCCAGTCGACTGGGACGCCAGAGATCTCAGGCTCAGAGTCAGGCATCGGGGAAGACCTGGGTATCCGTCGCACAAGAAGGCAGAGTCAGAGCCTTGGAGGCAGAAGTTGCCCAGCTGAAATCTCTGCTAGGAGCGAGGCAGATGCCAGGCTCCAGGAGTGCAGGTCCCAGTCCCAGCGTGCTGAGACCTAGTGGCCCTAGCCTTAGCGGCTCTAGCTTCAAGACCGTTCTCTGCCGTTACCACCAAGTGGGACGCTGCTCGAAAGGCTCCGCTTGCTCCTATGCCCACGGAGCTGGAGAACTGCAGGCAGCCAGCGCCAGTTCGACATCGACGGTCCAGCGGCACCCAGCCAATTACAAGACTGTGCTTTGTGAATTCTTCGAGCGAGGCTCTTGCAGGTACGGCGCTCAGTGTACCTTTGCACATGGCAGTGGGGACTTGCGAGCCTCAGCCTCAGGGCCGAACCGAGCAAGCAGCGCCAGCAGCGCAGTGAAGAATTGGCTTGCCGCACGCAGCCTCTGTTGTCAAGCAGGGCTGGGCACACGTGTTTCTCGGAGCATGGAGGGTCAGACAGAGATTGCTGCTTGGCGCCGACGTCTACAAGACGCCAAGTCCAGAAGGCAACCTTTTTCCTTTCCTCCATCTCTCAGTGCCGCCGATAGGAAAGTGATCCATGTCCTTTGCGATGAGCTTGGCATCCGCCACGAGCCTAGAGGTGAAGGAGCTAGCCGTTGCATCTACATCTTCTTCGATTCTGATGCGCCGGACTCAATCTCGGACTTTGCTGGCGAGATCGATGCTCTCGAGTACATGGGCCACAGCGAGCCCGAAGAGTACGATGACTTTTATGACCATTATGATTTGGACGACGACTTCTTTGACGAAGAGTGAAGCTAAGTCACCCTTTTCAAAGTTGCAGCGTGCTGACAGCTCCGCGGAGACGGAAAATGCTGGTGCAATTCCAAGCTTCTAAGCCTCGTAGAGCATGCACACAATTGAAGCACCCTGGCCTGTTTGCGGTGCTTGCAGGCCCGCCGCCTTGTGCCGCATTGCGCCACGGGCAGCCTTCACGGCGATGAATAAAAGAAGCCGAGAGGAGTTTTATAAGCTGTGCCCGCTCTGACCCGTACGTTAATCAAGAAGTTTTTCGATCTCCTCTCACCCAGCAGCCGCAACTTGATCAA
This sequence comes from Symbiodinium sp. clade A Y106, assembly GCA_003297005.1. Taxonomy (NCBI): domain Eukaryota; class Dinophyceae; order Suessiales; family Symbiodiniaceae; genus Symbiodinium; species Symbiodinium sp. clade A. Next base: position 56,379 of record BGNK01000860.1, read on the forward strand.
TCTTGTTGTTCCATGCGTGCCAGCAGACGAAGCTACGCTGACACGGGGGAAACTTATGTTCTTTGAAGAGCCTGAAGGTGTGATGCGAGGGTCCGTCCCGGCCGGCCCACCATCACTGTGCCGCTTTAACTGGCTCAAACAGTGCTTAGAAGTTGAGGGTCCTCCTCGCCAGAGCGCGATCGAGCACCAGTGCCTTGGCAAAGACACTAGAGGGCTTTTCGTGTCTTTCGGGACGGAACTCGGCTTGAAGGCCAGGGCCAGTGCTGCCTTCGCTGGAGGTTCACCGGACCGCAGCTGAGGTCTCGTCACACTCCCGTGGTCACACTCTCGCTGGCTCCGTGCCACAACTTGTTATCTTCGTGGCAGGCTGGGGATTTCGGGGTTCTGCATGTTCTTCATGCTCTGCTTTGCGGCAAGGGCGGCCGGACTCCACATGCACGCTCTTCAAGAAATCATAGTCAGCGGCACGACAGGGGTCGAAATGGGAGACCGAACCACCAAGCCTCTTTGTAACCACCATCCCAAGTGCCAGCTGCAGACTTCAGCAAAGAAGACCCTTGAAGGATTCCAAAAGACATTCCTGTAACTTGATACAGTGATACAGCCTCCAATGAAGCTTGCCAGGTTTCAAGACTCTCGCGGAGCTGTCAGTCAACAAGATGGCCAGGACACAATATGGCGAGCCATTCGGACAGATGGCAAGGATTTACAACTACACATGTTGTGCGATTGGCAATATAATATACTCGTCACCAAATAGAATTAAATAGAAGAATGTCGGCCGGCGGTGACAGGCAAAGCACCTTGCCCCAGAGCTACAGAGCTTGCAGCTCTTCACCTCGTAGGCAGACTGTGCCCGGCACGAAGGCAGCCTGTCATTGCACTGCTAGGAGGATTGCATTGAGCCTCTTGATCTTGGTTATTGCAGCCAGGAGCTGAGTGATCTGAGTTTAGGTTTGCGTCCCAGATAGAGGGTTTAGCAGGCAGGGAACCTGGTAGATTCCGGATGACGAAGACGATTTGTATCCTAGTTTTTCCCGCGCCTGCACCTGTACGAACACCCAATCCACTCCAACATTCGCTTGGTGTTTCATTTGCTTTGGGGAAGCTTTTGGACACCACAAGCCCCAAAAGGTTTTGTCATGTCTTATCTTGCTGTGTGGAGCCCAAAGGCATGTTGCGCTTTCCTCTGAGATTTTCGAGTTCACTCTAGCGATCGCGGCGCGCTCAAGGCTTCCGTTCTCCGGGTGCGGAGCAACAGTTGCGAAGAGGCTCAAGTGCCGGGGTTTATTGGAGCTGGCGCTGAAAGGTTCGGTGACACAGCAAGGGAAGCTCCAGAAAACTCTGATGCGCCTTCGGCGATTCTGGCAACGTGGAGAGCCTAGCTGGAGATGTGCCATGAACGTCAAGCGAACCATCCAGATAGCGATACAGCCCAAACAGTTCGCTGAAACTTCAACCGCCTTTGATCACCAGGTTGACTCCTCGGAAATTGTACACAAACAAGGGCTTTGCCGAAGGGACTGAACGACGGCTGTGTTCGGCAAAAGCCACATATTATGCACATCCTGAGGGTTCAGTCTTGGCTTAGAAGACCAGGAAACCGGGAAACCTGTATAGTGTCAAACCCCAAATTTGATTTAACAAACCTGTACACATGTGGACGGTGCTTGGAAGATCTTGCAAGCAGGTTTGGTTCGAGGATGCGAAGTTCGATGGTGAGCCGTCCACATGCGGCGAGCGGAAGCTTGCTTGCATCACATAGTAATCGTTTCGCCCAAGATGTTGCAGTTGCCAGAGAGATACCTGCGAAGTAGGCGCAACACATTGGCACATCCGTAGAAGAAACCCTTAAAGCCCTTAAAGCCCTTATTAGAAGACTCCTAAAAGGACTGCCCTGATGCCCTGCCTCTGAGGATCGTTTTTCTTCAGACGCCCCAGGGAGGACTCCTCACTGAGCAGGAGGCTCGCGTCAAGGTGCCCGGGGTGCCCGGGCTCATGCCGCGCAGCAGAGCGCAGAGAGAGAGTGTGCCTTTTTCAGGTTTCGAGAGTTTAGAGTTTGGAACACGACCGTTTGAGATAGATCAGATTGGGCTGCGTTGCCGACGGGTGACCATTCGGCTAGTGTAGCATGGCGCAACCAAGCGTAACTTGTAGGAATGAAGCGACTCACGGGCCTGTCAAGCGAGCAAGCCTTCTTTTTGACTAGCCCTGTGTTTGCAAACTGTTCACATGTCTTCTTCGAGCTCTGATAACCACAACTCATAAGCTGAGGCAGGCGAGCCGTTGTGTCGCATGGTCGAGCTTCGACTACACTGACTATACACGGCCGACAGCGAACGGGAAACAGCACCGGGTTGTGCAATCCATGCAGGCGGCGTTGGAGAACGACATTTGCGCCGATTGCTGGCCATGGGAGCACCTTGCCTCTCAGTTTTTGCTTGTGCGTATGTGACTGCAATTCCTTGGCCTTGCTCCGGAGGCCACGGAGCATTGACAATTGAAAATTTCAAGTGAAGACACCATGACACACCACTGACTTGGATTTCGGGGAGATGCGTGCCCTTTCGCGCATGCAGATGTCCCGAATGTCGCACCTCGAATAGCATGCACCATTACCTGTGGGTCCGCTCAGGAAGTACCGCGAGGACGGCAACACGGAGCGCTCAGCGAAGCCATGGCCCCGAAGCCTTGAAGCTACAAACCGACCGTCTTATTCGGTGCTTCGGTGCTTCGGCTGAGGCGTGGTATTGCCATTGAGAACCACATGCTCACCGCGGAGCCGCCTCGGGCCTTTCGGGTTTCGCAACGGGAGGCTGCAGGTTGTCGAGCCTCCGGTGAGTTTGGGGAGAAGCAGGAGGCATACGCAAGTCCTTCCAAGCACGACTTTCAGAAGTTCATATCTGAACATCCACGGTGCAGCTGATGACGGCAGGAGATGCTGTCTGGGCTTTCTCACATCATCTCCTGGGGCGCCACCTGGGATTACAAGCTCCAAGGTCTGCACGAAAAGAAGCTTTCAGGTATATACCGGTTGTACAGAAAAGCAAAGGCCTGGGCTGGGAACTCGGAATTCGTGAGAGCCAGGTGGCCCCAGCCTGGATGTGTGGAACGCAGCGGGTATCGAGTTCTACCCAATGATTTGGGGCGATGGCAGCTTGGCTTATTCCCAAGTCCCGACTCTGCAAGCCTCAAATCCTCGTGTGACTTCGGAAACATGGGGCAGACAACGACAATCGCCATGTACTGTAGGGCGAAACAGGAGGGCCAGGCATCGCAGGCTGTTTCAGAGGGCTCCTCAATCTGGAGACGGCAAGCATATAAAATAATTGAAAGGCTCGTTGGTGACGGGTCAAGCCAGCGCATGACACAAGGCACCATTGCTGCTGCGGAGGCCGTGTGCTTGGGTTTGCCATGTTTAGGTGGAAGCAAGTCTATCTGCGTCAGTAGACGGCAACAGGTAGAGCACCAGCCAATTAAGTGGTTGTGGCCCCGAGAGAAAACCTTTCTCGTGGCTTGCACGATAAGCCGCACTGCTGCACACTTGCCGAGAGATTAAGTCGCCAGCTCTAAACCATGAAGCTCCGAACTAGCCACCAAACGATGAAATGGAAAGTCCGTGTCAAGGCCCTCGTTCCAGATGCCGAAGACCCCCCCCTGAAACCATCAAAACCTCCACCCCTGGGAAGGCTAACGGCATGCCGGAGGGCACCCGGGCTTTGCTCGGCTTCAACGAGCCGAACTTCCCCGAGCAGCCGGGGAGCCCTGCGTTTTTTGGGGCTTGGGGAGATCGTAGACATGATGAACGACAACACTGTCAGTGTGTGTGTGTGTCTTGGTCTTGGTTTGTGTCTATATTCGATATTGCCTGATTGCATATTCATGTTGTTTCATATTGTTCATATATGTGCGTATGTATGTATGTATGTATGTATGTATACACACATACATACATACATACATACATACATACGTACATACACGACATATACATCTATATATATATATATATATATATGTAGATAGATATATGTGTGTGTATCCACATATGCATATATATATATATATATATACATACATACATACTTTATACATACCAGTCGGGTTTCCGCGGCTTTCCCAACGCTATCTGGCGTGGCTCGGGCAGAAAGCAAGACGAACCCAAGAACATGAGCTCATACAGTCATCGTGGTTTACCCCCGAAAGCAAGCTTGTCACTGCAGGGCCAATCTCCATCCGTACTGGGCACTGGCCTTGGATTCGGGGTTGGGCAGAGAAGCTTACTCGCTTGGGCCGACTGAGAAGGCCACGTCACCCCGGTCAGTTGCACTACGTCACTACGTAGCAAGGATGGGGCAAATCGGCTAATCGCCGTAGCACTTGCGATCTCAGGCTGCATACCACTGGAAGGATGTGGAGAGGATCGCGGAATTGAACAACATTACCACGATTGCCGGGTGCCTAAGGGACTCGTGGTTCTCCTTCTAGGAAGCAGTTGTTGCATGGCGGTCTCGGAAGGATGCGCATTGGCTGTTCACCGTTTCCTCGGGTCTTCTTCATGAAAGCTTTTGAACGAGGATGAAGTGAGGATGAGCAGAGTCAACGCCGCTCCATGCTGCTAGTACTAGCCTGAAAGTACGATTGCCGAACCAACCACGGCAGAAATAGTCTTCCAACTTTTTTCTATGCGCTTTATAGAGCAGGAAACAGGAAACAGGAAAGGGAAGTAGAAGATAAGTATATAAGGCCACGGAGCAACAAGGATCAACACAACTCCGCAGATCTATGCTTCGGTCGTTAGTCGGGTCGGCCCAGGGTGCGATGCTTTCGTTGAATCAGTGCCGAGGTCTCGCCATCCATGAACTACCATTGGTCCTTCGAGCCACCCTCAGCTTCAGTGTTTTTTCGGGCTTGGGGTGTTTGGCTGCTTGCGACGACAGTCATGGGTGTGGAGTAGGACTACTCGTAGTGACATCTTGGCCGTAGACGGCTTAGATCGGTGATGCGCTAGCCGATGATCTCCAGCCATGGCAAGCAAGCAGCGAGGATCCGATCGACTGGCTCTACCAATTCTTCTACCACTGCGAGGGCTGCAAGGTCCCGAACGAAGTCTTATATAGGAGATGGCAGCTGCAGAAGCCAACAACGAGTGAAAGCGCACTGCCAGCGATTCTGCCACACTTACCATGGAAGTCGTTTCGTCGTAGCAGCAGCAGAAAGTAGCAGCAGGGCATGAGGAGTATGAGAAAGCAGCAGTGGGAGTCGGAGTAGCAGTAGCAGTGAATTTGTAGTGTTCGCGGTGGTGATGGTACTGGTAGTGGTAGTAGAGATGAATAGAAATAAAAATTCTAACAATAGTAGCCGTGGTCGTAGTTAGTAGTAGTAGTAGGCGCCCCCCCCCCCCTACCAACCACCCCCCCCCGACATACTCCTCTAACACACATCCGCTTTACTCGGTATTTACAGTACTTTCGTCATGTCGGAACATCTTATGAGGCTTAAAA
>BGNK01000860.1:62478-86394 GCA_003297005.1 Symbiodinium sp. clade A Y106
GGTTGTGACAGCTGACGCAAATGAGCCTCGGGAACTTATGCAACTGTCACAGATAGGGAGCCTCAGCCCCTGCATCTGTGACAGTTAAGGCAAGTGAGCATCGGCAACTTCTGCAGCTGCCACAGACAGGGGGGCCTGAGCCCCTGCATCTTCTGCAGATATAATTTTCGTTGATGATGACGATGACGATGGGTTGAGGCGCCAGGTGGTTGGTAGGGGGGGGGNTAATTTTCGTTGATGATGACGATGACGATGGGTTGAGGCGCCAGGTGGTTGGTAGGGGGGGGGCGTGGCTAGTAGTAGTAGTAGTAGTAGTAGTAGTAGTAGTAGTAGTAGTAGTAGTATTCGAAGATAGTAGCATTAGAAGAAGCAGCAGCAATAGCAGTGGTACTTGCGGCAGTATCAGTAGCAGTAGCAGTAGCAGCAGGAATGTTAGTAGTTGGAGGAGTCGGCAGCAACAGCAGAGGCAGTGGCAGCAGCAGGAGGAGGAATTGGAGGAACAGCAAAGTTTTGAAGCAGTGGTCCTATTCGTGGCAATCCTTCGTGCCGGTACGCGTCCTAGGCCCATCTGTGCTTGTTGAATACATCGAATAATACTATGTATGGGTGTGTGTGACTGGTCCATACCCACCCAGTTTGCGTTTATCCCGAAGTTGTGGATCACTAGCCGTTCATTTCTGGGTTTGCTCTTTTTGGTCAAGTTTCATGTTTGCTGCTTGTGTCAGTACCCATCCGAATTCTATGCTTGTGTCGGGACATGGCTGCCCTGGATCAATGCCGAGGAGGGCAGCTCGAAGGCTCGAAGACTGCCCTGAATCGGTGAGACCGCGAGGTTGATGCGATCGGCCTCCACGTCTTCAGCTGCTATGCCAACGGCTTGAAGTTCCTCGGACCCCTCAACATGTGTGTATGCATGCATGCAAGCATGTATGGTCAATGTATGTCATGTCAGGTCACGTCATGTAAGTATGTATGCACGTCCGCGCACAGGTATGTATGTATGTTTGTATGTATACGTATTTATTTGGTTAGTCGTTTTTCTATGCACACATGTATACATGTATTTCTACAAATGTCATGTATGTATGCATATGCTGGCAATGCGGCGTGACCAGGGGCCCCAAGTGACAATGATTCGGCTTGCGATGCATGCGACTTTTCTTGGCGTGTTTATTTCAAGCAGCTTAGGTATCACTTGGACCGGTACCGAGTATTTGGCCGCTGGGCATCGAATTTGTGTCAATGGCCAGTGTACATAGTAGGTCCATCCAGAAGGACTGTCTTGTGAACTGGCTGAGTGTAGGTATCCCCCGGACACAAGTGAGAATTCTGCCTGCTGAGGCAAGCCGATGTGGGTCACGGAGATTGCTTGCTCTGACCCACACTCCCCGGAGCGGCTATCGGCAGAGGCTGGTCCGTTCTGCCGGAGTTCAACTTCGTTGATTTGTGGCGGATGTAATGTGATGATGACAGTGGTGCTACACAAAAAGGATCTTGGGTCACGTTGAGGTCTCTGGAGATGCGACCAGGTTCTAGAGAGCCGGTTTCTGAGTCCCCTTACTCTTCCCTTCGGCTTTGTCTGCAGGGCCAAATGGCCTACATGAAGGAGGCTGGCGGGTATTCCGATCCTGATAGTGTGTTGCCTGTGCTGAACGCAAGTTGCGAGCTTCCGAAAAGACCAGCATTTCTCCTTCGGAGCGCTTGGCCTCACATCACACGAGTTCTTTACAGCTCCCGAAGGGGACACGAACCCGGCCCAAGGCGATCCCTCTTCTCGAAGCTGATGAGGACGTAGCGATGCGCCTTTGATTGAACTCATGTAGATCGCTCGCGGCGGGGCCCACGGGGTCGGGCACCCCTTGCTGTAAGAAAGTCTAGCCTGGACATTTCAGTGATTTGAGGATACATCTACAGCTAGGAATGTTGATTTTGGCTTTCCACATGGGCTGCTATTGCACGAGGCCGTCGCCAACTTAGAACCTTTTTACATCTGCGGCACCTGCGAGACCCTGCCGCATCCCTTTGCGGCGGATGTTGTTCCCAAAGCTCTCGATGCTTTCTCCTTCGTTGCTCCAAGGTATGCTTGGTTCAGCTACTTCAAGGATGAGTGGGCCCATCCCATCGTGGCTTTGGCTCGGAAACGCCATTTCAGTTCTGTTATTGCTTCCTTGGCGCTTGCATTGCATCTTGAACGACCCAACAAGCACTTGCATTAGAATCCCAGCGGTCCGAGCTTTGAGTTGGCCTCCTTGTGTCTCTCTTGAACTCTCGGACCTCCCCCCAGAATTTGGCGTGAAGCAAGGTGGATGGAGAGCTCCTTGGCTTATCTTGGCTTTAGAGAGACTTCCAGCGCAGGGCTCTCCTGCATACATGTACGAAGTGCCTTCCCTTTGGCGCCATGAACGAAAGTCATATCATTATGTCATTATGCATGTGTGCATACTTAATTACATACATATATATATATATATATCTGTATGTATATATATGTATATATATATATAGATAGATGATGATAGATGCATATTAATATTTGTTTGTACATTTATCTACACATCAGCATATCGTGGGAACGTGAATGTGATGGGGTGTGATACTGGTATGATATGATACGATGTGTTGCAACGTATCGTAAGGTAGTGTATGTATATTCACCCTCTTACTCCACACCCTCTTGCTCCAATCCTCGATCGGAACAGATGTTTCAGGCAAATCCACTCCTACCGAGGAACGGCGATGCTGGCCTCATCCACCCGAACGGCACCCTGACAAACCTGGGGAGGCTTGTCTGCACAACTTCCGGACACTTCCTGGCTCCAATCTCCGGCGGGCAACGCGCAAAGTGCACGGAGACACCTGAAGGTGTTATTATAGCAGGGCGCACCGAACTTAGGAAGCTGTTCGAAACCTTTGCCGCCGGATCCAACTTGACGGAGATCAACATTACGATCCCCGAGTGGAAGAAGCTTGGGCACGAACAGATTTGGAGCGGACGACGTGAAACCACTGCTGATGTCTGGTGATTTTTCCAGGGGTGATAGACTTGTTGTGGCCATTGTGGGCCGAGCTAGGTAGATGCCTGGCTTACGCCTGGCTTTCTGCTAATTCTGGTACTTGTGGCTGCCAGGAATGAGACAAACGAGACGAGCTCCACTACGACAACGGAAAGTACCTGCCCAAGGGGCCGGCATGAAAACGTTGATGTCCAGGAAGTAGAGCTACTGAGGTGAGACCCTCACGACTACCAAGTCTGCAACCACGAGTGTGTCCGAGACAGCGACATCTTCGACAACAGGACGCAGTGTACTCCCTTGCAAGTAGATGCTGTGAAGCTTATGTATAAGGCTTGTTCAGGCCCGCCAAAGCTTGTGACACCCTGTGTGACCCTCCTGTAACACCCCCAGACTCCAGATCGTCACCGGAACGAACTCAACATGACTCAACATGGTCTCATTGACCCGGCCATGCCTGCTGCATCATCCATCAGCGGCCACTGTAGTGCTAGCACAATGTCTTTTACTGTTTTTGAGCAAAATGCTGGCACCGAAGATCGTGACAACAGTCGTCAATGCAAAGACTTTTCGTTCTGCGCCAGGATCGCAGACGTGGTCGAGCACCCTCACCGAGTCGACCACGACCGTGACAAGCTCGGTGACAGTGGCCGCCTCGATTGTTCGAGTTTTGTCGATCTGTGGTCAGAGTTGGCAAACGACCAGCAACTCTCCTGTAAGCTGAAGGCTGATTCAGTCAAGAATCTTGCAGCTAATCAAATTCCGAAGGTATCGTGTTGAATTCCAGTGGTTTCGCGACCGGGCGATGGCCATAAGGCATTTCCTGAGACAATGGGACCTGCGAAGGGCTGTGAGTGATGCCTTGGAGCGTATTTGCTCTTGCAAGGCAACTGGCACGGACACATCTACTCAGACGGGAAGCACGACCACGGTGTCCTCGTCGAAGACCGACACGACAACCCAGACAGACACTAGCACTTCAGCAACAACAACACGCACCTCAAGCAGCAGCTCGACACAAAGTTCGAGCGCAACATCGAACACGGCCACAAGCAGTACTAAAACATGGTCGGGCGAAACTTCGTCAACCACTGTTGTGACAGTCACAGACACATCTTTAACTGCTACTGTCACCAGCACAGTGAGCACGACAGAGACTTCGGTAACCGACACCGCAACTGCTACCAGCACTGGCAGCACCACGCTGAGTGCCACCAACCCACCCGAAGTGGCGACCACAGCCATGAGCACTACTGCGACCACAACTGCAACGCTGCCAGCAGCCACAGCGACCGCTACTACCACTCTCAGCAGCACGGAGTGGGCAACGCCAGCGACGACCAAGACGCTGACCACCACCAGGACTGCGGAATTCAATCCCATGCCAAGAGCTTGGGGATGGATCAACCCAAACTAATTACACTTACTACAGGGCTGTACAACGGGGAAGTGGGGGCCGGCTTGAATCAAAGTCGGCACCTCTTGCTTTCCCGGCAGCTTGCATGTTGAAACGACAGAATGAGCGAAGACCCCATGCTGGAAACTCCGCGCCTGTGGATGTGGAGTTTGAGGCCAGGCACTGCACAGCCCTGTGACATGGCAGGACCCTTTCGGCCACGACGACGACCTGGCCGCCCCGTTGCACTACCGAAGTCCTTGCAACTTATGTCGGGTCGCCTTGCAGTGCACATACCGTAGCCCCGGGAAACCCTGGCCCAAGGTCCAGCAGCGCCACCAGGACTCAGACCACGAAGATGGCCATGTCCTCGGCCGTCAGGGCTTCAGGACACGACGACCTGTGCTGACGCGCCGTCGAAGGTGGAAGCACCGATCACGACCGTGGCCGAAGCGACTACTGTCACAGGCCAGTAGAGATCAGCAGAGGGATTTAGGAATGTTTAGAGAGCCTGTAGCCTGACTGAAGTACCGAGTTGCGCATGGCAGGCACAGCAACCTGGACCGGCACAAGCACGACGGCGACTCGGCACAGATTTGCACACACTCGGACTTGCTGGCATCAAGTTTTTACACAGTCCGTTTTTGTTCGAAAGAAAACGAAAAAGCTTTCAAGAGAAGTCCTACACAGTAGCAGTAACACGCAGTATCACGTGCAACTGCTGCATGCGATGCTGCCAGACGGCATGTAAAGAGCCTTAAGGGAGATCTCAGCACTCGCACTAAGGACAACCTGGACAGCGCGCCTTGCCTGCAAAGTAAAAAGCGATGTGGGGTTTTGCACCTTCCCTACCGCAATGTGGGCAGCTGCATCCTTCTGTGCTGCCGATGTTGCATGTTTATCGATATAAGAGGGCGCGGCTGTTGCAGGTTGCAGCTGTAGCCTGAGTACTCTGGGAACACGGGCCAAGAGAGCGGGTAGAGTTGCTAGCGGGCCCGACCAATTAAATACGTATGCTCGAGGAGTGAACACGGCCCCAACTGTTTGACAGAGGGCCCAATCGGATCTATCTTGGACTGTAGGCCAAATTCCATGACCACAATTATGATGTTCTTACTGTAGGGTTTTAAAGTTTCGGCTCCAGGCCAACACCACCACAGAGCATGCGCACACGAACTATACCAGCTCCCGTCACCTCACGGGCACGGCCCCGAGTACGACCATGACTCAGGCAGGGCACTGTTTTCAGGGGAACAGTCTTCGACAGTGTCATACAAACGATTTACGTGTATGTACGGATGGATGTATGTATGTATGTATGTAGGTATGTGTATGTGTGTATACATAAATCCACATACACAGATCAGTAATCAAATTAAGTATACTGTATATATATATATATACATACGCTCACACATATGTACATACCTACGTACATACGTACACATACGCCGGCTACAGAATGAGCACGGATACGCAGTTAAAGTCAATGATGTAGGACTTGAGTTCTCAGGCAACTGGAAGGTCATGCCGGGCGTGTCTGTTTTGAATGTTTAGTTCAACTTACTTAGTAGTGGCTGCTGCTAGCTGCTAGCTGTTGGACCTGACCGCTGCACGCTTCTGACAGGGTGGTGAGTCCACAACTTACACCCTTGACGAGGAGGACATGCGCACTAGCAGTTTGCAGACTCACATTGTCCCTTCTGGTGAGCATTTTTTGTTGTGGAGGCCAATCGAAAAGGGGAAGCAGTGCCGCTCTTGCTGCACAATGACGCTCCTAAGTCCTTGTCTTTAAGACCTGCTGCAGAACATGCAACGCTGCATTACAGGAGCCTCGTTAGCCCTGTACCCTACTTCACCAAACTGCACTGCACAAGCACTTGTGTCACAGCAAGTTGACTTTGCTCGCGCACAGCAGAAGGGCTCCCAACAGACTGCATTTGCCGTGCTGCTCTCATGTACTCCACCGTTAGCGTCTTGCAAGCGTCGGAGCGGATCTTTCCCTGCGATCCGTGACTGTGTTAGACGAATGATCGGAGCTGAGCGGGTGCTTTACTGGACCTTGCTTAAGATCGGATCGGCATGCTCGCCGATTGCCCCTGACGGCCAATGGCCAAGACGCACCATGACGGAAAGCCTTGGTTCTCCTTTTCAAGCCCTTCCTTGAAAGAACAGGTCCGGCAATGCAACTCCAGCAACCTTAGAAAAACCGGGCCCCGATGCAGCGCTACTTGTAGCCCTCAAGACACCTCAGAACTTCGAGGGAGGGCACCGTAGTTTTGAAAAGAATGACAGGACAACACCACGAATGACACCGAGCTCACCTGTGGGGAGGCAGTGGAAGCTTGGTGTCAGTCCGATCCAGAGGCTGCATCTGGTCTTGAATAGCAGACAGCGCAGAACAGAGAATACATGGCAGAGGAGAGAGAGAGAGATCCTGTCCTAAAGCTGACAGCTCCTCTGGGAGTCTCCTCTAGGTTCATGGTAAACCTGTCGGTTCACTGCATCCTGGTAGACACCATGTCGATGATTTCTGACGTCGTAGGCGTGTATTCAGAAGTATTCACCTGAAGCTCAGGCACCTTTCTTCCCCCTCAGACACTGCTCCGCACCTTGGCTGGAAATACTCACAGCGGAGGGCGCCGTCCTTTTCCTGTTACCAATGTGTAGACTCTTCTCTGCGTGAATTCGAGGATTGGCGTCTGCACGATGCCATGTGCACTTCCCCAGTGGGCGGTGGCCAGGTGCCTGTGGCATAAGCATTCGAAGTGTCGTCTCGGGAGTTTAAGCTGCGGCGGAGTGCTGGACTTACTGGCTACAGTGTTGCTGCATTACGTTGCAATGGGCCATGGAGCCAAGTACCAGCACAAATGCCACTGACAAAGTCAGTGATGCGTCGAGTCCCAAAGCGAGGATTTTTGTTCAGGCCATGTGTGGTAGCAGCCGCGGAAGCCCAAACTCAGCCACCAGTGAGACGAACAGCAGTGACAGGCCGCTCCCCAATTCAGTGCTGGCACCACGCTTCAAGAAGGCCGGGTCTGAGCGAGGGCAAAACCGTGGCCACAGCCCTGAGGAATTCGAAAGCTTTCCCAGCCACCAGCTCTGGCTGCTTTTTCGAGAAGCCTTGCGGACGATCAGAGCGCGCCACGTCATGCTCCGACTGTCCATGGTGCCAGGGTCCCCTCTGTCGGTGCTCTTCTTGATCATGGCCGTGATCGGTGCAGCCATGGCATCCGCGGCGCTCACTTCAGCATTCCACAGGCCTGGTCACCACAGGCTTTTGCAGGGAGCACGATTGTGATGCCCAAGGCTTGCCTGTAGCCGGATCCCGGGCGTCATAGCTTCGTATCCCACATCCCGACGAGCAGGCAGCGCTGCCTTTGGCTTCGCTACCTTTGCTGCTGCCAGAAACGCCGGGAGGACGAGGACTGCCATTCTGTGGAAGGTTTTACCGGAGCAGTAATTAATTCTACGATGCAGTTTTTTCTAAAGTGGAGGACGATTGGGCCGCCACGGCCGCAGAGGTAGTATCCAAGTTCTGTTCAGAACTCCTACTGTTGAAAGACCACAGGTTGCGGCCCGGGGCCGACCGGCCACGGAGGTAGTTTTATAAGACATAATATATCATCTATCTTGACATGTTGTGCTTATAGATATTTGCAATTCCGAATGTGTAAAAAATCGTCACAGTGCTTGTTGCGATCGAATCGGAAATTGGAGCCGCGCTTGCCTTCATACGTCTCGCGTTAGAGGAGCAAGAGGACCTGAAGCGGGCTGTCTCCGAGAAAGACTGGCCCGGCCGCTGTTTGAACGTCATGGGCCGCTTGACGAGCACTTGGATGGGAAAGGCGTAGAACCTACAGACCGAGTGCAGAGCTGCCTTGGTTCATGAATCCAACCGCCCCGCCTCTGCAACACAGATACCCTATAAGGTGTTCCTCATAATTGTCTTTCGGACATGTAGAATCAGAGCTTGATCGAATGCATCGCTGACAGGGAAGAATGCCAGTGTGGCACCAGCCCCTGAGGGCGGCGTGTTGCTCCCGGTCGAGGCTGGTATGCCAGGGTCATGTCGTCTTAATGTCGGCTTTAAGTTCTCGCTACAGTTTCGACTCTAGACTTCATGATTCGGTGACTTCCGCATGTGAGCATCGGAGAGAATAGCACACGCTCTTTAAATTTCCACTCGGAGTGCTTTTGCTTTGGTGACCTGGAGTCCATTAGCTTGTAAATTGTAACCTCCGCCATAGCGAGCTTCGACTTCTCTTCATGTTTTCCAAACTGAATATGTTTCATGTGGCATCGGTAGTAGAATATGTAAGTCGTGGCGAGGGCACATCTGCTCTCGCATAGGTACGTGAGGTGCGAGATGCTCAAGAGCTTTGCAAGCCTTTTCAATGTAGGGCAATAAGGGCAATATATGTCAAGAGAATGAAGAAGGCTGCATTACAGATGCGGGGTACATGAGTTCATTGTGGGAGGCATATCTAGGGGCCATACGTGAACATGCCCGTAATTGCCCATGCAGCAGACCAAATCATACCTGCATACATGCATGGGCAGACCACCAGTAAACAGTACATAGGTGTAGTCATAGATGATTGATTATACCGCGCAGGATCTGCGCAGGTTTGTATTCGAGTCTTTGGGCAGAATTCGAAGCAAGCGGCCCAGGCAAAGGTCAAAGTAACCTGGCTTGCTGTTCAAGTAAGAAACCAAAGGCTCAACAACATGGTCGGTGTGCACGCATTTGTACGCACGCATGACTGTCATGCATGCGCTTACATCTGTGCATGCTGAACGGCATCGAGATAAATCTGTACATATGTGTGTACATGTTCATATTATGCCTACCTATTGATACATTGGGTATATGCCCTAGACATGTATCTGCACACACGCACATCATATGCGTGTACATATTAGCGGGATGGTGAGGGTTTGTAGAGTTGTCCATGTAGGGCCCAAGCCAAAGGAATAGGTTTTTGAGCAGACGGAGTCGGAGTTGTGATGAATCGTCTTTTCGTCGGCTGCAGGCTTTGGCGCGCCGTGTGGCCTCGTCGCCCATGGCTGGCTGCGAAGGCTCCCCAGTCAGAGGAACCTTCAGCTCCTTGGCATGAGATGCGGGGAAAGCCTTGGCGAGGCAGAGGTTGGCAGATATCTAGGACCTAATAAGTATCGAGCGTCCTTGCAGTGGTTTGTGCATCCTTCTTGTAGCACGTTCACAGAACTTCAGTAAGCCAGGCTGTTGGTGTTAGTCTGTGTCGCCATGAGGATTCTGCAGAGCTCAGCAGTCACAAGAGAGCCAACTAGATTTCCCCGCCACGCATACACCTGATGCATCAACCTGCAAGGTTCACACCAGACCCTCTCAGGATCTGCTGAGTTTGCCCTCATTTGAGGCACAACCGACATACCCTAAAAATGAAAAGCTCTACCAGGCCGATCTTTTGCACCAGTGGCGTTCCTGTGCACCATGCCTTGGACAACCTACCGATGATGGGGCGGAAGAATGCATAGCTGCCATCATACATGCACCGGGCTGCATCTGCGTCAGCAAAGGTTGAACGTGTCTCTCTTTACAGGCCCCTTTGCATCCATGTGTGTACGTGCACACACACACATCGCTCTCCCTCTCTCGTGCTCTGTATGCATGTATGTAAGCATGTAATTATGCATGTATGCGTGTAACATGCATGTATGCACGCATGCATTTGTGCATGTATGCATGCATGGATGGATCCATGTATGTATGTATGTAGGTATGTATGTATGTATATAGAGTCCTCCATATTGTCAATACACACATGTATATATATATATATATACATATGTTGACTTTACACATAGGTCCTCAGATGTACGCACATACATGCCTATGTAGAAAAACCAACAGCTGGATAACTACAGATATGAACTTCAAAAGTCAGTCTGCGCATATACATTCCAAACATAAATCCATACATGCGTACATAGAGCTACAAAAAATATGCAGAGAATACCATAAATTCATGCCCAAGTAATCAAGAACAGGGACAAGCGTGTGTTTATCTGCATGTATATGTACAAGTACATATATGCACATATGTATGTGCTTGTGGAACCATATCATGTATGTGGGGGATTTTTATGCCAGCCACTCGTGTCTCTGCCCTCTGCTCCTGCCGAGGTAAGGGTGCCAACAACCTTTCTGTAGCCGCCTCAGAGATTGGTCTTGGGCTCTTACTGTTCAGAAGTGTGATCGGGAATTTACGATGTTCTTTGATTCCCTTCTTGTAGTTAGCCGCAAACCGGATAAGAGCTTTGCCTTCTCTGTGAAGTAGACACAGACCGCCATCGCAAGGCCGACTAACAACAGACAACAAGGGTGATGAAGCTGCCGCCTGCAGCAAGGGTTGGTTACAGTTGTTCGCCCTTGTTCACCCCTTCATTTCGCTTTTACGAGCGACCTAGACCCAGCTACATCATAGATAGAACTACGTCAGATTGGTCCGGAGTTGTCTCAAACTGAGAAGAACACGAATGGTTTGGCATTGGGGCAGAACTCAACATGCTCAACTGATTATTTCGGCCGCAGTCCTGTCCGGTGGCTTTAGGAAAGCTTCCGAAGCCCAACAAGAATCCCTGCGCTAATGCATATCATGATGACGGTCGAAGACATGCACCAGACAAAAACAACCTACACCACATGTGTAAGACGTTCATGCACGGACGTACAAGGAGTAGACATGCAAACTGCTGTCATCCTGGGGAATCGAACTGGCAGCTCCGTAGAAGCAAGCCCGAAAGCGTCTTGCTCAGGAAGTGGCCGTGGGCACACCGGTGGGCACCACGCCTGCTTCGCGAGCGGCTGCCCTTCACACGCCCCTGGGCTGGTGAGACACGCATCTTTCATTTACCTGGCATCCTTCGGGTTCGGACCGCCCCACGAAGCCAACAAGCACTTGAGGCTGCAGGAAGCCATGGCAATGGCAACGGCTGAAGATTCTACGTGGGACGTGACTTGGCTGTGGGTGTGGCAGCCCATAAATCCAAATCCACACGCTACCCCCCGGCCCTAGCTTCAGACACTCAAAAGCATGTGGTCTCAGGAGAAGCAGGTCGCCCTGGATCAGGTGCCTGACTCGAAATGATTTGGGCATACAGGTTTTACGGAGTTGTTGCTTCTTTGGGACATTCAGGGATTGCGTGTTCCGGATGTGGCTATGTAGCGCTTCGGGGCACGGCTTCGTGCAGTTGCACCAGCGCGGACAGGGATGCTTTGGGGATCCTGCAATCACTGTCGCGTTGGCAATCTGTCATTATGCCTCCTGTCTGTGTGCGTGTGTCTATAAGACCTCGCAAATGCGGAAAGGATGTGTTGCGGTCCTCAAGTATCGACATGCTTTGGGCTGTTCCGCTATAGCTCGGCAACTATTGCCGAACCAGGGTCTCAAGTGAAAATCCTCGTTCGTGACTTGCGTATTTCTTGTACCTAGTGATTGTGTACACCTGTGTACCGCAAACCATTATTCCTTCGATAGTTAGTCTTTTTCATTTCTCGAGCCTTGCTTGTATCTAGTTTTCATTTTCTAAATGTCCATGTGTGTACATATATATATATATATATGTGTAGGTTCACATGCAGCAGCTCCTAATTCTCCTCAACCACCAAAAATCTGAACAGACAGACGGTGGGCTCGAGTCTTGCAGGTTGGCCGCCTCCTCGCCGGCGGCGCCACCGCGAACCTGCCGATGGCGTTGCGACAGGTCCTCGAAGCTCATGTGACCCCAATTGCCAAAACGGTGTGGGTTAAGCAATGATAGCATGCAGGTGCATTGACTCAGTAGCGTGAAAGGACAAATTCCCGCATCCTGCCTTTGCAATCTCGTGGTTGTCGCAGTCCTCATGCATGTGAAAGATAGCCGTAGTCGCAGTGCCCGGCACCTACTCCAGACTTGATCCCAAGCACACCTGCCAGGAAGCCGAAGCCTGGCAGTGCCGACAAGACGAGAGGCCGAGCAGTGTGGGACAAGGGGCACCTCCTGGACGTCTCCTCTTATGTGTGCTATCTCTGCCTTCACGCATGGATGTCTACACAGCCCCGGTGCTGTACCGGCCGGACCTGTGCAGGTTGCGCCTCGCGCGATCTTTGGAAGCAGCAGCCGAGAAAGCGGCGGCCCTGGAGGTGCTCGGCTTCTCGTTTAAGGGAGCCTGTTCTGGTTTTGGATGACAGGCAGTCGATGAAATTTCGTCCTAGTCTCGAACCTGGCGCCACCTTGCTACTCATTGTTGCATATGTCTTTTACTGAGAGCAGGTTCAGCCATTTGAGTGATGATGATGATGGTTTCATCTCTTCTTATAGTTATTCATAACGCTTCTTGTTCATCACTGTGAGGACGTAAAAATGAACATACGGTCAACGGCAGCCTAAAGTCTGCAACCAGAAGCACATGTATGATGCTAGGTGTATATATACATATACATATACGCGCACCCATATAAAAAATATATATGTAAATATATATATATATATATATATATAATTATAAAAGAATATTATAATTGTATATATATATATATATATATATTGTGTAGACATACGCATGCATAGACATGCTACACTGTACTGACATAGCTCTTGGGTCTCTTGGGTGCTGCCGCCTCTCGCAGGATGGCGCTCGCGAGGCGATGGGAGAGGAGCCCGGCTTTGCAGGGGGTCGTAGAATGCCATTAAAGGCTCCTAGTACTTACGTTCATATGTCCGTATGTATGCATGCATGCATGCATGCATGCATGCATGCATGTATGTATGTATGTATGTATATAGGTATGTATGTACACATGTGTGCGTATATGTGCGTGCGTGTGTATGTACACTCACAAGTTCGTAAACTCCGCAGCTTTTGGTTTATTGAGCACAGACGACCGTCTCCATCCGATCCGACGGCTGCAAGGGGGGATTTCGGAAGCCTTCATGCATCATTTGAGCATCGGCGTTTTGTCGGATTCGTCAGACTTTCCATCTGCATGCTCGGAAGTTTGGATGAGATCTAGTAAACCCTGCAGTCTGAGCAAGCCGCTGAAAAGGACGGCACGAAGAGCGACGACAACCCTCTGCGAGAGCTGTTTCCTGGCTTGATGTGGACTTATGCACAAGTTTGTCACCAGTTGTCATAACTTGTAGCGCGAAGGTCTAGAAAGAAGACTGCCATGTAGCTGGTCATGATGACAGGCCGCAATCCACACTGTCCAGAATCCATAGGCTGTAGACAATGCGTCTCTCCAAGTGCACCCGATCAGCTCAAGAACTGAGGATGGTACGTGCCAAGCTCTCCGTAGATGCTGGCGATCGGGAGGCCCAGTCATGGGGACTTTTGTCCCTACTGTCGCCTATTTGGGGATGTTGGTCGGTGAAGGCTTTGATGATTGCGGCATGATGATGAGCAAGAGGGCTTCAATCACGCAGAGTGTTCAAGTGCACGCTGTGGTTTTGTTGTCAGCAGATCAGATGGCGAGTGGCTGAATATGCACATCCCGAACCGTCCTGTGTGTGTGTGTGACCTGTGACCTCACGCACAATTCAACTCGATTTCAAGCCAGCCAGACGTAATGTCCGACAGTCTGTTTTCCGCACTGTTTATGTGCATACAAAGTTTGAACGTTCGAGCCGCGATTCCAGAGCAGCCTTTCCAAATCGCCTGCCTAACTGGACGATCACGAGCATCACCTCCCGGGCCCAACGCCGCTTCCGGCAGGCGATGCTGGCTGAGGCAGCTCGGCGTGCGAGCACGTTCCAGGAAGAGTTGGATGCCCAAAGGCCATCGGGTTCTGGAAACTTTCTCCGGTGACGGCCCACCCGTTCCGTTGCCCCTGCGTGGAGGCTGCGGCTACAGGCTCGTCGCCGAAAGCAATCCGATGGGGACTCGCCGCTTCAGCTGCAAAGCCCAGGGCAGAGGCGGTCGTCCCTTCATAGGCAGAAATTCTTCAGGTCCGGATGTTCCGGTGGCAACTTGGCAAGGTCGCTGCTGACTGCTGGAGCACTGCTGGAGGAGCGAGATGCGCTCGCTGGGCTCAAGGACAAGGCAAGGGAGAACCCTACGGAGCTTCAAGATGCTGCCGAACCAAGGGGCCAAGGGGCCAGGGGGGGATGTCTCACTGAGTCGAAAGCTTCGGCGCCAGGTGGCCGCAGAGTTTGCCGCCCTGCCGGGTCTGCGGGAGGACGGTGCCGGCGACGAAGCCTGGGATTCGGCGCCTCGGATGGAGGGTTTTGGGAAGAACTGAGAGACTCGTAGTCCCAGTCCCAGACACACATCCTTTCTTTGCCTGCGAGGCCTGCGATGCCTTGGAGGAAGCATGGAAGCATCTCTCAGCGGACGTGCAGTCGGCATCGCAGGAACCGGTGGGATCAGACTCTGCACTCAGCACATCTCAGGACATAGGATAGGTTGGCTTCGGCAGAAAGCCCAGATTGCCCCAGCAACTCTTAAATCAGAAGCCGAGCTGCTAGGACAGAGGATAACTCGAGTGGCTAGGTTTGCTGTTTGGGCCTTGGTTCGTTTATGTTGCTCGCCATACGAAGGCTTCCGTCGATTTACCGCCTTCAGACATTTTTGAATCTCGACACCCAGGCGGCCATCCAAGGACAGAACAACGATCCCAAGCATATCTCTAGAAACTCAGTGATTCGGTCGTGTCCACGAGGAAGCTCAGTCAGCTTTGACCGCAACGTTGGGTGGTACCAAAGTCGCCAAGGCGCATGTAGGGCTTGATTGTAGTTCGAGAACCCCAGTGCTTGCGGACACAATCGTTTATGCAACCCCGTGAGAAGGTCCGCAAAGTGCCTGAGGTTTGTTCCGATGTCGCTGAGCCCCGCGGAAGGTTCGCAGGCTTTACTAACTCAGTCTTAGTTGCAGTGCCCGCAAAGTCTTTGAGACATGCGAGTGATTTTGAGTTCTGTCCAACCTCACGGATCTGGCGGAGTTGCCATGGTAAGTAGAGCGCAGGCAACCAGGAAAAACTTACGAGTAATTATGATAATTATGACCTCAACATCAATCTACCCCCAATCCCCTACACTCCGAAACTTAAACCTCCAATCTGCAAGTGCTTCTTCTTTGTGAACCATTGCCAGTCGCTGGAAGACACGGATGCCGAGCGGCGGGCTGCACTGGCAGAGGTGCGTGGTGAAAAGCCTACTGTAGCGATGTCTGAGGGGTTCTGAATACTTCTGCAGTATCGCACAAAGGGCAAAGATGAGGAGCCAATCTTAAGACTCCGAGATGCCGAGTCATATGTATGCAGACAGCTTTTCAGGACATGTCTCGGGGGGGTGCGGTGTCGCAGGGCGACTTGTGGCACGTAGTACTGAAGGCAGCTCGCCGTGCTGCAGCGTTCGATGAGGCATCTTTGGGAGAAGTAAAATCATGTTCCGGAATCCGAGCGGTGCAGCTAGACGTTCACTTGAGTCGAGCTGGAAGGGCAGGTGTAGTCTAACTAGCTCGTCGATGTCCAATTGAATTGGGTGCCCTATGGCATCGGATCAGCTTTGAACATCGCACCTTCAAAAAGGCTGCCGGTCACGCTCAAGGGATCCAGGGTGGAGGGTTGCGTGTTGCGGATGCGCAAGCTGGCTTATCTGTGTCTTTCATCTCCTCTCTTCTGACTGCAAAATGAGTCTCAGCCAGATCTGGGTGATGCACGATGCCCGAAAATGTCCGAAAGCTGTCGGTTTCAGACGGTTGTTGGAGGGAGCTGTGTGGGCAGAGAAGTGTCGTTCCAGACGCAAGCCACATTCTTCGTGCGGGTGGCGGGTGGTCAGGAACTTCAGAAGCAGAAGCAGAAGCTGCAGAAGAGAGCCAAGGCGTGAAGTCGAATTGTGGGGAAAGCTCTGAATCTTCATTTCCGGATGGTCCCGTGGAGCTTAAGGCTTTAAGTGTTCCTGCCACCGGTACCATCTTCTACCATATTCTACCATATTATGCTATGCTGTTATACTGCTAGTATACTGTACTGTACTATTTTAGAGCGTTGCCTACGAACAGACCTCCCTTCAATGAAGTCCCATATCCTCAACTGGACTCCAGGGCAAAGGAAGCCAAGCCGCTGCCCTGGAGCTCGGAAGGCTCCTGGAGGACCCAACTCTCTGCACGGGTTTGGGACTACCGCGACTCAGCGCGACTGCGGTTTGGGGAACTTTCTTCGTAGTAACATCGTAGTAACATGTACCTGTAGTGGTGCATGATAGTCAGAAGGAAAATCGGCCGTCGTACGGATCGGGGTCATGACAAACAAGAATTGTAGGAGTTGTAACCGTGAGTGCAGAGTTGGAGGCGCCACAGACATCATGCATGGCCTCGAGTTTGGAGACTGCCCAGTTGGTCTGGAGGGACATGCCCAAAGCAGGGAAGCGAGGCATATCGTCGGAGAGGTGAGTCAGTTGAATCAGTATGACCCGGGTGGGGAGCGCAGTGGATCTCTGGATGCTTAGGACATGCGCGGTGTCTTTTGCGTTTGAGCGTCTGAGAGCTGAAATCCCCAGTTCCTGACGCAGCTCATGCAAGCACAGGACAAGGAGGCGTACGAGGCCGGTAAGACGGCTGCTCGAGTTTCAAGGGGGGACTTGACTGTACTGCTATCCTTGGTAGGCTTTGGTGAGGGCTGAGTGGTGTTTTTTTTGCTTCGTCCTTGGCTCAGTCTCAGTAGCACTCACAGCCCTTTTTTTGAGCTCTCTCGTAGGCCCTCGAGTCTGAGAGAGCTGCTGCTCTGGAAGAGTGCCAGAAGCCGGGGAGCTCAGGCGAAAGCAGAATGGCTACAGCGGCTACAGTAATGTAGGCCAGTTTCCTTTCTTAAGAGCTGCTGTTCCTGAGAAGTCAACACATCGGGATAGACGGGCTGGGAGCTTTGGGCTTAAGAGTAGAGAAGAGGAAGCTTGGAGGGAAGTGTCGAGTTTGCGGGCTGAGCATGCAGAATCCGGGGCACAAGATCTGCATTATCGAAGCCACTGCATTGCAGACGGCCTGCAGCACAGGAGGACCACCAACATGTCCGCTCCTGGTACAAGTACAGTGCTCCAGATCCAACCCGCATGCTTTGCCGGAGCCGCGTGTTCACACTTGTTTCTCCCGTACCTTCGCAACTTCACAGCCTTGTCCGAGATCCCATTGCCGAGCATGTTTTTGCCTCTCCCTGAGGTTCATGGCGGAGGGAAAGATGACTAACAGCGAGGCTAACGACTGGGCTCAGCTGGTCGAGGCGGCCGGATAAGGGGACTTATACGCGTGGCCCGGGAGTTCTCAAGAGCAGCACCCGACCCGACAATGCGACAGCCCTCCAATTAAGACGCTGTGCTGAAGCCCTGGAGTGCGAGGCCCTGGATGCCGCCAAGGCGGATGTGGCTGAGCTGGCTCCGGAGACAAGTGCCGAGGCTGGCTGAGGGCAAGTCCAAGATCAGTGACTTTCCTCTCTAACCCCGCAAAAGTAGGCCAAAAGCTTTTCCTGGATCCAAGCACAGCTGGCCCGGTTTGCAGCCGGCCGTAGGAGGCGCTTCCCAAGACCAGCACCTGGGCCGCCATCGCAGCAAAGGTGAAGACGGGAAAGCTCGAGGTCCGTTTTGGAGGGCAAAGCTCCAGAATTCCGAATTCCTGCTGATTTGAATCTGCCGTCCAAGCGCCCATCTTTCTGCTCGCATGATGCGAGCAATTCCCGAATGCCCGTGGAGGTTGACAGCCAAGAGCAGATGGCGATGCTGGCTGAGGCAACCCGACGCCCGGCCACCCAGAGAGGACGGGTCAGATGAGGCTCAGGAAAAGGTTACAAGGAGTTTCCGAAGTCCATTCTGGGGCCCTGCACATTTCGGGTCCGTAGGTGAACGCCGACTGAATGGAATTCCACCGAAGCTGAGCGAGGTGCTGCGGCCTTTGACGAAGAGCTTCAGAAGCAGCGATCGCCACGGCCTTTGGGGCTTTTGTGCCTCTTTCCGATTCCAGGCACCGATTTGAGCCCGGAGGCCCGAACGACTGAACTTTTTGGGCCTGGTTCTGCACTCTTTAAATTAGAGGGACAAGGTTGCCAAGGATGCTGGATCTCCACAACACCCCATCGTGATTCCGAGCCTGAACTTCCCAACCCTCCCACAACAAGCATTCAACAGAGTGCCCATGCAAAGTCTTTCTACTGCTCAGCAGGAGAAGCCCGGTAAGGCGTTCTCAATGCCCATTGCAACCAATCTACTGCTCCATTCGGGCCCACCTAGGCAGATGAAGAAGCGAAGGAAGGCTTTGCAGAAGGGCGCAACTCCCGACCAGGCAGAGCAGGGACTTGCCATAGACCTCTTCGGCGCTCCTGTTGTTTTTTGGTTCCGGTGGGCTGCTCTAATGCAGATCCGAAGGTAGCGAAGTAGGTTTAAACGGATTGCTGGCAAGTTTCGGCGAAGTAGAAGACCTACAATCAGTCAAGCTTGCCGAGTTTCTTGGAGCCAGTTCTCCACACACTGCGTGACTCGAAAAGTTTTCAGCCCTGTGAGAGCTTGTCGCTCGAAGTGGGAGTGGGGAGCATGGCGCAGATTTCAGGTGGACCCCCTCGAGGCGTGCAGGACTCTTGCAGACGAGCAAACTCTGAAGAAGCTGGCGAAGGAGCAGGCCGAGGGCGAGATTCGCCGCCAGAAAATGCCGGGTAGCAGTGCCAGCTTTACATGGCGAATGCGTAGTGTGCAAATTTTGGCCATGCTGCCGAGGGCTGGGACCTGATGTGCCATGTAAAGGGCTTGCGTTCATGCGTAGAACTGGCTGGGGTTAATTCTCGTATTGTCGTGAAGTCTCCGTTGGCGAGGCCGAAGCCTGTGCGCAGTGTGAGGCAGGGGTTTGCTTCCGGACTTCTTGTGCCTTGCGATTTATTGCAGGAGTCGGGTCTCGCGAACTGCACTGTGTGTGGCAGGGCATCTAGCCGAGCTCACGCTGACGGGTCTCAAGCCTAAGCCATCTAAATCAGCAATTCCAGGCTTGCTTCGAGATGTCCAAGAAGTTGTAGACCCGCGTGTGTACAGGTGTCCCTAAGACCAGCATCATGAACATGCTTAGCCGATCTGCAAGCGGGAAGGCCTTGGCTGCATCTGCCGAGATCGACACGAAGGAGGCCGTAAGCGAGAGCTTTGTTGTTTTTGATGCTGACCGGAATACTTCAGGTTCTGTTCGGAGGGTGAAGGGAAGGACATCACAAATTGGCTTCCAGGGATCGAGTCGAGGCAAGGAATTCTCCATCGAATGCTAAGGAACAGAGTCGAGGCGAGCTCTCAGCAGCTCAATTTTGCAGGTCTCCGGAAGGTCTAATCCGCACCGAGCCATGTTTGAGGATTCGAGAGAGGGTGTTTGTGCACAACGGTGCCATGCCTGTTTTGGGACTTTGTGTGCACACAGGGTGCCAGTTGATGACAGTGCGCGCTTTTGATTTGCCCGGACATTGTAGCCAATCCTGTGCTCAGAAATCTGTGCGTCTGACAAATCAAGGGAAACCACTCCCTTGTGTTGCCTTCATATCTCTTACAATGGGTCGCCGACTCGTGGCCGTGGCGCTAATCCTGGCACAGCTGGTGTCTGGGGACTTTGTATACGACGACAAGTTGGCTCCGGGCAGCGGAAAGTCGCCCGTGCTTCCGCTGGGGAGCCCGGAACGCATGGTGAGGTCCATGTTCGAGATCGCCAGCCCCATCACCGGTACTCTGGGAGTTCAGCACTCTCAGCTGATCTTGGACTTCGGTGAACAGGAGCCCATGTTGGCCGTGGACTTGCACGATGTCCGAGACCCCTGGTTTCTTGATTCCCGGCTGAATCTGGGGGCCGTCTTCGTGCTTCGCATCCCGTACGAGGACGTAAAAACCTCCAAGACGATGAACTCGGCCCAGACCATGACCAATGAGGAGCTCCAAGAAGCCAAGGCCAAGAACCCCAACTTCGTGCCCAAGTCCATTTGGCGCGAGAGTCGCCTGTCCTCTGAAGTCTCCGAGCAGCAGGTCTTCTCCTTCCTGAGGGGCTGGCAGCTTGGCTGCCACTACTTCTACTTCTACATAAACTCCTGGGAAGATCACGAGCTAACTATACAGCTAACAACGTAATTGACTACGTCCGTCGCTTGGTTTGTGCCCGTTGCGTGTTGTCATCCTGTTCCGCAGTCGCATCTTCATCAGTCACCCACGCGATCATGACTCACTATAAATATCACTTATTATGTACAAACTGTCAGAAAAGTTCTCTCATCTCCTGCTCCTCGTCGTCGTCGGTTTTCCGTCGCTGTCGTCCGTTTCTTCATGCAATGCATCCTGTAAGGCACAAACTCTTCGCACACCGCTACGGCGAGCTCCAGTTCAATAGCCAGGTGATGATCGGGACTGCTTGGAACTACATGACAGGCGAAGAGGAAGGCATCCGATGCCCGAACTGCAATTTCTTCAAGCTGCCAAGTGACAAAGACCAGGCGGACCTTTCCATGATGGTGTGGGATCGCCAGGATGCCCTGTCTCGGGGCACCATGGAGGGTTCTGATGGAGGCCCGGGAGAGGTGGTGNTCTTCAAGCTGCCAAGTGACAAAGACCAGGCGGACCTTTCCATGATGGTGTGGGATCGCCAGGATGCCCTGTCTCGGGGCACCATGGAGGGTTCTGATGGAGGCCCGGGAGAGGTGGTGGACACTCTGGACATCCTCAACGGCACGTGTGGCTTCCGAGATCGCATGCTGGCTCCCGGCATTTCCGCCTTTCCGTCCCCTCGCAGGCTACCCTTTGCCAAGCACCAGCTGAGCGGCACTGGCACAGCGGTTTTCCGTGCATACACACTGGGGTTGCACCACATTGGCTCCATTTTCGACATGTCGGAGCACCCGCTGGTCTTCCGTGCATATGATCTGCCCTACAAGAAACGTGCCTTCACCGCTGCAGAACACTCGCTGCTGTACCAGGATGACAACAACACGTTAGAAGCTGCCCAGTCAGTCTTATGGATGGATTTGGGCGGCAGCCTGATGAGGCTTCTGCTGAACTTACCCGGGCACGAGACGACCACAGCCACCGTGAACACAGGCGTGGACCTCCTCAAAGAGATGGATCTGGGCCGACGGGCCGTGATGCAGGCGGATGGGCAGGTGAAATACCGCGGCCGCCAGAGGTTCACTTATGCTGTGACGGACACACGCTTGGAGATCGCCACTGGCGGCATGCTCGACACTTTGAAGATTCCCTTGGGACGGCTGTTGTCGAAGAACATGAAGTTCGACCACCTCGCCAAGCACAACATGCACGCTGGATCACGCAAGGAGCTGCGCTATGCAGGCGAGCTGGTGATCGTGAACAAGAACCCGGAGCATGCACATGACGTGGAGCTTTGGAGCGAGGATGATGAGTACGAGATGGTCTTCGACAACGGCTCGGGAACCTACAAGCCCTACTGGCCAGCACCCCAGCTTGAAGAGCTGCTGCATTGCAACTTGCCGGACATCCCAGGAAAGTTCTCGATCCGTGTGATGCGGGGCTCCTTCGGCGCCGATCAGGCGACGCTCGATGCTTACTGTGACATCTGGCACGGCGTGGATGACATCCCGGAGACAGAGGAGTGCAAAAAGTCGCTGGGCTTTGTCGCCGTGCAGCCAGAAGTGCACAGGTGCTGCGGCTCCCCTGCGAAGAGCGACGACAACGGAACCTGCATTTGGAAGTGGCCTGAGGCTGTGGAGGCCGAGTGCATCGAGCTGCCAGGTCATTGCTGCCAGGAGAGCGTTGTGAGCCAACCAGGCTCTTGCTCGGCCGAGCCGACATGCAAGGCTCAAGTCATGAAGGATCCGGGAACAGCGGAGGCCGAAGCCGGGGCGCTGGGGGTAGAAGTGCAGACGCTTACGGTTTCAGCCATAACCTGCTTGTTTGATTCATGCATCCAGAAAGAAGTGCTGCAGGTCTTTTTGGACAAGGTGAATGCTGGTGTGAAGAAGTGGTGGAATGGCCGGCGCGATGAATGCTGGGCAGGGCAGTGGCGTACGCGCATGTTCGAGTGCCTTGCAACTCATCAGGTGGGGAAGCCCAGCACGCGCACCGAGGCGTGGCTGCAGGACTTGATCGGATACTTTGCAAGCGATTCTTCGAACCAGGATAAGTGGCAGGTTTACTTGGACAATCTGCAGAAATTGGGCATCAAGCGCTTGCAACTGGATCACCTACAGAATGGCCCCACGAACTTGGGCAAGGATGAAGTGGTGGTGCAGTGCTTTCTGCCTTTCCTCAACAACGGCTTCCCCTACGTTCCCTTGAGTCTAAAGCTTTGGAACTTCCTGAAAGTTGATGTCTACGACCCGTCGGAAGGTAAGATCTTCGGTGCAAACCTAAAGAAGTTGACGAGCCAATACACACAATACATCTTCGATGAGCTCGACTACAAGGCCGGGTGGGGTGGGCCGGAACGGACGAAGGGGTCTCTGGTTCTGAAGCTCCGGCCCCTCAGGGCGAGAGCTACAAGACGGGCTACGACGGAGAGGAAGGCTGCCCGTCGCATCCCCAGCATGTTACGATGTTCCCTCGGAAGGCCCTCTTTCCAAACCCTCAGCTGGCACGGCTTTGGGAAAGGCACAGAGATACTGATACATGTCACAGAATCAGAATCAGTGCAGACAGGCTAGGGGGGGCTCAGTACTCCATCTTCACATGTGTCGGAAGATTAGGTGCGTGTTTCGAATCTTGGGTTGGTTGCGCTGACCCCTGAAGCGTTGTTAAACCCTGCTTCGAGGGTCCCCCCTCTCAGCCTCCGACAAGAGAACAGCCCTATCAGTCTGTATTCCTGGCATTGCGAATCGAGTGGAGCTACGGGACCTCTGCAGTCACAGTAGCAATAAGTGCAAGACATGAACAGTCAACAATCGCATACTTATACAGCCGGCGTGCCCTTTCGGAACCCTTGCGCCCCTCGACCGGGACACACCGGGCTGAGGACATCGTTGACGATTCCCCGCGCTGTGGACGAGTGGGGCAACGCCATCGACACGCCTGGCCACAGCCAGGTCAGGGCGGTCAGGGTTCAGGGGGCCAAAAACTTGCACGAGAGTATGCGTGCATCCAAACGCCCGAAAGTTATGAGGAAGCATCGGAGAGCTTCGAGCTGAACTTCACGGCAAAGGAGCTCGCGGCCGTGGATCTCACAGACCGCCTCGGCACCTTTGAGGTCGGGAATGCCCCATACTACCTTCCCTTTTTGCAGAGCGCATCGAAACCACCACCACAACTGCCTCGACCACTACCGCCACCGCCGATGCGTCGGCATCGTCAGCATCATCGTCATCGTCCTGCTACTCCTCCTCCTCCTCATCAGCATCAGTCACCGTCATCCCCATCATCACATTCTTGCTTGCACTTGTGCAGCATCACTTGGAGCGTAAGAGAGTCGTTCGCCCAAAGGTGCAATGTGGAGCTGTCGTCGTGGGTGCCAGCTCGCCGTTTGAAAGCTCCCTCTCCGGAGCTATGCTCACTGAGGTTGGTGGGGAGAGTACCAGCCAGATGTCTCTG
>BGNK01000860.1:86544-149737 GCA_003297005.1 Symbiodinium sp. clade A Y106
TGGACCCGATGCGGGTTCGGAATGACGACGTGCGGCAACTACTGTTGTTGTCCGGCGGGAACCGAGTACTCTTCCTCCTTTTTGGGAGTCCGCTGCGTCAGCTGCGGAGCCTACCTAGGCTAACACGGACCAGGGACCAGCGAAACGGCACCAGAAAAGGCTCACTTGCGGTTTCAGACAAGGTCTCGCGCCATAGTGATCAGACAACCTCAAACCGATTCAGCTATGCACTGGGTCCGAGGCTGAGGAATAAAGGCAAAGAGCATCAAAGATCCCAAGACAGCCTATCCCCCGCCCCCCTCCGAATCGGGGCGCTTTGGCGTCTCGGAAGGCCTGGACCGAGTTGGGAGCCGCCTGGGCGGCGATGTCGCGCTTGAGCTGCACAATGCCCTTGGGAGTTTGCTGCGGTTTAGTTGGATACAAGGTCGTAAACCACAGCCATGTAGCGGCTATCAGAGCTTGTTGGGCCAGGGAGGGACCCAGGCACCGTTTGCTGAATTTAGCTTCTATACTTCATTACTTGTACCACCCAAGCCATGAAAAAGGCGAGTAAAGGCCCTCCGCGGCAGCACCTGGCATATCTTGAGCATAAGAATGCCTGCATTTTTCTCCCTGTGGACCCTGCACACGTGCGTGAATAAACCCACACAGCTGCGTATCGAGGAAAGACATGGCCAAAGCCGAGAAGGCAGGTTGTGCTGTGGGATGTAGCCTGATGGCTTGCATGCCCGTGATTTGTACGGGCACACATTCCTTCATCATCATCCATCTAGAGACGGGATGGGGGGGGACGGCGAGACGTGGCCATCTTCGCCCAGCGAAAGGAAGCCCGTGAGTCTGCGAAAGTCGTGACCGGAGAAGGCAGCCCGGAGCTTGGACTGGAGAGACTCTGAAGGATTAGCATAGGGCATATAGGGTAGTATAGGCTAGTACTGGTAGGGATTGCCGGATTTATCTCAGACTCCGTGCGACCTGGCCATAATCAAGCCTCCCCGCCATTCCTCGGACACTGCTTTCCATCCTGACCCCACATCATGAAGCTTTCGTTCCGATGAGGTGGCAGTCATGCGACCTTGCAACCTGCAGATGTGCAGTTTTTTTTCTGTACGGTGTGTAAATCGCTGCTGACCACAGTGTAGATGCAGATGCTGCAAAGAGGAGCGGGACCTCCAAGTCAGCATCAAAGTAATTGCCGGCCACATCCTCTGTGCAGGACCAGTACGTTGGAGATGCCTCCCAAGCTTCTGAGCCGTGGACTCTGAGGTGGTCTGAGCGAGGCGTTGGGGCTCGTGGATGAGGCTTCCGCATGCTGCCAGGCTTCGAGATTCAAAGTTTCAGCCCAACTCTGCCGGCGACTCTGCGGGAGGCCGCAGGTGGTGACATGGCAGGAGGCAGCTCGAGGCAGGCTTGCAGGGCCTGGGGAAGAGATACCGCAAGACCCCGAACGAGCCCAGAATCCCAGTTAAGTGCAACCTTCTTGTGGCTAGTTAGATTCATACAGGTACTCACTCGTCCTCGCAGGCGTAGGAGCTAGCTATGCTGCTTGGAGGCTTGCCAGACTGAATAACGGGCCGCCGCTACAAGTGTTGATTGTCTTATTGCTGCCGCCGCGCCGCTTTCCAAGCATGTAGCTTTGGCCTGCCGCTGGGCGGCCTTATCCAGAGAGTCTTGGCAGTGTTTTATTGAGGGGAAAGCATATCTTGTCTGTATTGCACAGCCCGAATCAGGCCGCTATCAGCCCGTCTGTAGACTTTAGAAGGCACCGGGAGTGTTCTCGGCGCATGAGGCATCCATGATCATGTCTGACGGCTGGGCTGGTTATACGTCCTTGTCCTGGAAGTGCTCGGAAGCTGTATACTTGCTATAGGGGCTAAGCACCGCCTCTGATGATCCGCCTCGGGGTTGTGGTCTTTGTGTTGCAGCTTCGGTCGCATGGCCACCTGGTCGAAGCACGTTTCGATGTAGTGGTTTCAATGCAGGCGCTGCACTAGCTTGAAATTCCGCAATGGGCGGCAAAACTGACAAGAGTATCCACGACAAAGGACTCTGGAACTTGAGACTCGCGCGGTGTTTAGGCCCCAAGGGACCTGGGACTTCCAAAGATTCTAAAGGCCCGCTCTGCTCTGCTCCGCTCTGATCTGAGGAGAATGGAGCGGCGCGCGAGCGGAGCGAGTCCGAGCGCCCCTGTGGCCCTGGCATTCCTTTCGGCCCTGGCTGCCCTGGCTTCTGCGGCGCCCCGGGCCTGTACTTACCCGGCACTGGGGAGGGTGTACTGTGTAGGATTCTCTTGGGGGTCTGAGCTTCTCGGCTTCTCCCTAGTCTGCTCTAGGTTCCTGAGTAGTAGCTAGTACCCTTTTTGCCTCATGAAAACAGAATACCAGGAAAAAGGGTTTCCTTATTGTTCAAAGGACACTGGGAACCTAGTGGTCTTATGCTGCCAGCTCACAGCCCGATCACTACAGACTTCAAAATAGCCAAAGAAGACCTCAACCATTCGAGGGCCTCAGATCACTTAGGTTGCCGGTGGCAAATTCGTGAGACATGTTCAAAACGAAACCAAAGTCAAATCCCCGATGTGACCATGCTTTGTTTTGAATGCTGATCCTGCTCGCGCCCTCTCTCTCCCAGCCCCTCCTTGTCCCTCCCTTCCTCCCTTCCTCCCTTCCTCCCTTCCTCCCTCCCTCCCTCCCTTCCTCCCTTCCTCTCTCTCTCTCTCTCTCTGCTAACCCCTGCCAGGACCAACCTGTTATGAAATCTCGACGCTTCCGAAAATTCCAAAAGTTCCAACACCTACGGAACCAAGTTTTGGAATTTGGGCATACCGCCAATTCCAAAACTTCTCCTCAGACTTTTGCAATTCTTGAATTCCGGAATTCCACGACTTGGTTTCCGAAGGTTTTGGATCTTGCGAGTGTTTCAATTTCCAATTTCTTTGCATTCCCGAAATATGTTCCCAAACTGTCTCCCTCTCTGGCACGTACTCAGGCATGGCTGATTGTGCTGGGATGTTTTGTTTTGGAACTTGTACTTCTGGTGCT
The DNA here is from genome assembly GCA_003297005.1 of Symbiodinium sp. clade A Y106. Taxonomy (NCBI): domain Eukaryota; class Dinophyceae; order Suessiales; family Symbiodiniaceae; genus Symbiodinium; species Symbiodinium sp. clade A. Next base: position 89,583 of record BGNK01000860.1, read on the forward strand.
TTTCATGTTGTTTGAGTACTCGTAGGGCGCTTCAGTCGCCTTCCAGCTGCTTTAACCAGTATATAATTGAAGTCTAATACTGACTAACATTTGCTTAGCTGTTCGTATTTACAAAACCAGGTAATTAGCTGGGTCTCAATATCATAGATGAGTGGCTGATACAGGAATACCTATCTAAGGCAACTTCGATACCTGCATGAGAGGCAAGTTCCAACATGCCTAGTTACTGGTTTTATCGAGAAGGAAAAGTAGATCTGTATTCGCCCAGTAGGTGTTTAGCACTTGAGGTTCGCTCACAGCTTATCCAACATCTCACGTTTGTGTATCTGAAATATCATAGTATTGATAGTGTATATTGTTCATAGACATTGCACGCAAGTACATACTAAAGAAGCTCATGTGTAATGGGTGAGTGTTCAAGAAAATTATATAACCCGTTCATATGTAATGGATGTTTAACTGAATGTACCGTTTCTTAATCATCACGTAGTGTAAGCTTCGCAGCCCACTCATAGCCTTGTACAAGTTCAATACTCTTTAAATAGCAGTAACATATATACATATATATGAATATATATATATATATACATATATATAGAGTCTTTTTACACGGAGCTGCTGGGTTTTCAGGAGGAGCACTCCAGGCACCTACGCTCCGGAGCACAGACACAGATCGGTGAGGCCAGAGTCTGTGTCCTGTTTTGTGTGAGGGTGTTGGGTGTTGGGGTTTATGGCTTGTTTAGGGTTTTCCGGGTTGTCCCTGAGCAACTTCGCCATAGGCCAGGATTTCGGAGTGAGGTTCCTTGAGTCAAGCCTTGAGTTCACTTGCGGCAGCCCGAAGAGCTTAAGCAAGGTGAAGGCTCACAGCCCGTTCATCGATGATTTGGAGCCCGTGGCACCGCTGGACGCTGTGGCAGTGCTGGGAACTGCAAATAATTTTGGATTTAGGGTTAAGGGGGCAAACCGCAAGCCGGAAGCAGTTTCGAAGTACTTCGCCATTTCGTACCCTGAAACAGACTGTGGCCAGACTTGAAGTTGTGCACTGCGCACCGTATCATCGTGAAGCCAAGTGACGATTGAAGCGACAAACATGCCTAGCAAACGCACGCTTCAGACTCCCGTGTATACGGTAGGGTAGACGCCTTAAGCTAGGTTACTTGTCTTAGGTTGTCTCGTTCCTAATATACCTCTGCAACAAAATGCACGTAGATACCCAGCTTCTTCAAGGCACCTGGTGCCGTCGCCGCTGCGGGCATCCCTCGTCAGGGAGGGGCCCGGAGACCCGCACTTTACGCCCCATGGCTTTGCATAGTCTCTGGGGCTGCGACGCTTCCGGTGGAGATTTCCAGGTTTGGGTGCTTATGTGTCCATCTTTTTTCGCATACATGCCCGCATGCAATCCGACGGTTCTGGCCTTTTCAGGTGCCTCCCTACTTGTACCCGGACGCCTTCCCGGCCTCCGCAAGAGACATCTGCCACTGTGATGCGCCCAAGGAGGATCCGGTTTATTTCTTGCAAGCTACGCAGTCTGAAAATGAGCTTTAACTATATATGTGCTGTAAGTTGATGACTTCTTACATGGGATGAGACCCATAATCAGCTCTCCGGGGCCGTCACATGGTCCCATAGGGGCGGGGATGAGGGAGGCAGAACCTCGGCAGCGCTTGATTGTTACAGGTATACCTGCAACCGCGGAATATGTTCAACGCATTCAAAAAGCACCTGCATCCTATAGCATGCGAGTCGTGGAGTCGTGGGTTTGCTTGTTTGCTCTGCGATTATGCGCCGCGCGGAGAAGCTGGTCGTTACCTCTACCAGCCCAGACCAGTCTCACTACCCTGGTATGTGCCACAGCCGCTGCAACACTAAAAAAACCCGAAATGGCCCAAGGTTTTGCAGCCCCCTGAACCCCGGAAAACTTTCATCGCAGATGCTGTAATCTGAAAACCGCAATCAGGAGAAGCTGACCCAGGAGGAGGAGCTTTGGGCTGCTGAGGTGGCAAAGCAGCTGAACCTCCCCTTGTCTCAGGCGACATGACATGTACATGCGATTCTGATTGCTGGCGACGTTTCTGGGCTTACGAGCGGCGAGCGGTCCGCAGGGATTCCAACCACGGCAACAGGCCACGAGAGCTGTAACTGCAACTGCTGCGCTGCATCAGGCCATGGTCAGGGCTTAGGGCTCTTCCTGTCGGAACAACATGAAACACACCCACGAGCCCGCCAAACATCCCCACTGTCGAGCCTTCTGTTCAGGTGATGCACCCCGCAGACTTCAAAGGCGTCGCACACTGCGACTGCGGCGCTGCAGAGAAAGCAGACGGCCGATGCTTTGCTGCAGCAGGTCTTTGCTCGTGTGGAAGCCGGGCACTTAATTTTAACGCTACGCCGCCCGCCTCGGCTTCACAGGGCCAGCAGAAGAGGGAAAGGCGGCGTCTCGCACGAGCGTGGTTTGTATCTGCCAGAGCGTTCGCAGCACACATGATGAGNCTACGCCGCCCGCCTCGGCTTCACAGGGCCAGCAGAAGAGGGAAAGGCGGCGTCTCGCACGAGCGTGGTTTGTATCTGCCAGAGCGTTCGCAGCACACATGATGAGTTCGGGCGAGCAGGCGGACAAAGCAGGTAAAATCAAGAAAAGGAGGAGGATTAGGTGGAGGGTACTTGAGGTAACCCCCAAGACGCCTGGGCCTCTGGCCTCGGCGGATTTACATGTGTGTGTGTGTGGATGAACCAGAATCTGCCCATGAGGCGATTGGCTTGTCAGTTTGGCTACTGTGTGTGTGTGTGTGTGTTGGTTGCGTGAGATTCGAGGTGTTGATGTCGCACCCAAGCAGTCCAGCTAGGAGAGGACTCTAGAGCTGTTTTGAATTTTGGTTTGAAGCCTTCGCAAGCATGATGCATACTTAAGCCCCAGGCGATGCGATGCCTGTCAGACCATTCACTTCCGTTAATCCTGCTCCTTGAAAGCCTCACCAACTGCACTGAGACGAAGGTGTCTTCCGCTATGTGAAGACGCAAGCTACGAACAGCTCTGGCTTCACGGTCGCCGGCGCCCGTTCTTTCATTCCGGTATCAATAAAAAGCTCGGTTGTTCGTACTTGCTCACCGTTCACTGTTCTATTGTGTTTGACCCCGGCATGAAAAAGCTAGGTTTCTTGTATTTGTTCACTCTTCTAGTGTTGTCTGTGGTGCTATCATGTGCGAGTTATGCAAGGGATGTTGCTTGGATGCAGTCGGATGGGAAGCAAAGATTAGCAAGCATGCAAACCACGCAGGCCTGTTGGGCTAGTTTCGTGAGATGATGTGGTTCACATTGCTTTGGCTTTCTTTCGACTGGAGTCACGCCGTCCGTTCCTGTACATCAGACAGACAGGCGGACAGACAGACACAGACAGCCACACATACACACGAGCATGCCTGGCATGTCATGTCACGCCATGTCGTATCATACCATATGTATATGCATCTGCGCACATGTCACTTACGCCACTTGCACTGTCACTATACTACTATGATGTAGTCGTGCACGAGTCAGATGCGATTATCTGATTGAGTTAGGTGCCGACCCGACCTTCCCACATGGCAGCTACTGGGAGCCGGAGGTCACTGTGGGGGGCCGTGGGTTATGCGTTCTTACCTGATTTCTTGGAGTCCACTTGTTTTGGATTCCGGATTCAGTTCTGGGGGAGTCGTGGGTCATTTGGCCACAGGAGAGGCATGACAAAGCTTCAGTGGGCCTTCCTTGGTTACATGCTATGTTTGCTGAGCACCGACGGTGAAAGACTGGAACTCTTGGCAGGTGGTGGATGCTTCAGGGCTCATGGCCCCGGCAGACCAGCTTCGGTCAGAGGACCCCTGGAAGCTTTCATCTTAGGACTTGGACCTGCCAAGTTTCCTGTGAGTTTTGGGACCTGTCACTTTGGAAGCTTGAGAGAGCGTGCGAAAGCCTGACATGACAGACGTCAGAAGTGCTGAGGAGCCAGGGAGAGACGGGCAGTTGCAGACCCCAGAGAATCAGCTGCCGGATAGGATCTGCCGCCACAAGCACCCTTCGACGAGGCTCAACAAGGGTCCGAGTGCTGGCTGCTCCCCTTTGATCTGAAGGTTTCCGGCTGAGGTGACGCATCGTGGCCCGCTTGCAGTCTGCAGCTCCTGACCTCCGATCCCGAGCTTTGCAGGTGGACATGTCCTCGAACCTCGCGCAGCATGACAAGATCCCCAAGAAGATCGCAAAATACCTGGACCAGGCCTTGTGTGTGCGACCCTGCTGGTGCATAAGTTTCCGGCATGGGAAGCTCTCGTTGCTGAGGGCATCTAATCTACTGAGCCCGGTTCACGGACAAGTGTTATGTCTGGAAGCAGTCTAGATCTGCATGGCAATTCGATTTTGGGAAGCCTACTTGTAGGCATTCATACACCCGTGAGATATGTGCGACAGAATGTGGGGTTACATGACAATGAGTGACCCGAAATGTAGATCTCTTGATAGTCCCAGTGACGTTATAGATGTGCGTCTGCATGAGTCTTCACGGGCAGAAGTGGCCATGATCCCGCAGGTGGAGAGCAGGAGTAGCAACTGTGACCATCCGACCAAGCCCTGCTCCTCTGACTGCAGCGCCGGCGACGCAGTGTCCTTCGAGCTGGGTTCCTCGCCTTGTACTCTGAGCAAAGAGCCACTGTAGAGTCAAAAGAAGCGGGGATCCAGGCTTGGGTCAGACTGGGGGTTGCGTGGGGCCGTGACTGTCAGCCTCCGGGCTGTCCACCCAGGCAACACACGGCGTGCAGCCACGGTGCTCGCCACGGCCGCGGGCAACGCGCTGGAGAGAGGGCCTTTACCTACGGTGTTTTTGCATCCGGCGTTCTAGAGAATTGAACTGGGCGGTCAGTCACTGCAAGAATCCCTTACAATGTTTTGCGGCTGGTGGCATTTACCCCCCGGTTTCTCGTGATATGATATGTCGCGCAAGCACAAAGCCTGAGGAGATCGAGTTTGACACCGGCTTGGCAGCGGGCGACGTGTGCGCTGCCGAGGCCATCGGAGCTCTGAGCTAAAAGCCGGCGCCCCCCCCNCCCCCCCCCCCCAGCAGAGTACTGTTAGAATAGGGTTTTGGCTTTGGGGTTCCTTATTGTATACATTATACGTAGTACGTATTTTATACCCCAAGACCCTATTCTAATTATTGATTATTGAGGCCCCTACATTGGCAGCCATGTTGTGGAGTCTTCCCTCAGGCCGGATGCTCCCTCTTCCGGGTTTGCGCGCCGAAGCCGGGACTCGGCGCAGGCGCCCCTCGGCAGTGCGTGGCCCAGGACCTTTGGGCCGAAGGGGGCCCGGGGGGGGTGAGGTTTCAGGGTTTCAAGGGCTCGACTGCTCGAGGCTCTTTTTGGGGAGGATCTGTGATTCGAAAGGGGACTGAGACTCCATGTCCTGCGAGGACTCCGATGAGCGATTGCTCCTTGGCTTGGCGGACACTGTTGGAGTGCGGATGCATGATGTAACAATGCCTGTGGATGTGACGGAACGCATACCCCAAGCAGAACCGTTTGTGAATCTACGAGTGGTAGTACCACTTGGAAGGTCGTGGCAGGGCCACATCGAGAGGCACTTCCAGTGCCCGGAGAACACCGCCGGATGCAAGCGCGTTCGGCAGGTGGGCAAGGGCGAGCTGGGACAGAGGTGCAAAATGCTCAGAAGGAATTGCTGCGGTATTCTGGGACACACTCCAGAGGAAGCCTTGCAGTCCCACACACGGCTGGCCTTGTCCAGGTTGTGCAGGGCCTCTACCTTCGCAAGGAGGGCAAACCTTGCAGGGCAAGGTGAAAGTGAGCTGAGCAGAGGTCTTAAGGAGCTGCGCGGATTTCCAGGAGAGGAAAATTTCTATCTCCAGCATACCGCATGTTACATGGCCTCCCGAATGCAGCACATCTTTGTTGCAGTATTTGTTCTTGCTCACGCTTCTTGGTGTCCCTCTATGTATTTCTGGATATTTCTGGTCATGTCATGGAAGATGCAGGGCCACACTCAGAGAATGCATGGAGCAAGTCCCAGAGCGTTCCTAGTTCCGCTTTGGGTGCTTGTTCTTGCCATCTGTGGCTGGCAGATTCAAGCCATCCACAGACGTGTTGCTTCACACGACTGAGATGAGATGTCCATAACTAGCCGTAAGTATGAGGATCGTTGACCGGACGCGCCGCATGGTGCGAAAAACAAGGAGCTTTTGTTCGGCAGTCTCAGGGACCGGTCTGTGTGATTTGTGATCGCTTGTTGGCTTAGTAACATGGAATCTGTGTCTATACACCAATGTTCAAGTTAGCCTAATTATACTTATAAACTTATAAACGTATTTACACATACATGCACACATATGCACATTTGCGAAGATACATATTGTAGATGTATATCTCTGGTAGTGGGAAGAGCAGAGCACCAGCTGTCAGAGGAGCGTGTACGCACCCATATCCATGGAGGTCGATACCTGCACAGACAGCGCGCTTTCTGTTTTGAACCGTATTTCTATGCCAAGTGCTGGCTGTTTTACTGGCTGCTTCATTGATGGTTTGTCTCACAGGGGAGAAGCGTGTCGGGCACTCCACGTGTGGGCCTCCAGGCAGAATATGCAGGCTCTTGTGTCATACCGTCATGTAGGAGATGCACTTTGCCGGCGACATGGAGACTGAATTAGGTTCCAGTTTCCAGCGAAGTCCTTGCTTTGTATCCCTGGGGCCGGCAATTTGGTGGGTTTGTTTGCGCCAGTGTTTTCGCGACAAGCATGCTGAAAGTACGACCCGGACGAGCAGTGTTGCTGGTTAAAGCGTAGTTGTCTGGGCATGCTGGCTCTCGCGCTGCTCTGGTTAAATTGCCTTCACAAGCACCCTCTTGACCGCTAGTGGGCCCCGTCTGTGGAACTATAACCCATGCTCTCCCCTGAAGTGCAGTTTCAGCCACCGCACGCACTCACAAGATCCCCAATATGCCGGGCCTTCTCGGGAATAGATGCAGTATTGCTGATGGACAGTGACTAGCATATGCTTCATGGAATCCAGGCGGGCATCGACATGCTTTTCCCATATCCTGGAAGGCGCCTGGTGGAGGATGATGGCGATGCTCGAAGGGCTGCTTTGCAGGAGGCTACAACGTTGCTCTGTCTTCACTCAGACGCCCTGGCTCAGGCTATGCAGCAAAGCCAATGTAATTGCTCCTGATCTCTTGAAAGCATCGTGTCACTCATAGCTTTCCCCGGGGTGAGGGTTGGAGGCCCTGGTGTCCACTACTACACTCACGAATTGATGCTGTCGGTGATTTTGGCTCAAGCACTGTGCAGTTTCAAGACACAGTGCACTCGAGTGGTCTGGTATTTTATAGGAACTTGGCAGTGAACGCCTCGCCCTTAGCATTCGGCACTGGATGTATTCCTTGCTAACGGAGTATAGAATACAGCCTTTATAAGCTGGTTCTCCCGCTTAACTTCCGTAGGCGTTTCGCTGGACTTGCGAAGCTTCTAGATGTCTGTACAGCAACAGGAGAGCCACTTCAGGTGGGGGAAGCAAGTAAAGTTGATGCCCAAACTACGTGCACTTTGGTGCGTGTTGACGGCTTGCAAACCTGTCTGTCGGTTGGATTAGTGACGCCTGCATGATTGCATGCATGCATGCATGCATGCATGCATGCATCTACGCAGGTCCGTCTGCCTCGCTGTCTGTTTGTTTGCCACTGTCTGTGTCTATATATGTGTGCATGTACGTATGTATGCATGTACGTATGTAGGTCTGCGTGTAAGCCTGCATGTACGTTTGCATGTGGGCATGTCTGTGAGGTGTCTGTATGCTATGCATGTATACAGGCATGCACACATAAGTACATATATACACATGCATACATCGGAACAGCAGTTCTGGCTCGCATCCGCCTGCTGGCGTAGGTGATTATCAAAGCATGTGGGCATGTCTGTGGTAGCGACATTGACATGGGCACATGTGAATTAACTTGGAGCTGTGTTTCGAAGTCGCCAAGCGATCCAACTCCGAACTTCCAAGGCCCTGTGCTTGTAGCGCCTGGGCAGTGCTGGCAAGAGGCCTGCTTTCCAGTGCTGTTGGGGTGACGCCTGGGAGGATGTGATATGGCGTACATGGTTACCGTAGTGTACAAGTATCCTGTATCTCTCATGTCCTATTGTACAATGAGTCCCCAACAGTTTGGTCATCCCGCGTGAGGCTGACTTCATGAGGGAAAGCAGTACTGAGCTGCAGCCGCTGCTGGTCGATGGCTCGGGGCCAAGCGGTGGGCACAAGTAGTTGCATGCGTATGCAATGGAGTCGACATTCATCCGAGCGTGTTTCTCCAGACTCTTGCTTCGATCTGTTGCAGGTGCATGTAATCAGGCGGATGCCACCCTAGCACATGTCATTTGAATTTGTCCTGTTTAGGCTCTGTTTCTGCGGCCCACTTATTCAAAAACGAGTATGTGATGGGCTCATGGTTTGAGTCATGTTTAGTTACAGATGAAGCCAGCATTCATTCGAGTCATCGTTCGGACAGTGACCGACATGCAGTGGTCGCAGTGCACTGGAAGCATCCTTAGCGCATTTGTCCCTGGATTTCTGGACTCCACTGAACCTTTGGGGCCAAGTTGTTGCACCCTCAACCGTTTCTTTACGTTGCCGTTTCTCAAGGCACTTCGGTTGCCTTTCCGCTTCCGGGATCAGCGATTATGCCGTACACAAATCCGTTCCCATGGCTGCCGCCGCGATTTGTGAACGGCCTTTTCCCCTATGTTCGCTGGACATTGCTCTGGTTTTACCAGGCCCCGTGAGGAAATCGACTTCCGAAGTAATGAAGACTTATTATACTTATATATATATATATATCTACATATGCATGTAGATGTACACATGTATCAATATATATAGATAAACATATAGAATGACATGTATATATATACATATGTATATATATAGAGAGAGAGAGAGAGAGCGAGAGAGAGAGAGAGAGAGAGCGAGAGAGAGAGAGAGACAGAGAGGGAGGGAGAGAGAGAGAGGGAGAGAGAGAGAGAGAGACAGAGAGAGAGAGGGGGGTCTGACACGCCCCCTATGCCCTGCAGAAGAAGAGAGAGAGAGAGAGAGAGAGAGCGAGAGAGCGAGAGAGCGAGAGAGCGAGAGAGAGAGAGAGAGAGCGAGAGAGAGAGGGGTTGCGGCAGGGCTTACAGGAGCTACGGCCGGTTTAAAGGTGTCAGAGGAAAAGCGGGGTGACGTTTCACGAAGACCTTCCTTGCGCTGGACGTGGGACGTATAGGCCCCTCTCTGAGAGAGGAGGGGAGCGCTATACCGTCCTTAAGCCTGCAGCAAGCAAGAAAGGGAGAAAGAGACAGAGATGGATCATAGGCAAGCCCCCATAGTGGCCAGGGAACTTGACACGTCCCTCATGCCTGGCGAAAGAGATCGATTGGTTGATTGAATTGATTGATTGCCTGATTGCCCGCATATAGTGCGATTGCGTAACCCGGCCACCCCCTCCAGCATTTTTCCCTGTAAATCAGGCCTTGGACAAGCTTCGCCTGCCAATGTCCCTGCAAGCGCCTGGTCGCAAATTGCCTGATGTCACTGAAGCCTTGGCCTGCGGCTGCTGCGAACACATTTGTGTCGGACGGGGCCTGCCGAAGCGAAGTGTGCAGGACAAAAGGGCTGAGCCTCCCATTGCAGGGGCCACCTGGAATTAGGTCAAACGGCTGCTTGTATGACTAATGCGTCCTGTGTTCAAACTCTTGAGGCCAGGGCTTGCCCTGGATCCTAGTTAATGTACTGCAAGAGGTAGAAAGCGGGTGTGACAAATTCAAGAGGCAGACATCTGATAGGTGCACTACTCTGATGCAGAATGTTTTGGCAGGAGGCCCTGGTCACTCCAATGGGCCTTCCGGGAGACTTCCAGACTGCACCCTTCGTCGCTGTTTGGGGTGGACATGCCGGCTTCTCCCTCCGACTAAATGGATTTCGACAGCCAGTAAGAACACGCTGGGCGGTTAGTTGCATTGCTAAGCACTCGGGATCAGCAGTTCAGCAGAGATGCCTGCCGTTGCACTGCCAAGGCTTCGATCGGGCCGTGATGCTTTGGAGTCAGGAGGCCCTCTCCCTCGTTGCTTCCCCGTTCTTTTTGCGCTTGGACCCTCGGCAGGTCCTGGAGGCCGTCAACTCCGAAGGCGCCAGCTTCTTCCCCGGCGCCAGCGGTGAGCAGATTCTCGTTAGCGGCGTGGACTGGATGCTGATGACGACGGGGGTCAGGGTGCAGATCGGGAAGGAGGCGACTTCGCTGGCTTAGAAGCGCTTCCTGTGCTGTTGTTGCAACCACTCAAGGTGCGGAAGACTTCGAAGTTCCCTCCGGAACTACAGATACTACGTCCGTGTTTAAGCTTATCGTCCCCCAAGAGCGATCTTAGTTTGCTACTGTAAGAATCCAGAACGAACCGAAGGTGCTTTTGGAGATCACGTATCTCAAGGGCCCTTGCAAGAAGCAAGACCCCAACTTTCCGCAGCCAGAGGCCAGGTGGGATTGCTCCCTCCTTTCGCCCTTGCTTTATACTGGATTATACTAATTATACTAGACTACTACATGTACTACCCTTTCAGTTTTGATGACATAGAGTCTCAGTGTGCTAATTACTCGGTTCACTGCTTGGGGATCCGAGACACTGCCCGTGGCAGGCCAAGGCGCGGATCAGCCCAACGAAGTGCCATGGCCGAAAGAAGGGCAGATATCAGGCTCCGCAGAGCCGCTTGAGCTCAGATTCTGGGATGTTCGGTGCAGTCTTGGCCTTTGGCGGTTGACAGGTACATTGAGATTTACTGGCTAAATAAGCTTAGCGAAAACACTGACTGTTCCGGCAGAAACCCCAAGCTCCGGGCTCAGGAACCCTGGCTTCTCGAGAGTGCTGGCAAAGGTGCTGAGACCAGGACGAATCTTCCGGGGAGATCGCCTCTTCGTTTTCGAGCACCCGGAGGGTCCACAGAAGCAGTTAATTCAGCACTGACTGCGAGGGAGAAGCCTCAATCTTCAACGGCGCTGGCTCAGCCAGAGTGCATGTGTGGTGAGGTGCAGAGTGCCTGCATGCAAGGGCTGCTTACCTATATTTGCGGTTCCTCAAGCTCGCATTCCCGCGCTCCTTATACATTCCTAATACTGTACAGGCTCTAGATAAATACTCAAGTACTTATAGCAAAGAATGAAGTTTCAGGCCTTTGAAAATGGCTTGAGCCTTCGCGGCTTTTCTTTTGATTTTAAGCTCCGACCGGTCGCTGCAAATCACCAGGGATTGTGACGAGGCATGTGGCATTCCTTCGTGGAGAAAGTTTGCAGTCGATTCCGGGTCTTTCGGTTTTCTGCGATGTGGGATCCAGACTTTCCGTGTTTCCGTGCTTCGTGACCATCACATCATGATGGTGCTCAGCATGCTGCGAGAGTGTCCAGCAAAGCTTGGACTTTGTCCGTAGATCCGCTGCAAGCAGGAAAACCGGGTGTTTGGAACCGGACGAGTTGGATTGCATTGGGCGTCGAGTGTTTCGCCAGCCCTTCGTGCGCACCACGCAGGCAAACTATTCGTTAAATTGCATTGCTAGCTTTGTAAGCTGAGCAGGCGCACCCTGAGATGTCATCTATGAACATTGACATCATGAACACGAAACGTGGTCTCCCGAGCCCATGTAGCATTCCCTTGACCTGTCACTCCAACCCCTAACACGAAGCCTATGACAACTCTTCCCTTAAAGCTCATCGAGACTTACAAAGAATCCGCATCTTTTTTTCGTTAGCAACAACGAGTGATCGTACGCAGAGGTTCCGATGACGGATCGATAGCAGGCGACTCTGCGCCTTGGTGGAGACGGGTGGGTGGGGGGGGNGGGGGGGGGCTGATGGTTCCAGCGGTTCTCTCAGCAGTGGAGAGGGCGAGTGGGAGGGAGAAGGCTTAGAGCAAGTTAGGGTTTTGGACCTCTGGACAATCAGCTCCTACCAGTACCGGCAACTCAGATATGTCTAAGTTCTTCTTGAGCTCCCACATCGGGGCAAAGAGGCAACACTCTTTCTCCGATCCTGCTCTCCGTACCTCAGCTCGTCGTGGATGGGTGTTGTTCGGATAGTTGCTGGGTGGGGCTTGGCCTAAATTACATATTCATAGCCGGCTGGAGCACGACGACACGTACGAGTTGTCTTGTGCACCGCCGAGGATCCTTTTGAATACGAGGACCAGGATGACATGGAAATCCAGTCCGTCAATGACGAGGACACGCCATGCAGCACATCCTACTTGCGTGTCCTTTGCATGGCTCGGTGCCACTCCATGCATGTAGCAGCCCTCTTGAGCAGAAGAATCGCAGGCTTTTCAGTGTCAGTGTTGGCCAACATGCCCCTGCAACCTGTTCCACAGTGTCGGATGTCACTGCCGGGGAGGTCAGGTCTAGTTGCCCCTGTCCGTAGCTCCCTGGCTGCCTGCACGTCTCGCATCGAGGAGGACGATCAGATGCACATCGAGCCGCCAGAAGTGCGGAAAGCGCCTTATACTATCATGAACCGAGGAGCTGAGTGCGGTTGAAACATGTACAGTCGGAGAAAGGGCAGCCGTTTTTCTGAGCAGAGCTGTTAGCAAGTCTTACGGTTCACCGTCTGGTCAGGACAGATACTGTCATTACAAACCTGTGTCCTCCCTGGTCTTTTTGGCCACTACCGCACAGATGCAGGAACACTAGCAGCTACGTGCCGCAACCTATGACCCGCCCGAGCCTCGTAGCCTTCAGCTCGCTCCAGGAGAGATAGAACTCCGACAGAAGAGTGTCGTTAGCGAGGCGGCGGGTGGGATGGGTTCTTGTATGCTGGCTATGTAGACAGGCATGTTTGCTAGCTGCCAATACTGTCCTGCCATGTGAAGAGCCTCTTCCCACATTTGCCCACTCTGCATGCCGCAGACCCCGACATGTCCTTGGTAGAACCGCTCTCAGTCCTTCTGCAGGGAGCCGAACATTTCGGCTCTCTCTCGCTCTCTTTGTCTCGGCTTACATCGAAGGCTTCGGAGCTCCTGCAAGTGTCCACTGAGGAGGGACTTTCAGAGCGCGTAGCGGCTGTTGCCATTGTAGTAGTTCTTGATTGCGCAGCAGAAACTTGACGCACCGCGTGCTTTGAACGCATCTCCCATCAGAAAACGGGCGCGGCGTGTACTAAAGTTACTAAAGCAGGCTGGATGCTGTTGGCCTCAGCATTCGCTGTCAGTTAGCATGCCTGATGTTTTTCGTCGGGCCGCAGGCTTTCTTATGTGGTTTCCCCTCAAGTATCGGTAGTAGAGATCCGAACATCGAGCAGGACGGCTTCGTGCTTCTCCGAGAATACCGCTGGGACCTGCTAAGGTTGCAGGCCCGACACTGCGAACATCTGCACTTCAGCTTTATTCAGGGCTCAAGGGCATGGTCTTGAGGATGCGGCCCATTCTCAGAAGGGCGTTTTCGATCCGGCAGAAGTAAAGAAGCCACAAGGCTCGAGTTCCTTGAAGCCTTGCATTTTCACCTTCTGAAACTCGGCACTGCGCCAGCTCTTGACCGCAGTCTGCTTAGCTTAGCTTTCCAAGAGTCCCGCAACAGCGCGTGAACTGCCGCAGGAGGCGTGGTTTGACAATGACCAGAAGGCCAATGGAAAGTTGGCACCCCACTCCCCAATTCAGAGTTTGGCCTGTTTTTTATTGCAGATACGGGCCGCTTATTTGTACTTCGCTTGAAGTTGTTTGCTGCGTGCGGACCTGGGCAACTGATGTAGAGACAACGTGAGGGGATGACCAAACAAATCCAAACAACACCATCACCAATCCCAGCTTCGCAAGTGCGCAGGTGCGAAATCGTTGCGGATTGAGCACCTCTTGTCCGTCGCCTGCACCATCTTCCGTAAAGTCAGGTGCCAGCTGGACTGTTGCAAATATGACTGTGAGCACGTTCCGCGTGTTTCCACAGATGGTCGTGTTGGGGTGGTCATGCAGAATGTGCAGGAAACCGAGCATGGTGTCTCATGGTTGTCGGATTGAAGCAGGCTTGCAGCTGGCCTGCAGGTTGCAATAGTAGGCATTGCGTTAAGTCAGCCGTCGCAAGCTTGAAATCAAGGGAGGGGGACTCGATAAAACTAGAGTCCTGCAAATTATGCAAGGGGTGCGTTGCTTTGGTGGCATCGGGCATTCACAGCTGGACTTCTGACCCGTCTTCTGGCATCAACTCTCCTTGCCTGCTTTCGCAGGCCCCAAGACGTGCTCCATCTGCATGTCTGCCATCGACGACTTGATAGCTCTGGACTGCGCGCACGGCTTTTGCGCCTCGGTGCAGATCTGCCCAGATAAAACCCTGCCGAGACGAAGAGCATACTACGCACCTCTTATATACGATATGAATCTTCTCCGCTGCTGAAAAGTGGATAATGGAAAAGCTATCTTGTAGAGCCGCTCAGGTGCAGAATGCTGGAGGGGCTATCTCCAAACGCAGGTGGACGACGGAAAGTCTGCAGTGCAGACACGTCGCTGAGCTGCGCTAACGACCGTGCTTTAGCAGGCCCTGAGATGGTGCTTGCAGGTTATGGAATGTGGCATTCGCATACAAAGACCTCAGACCTCAGGGATTCTCCGCTTGACAGCCTGGAAAAGAGACTGGAGGCTTCATCAGCATGGGATCACAGGGGGCAACCCAGCCGAAGCCCTCGCCCAAGGTTGCCCGCAGCACAAGTGCAATCGGATAGTTCCGACATCCTTCTTCGGGCGCTTTTGCGACGAAGAGCGGCAGAAGAAGTACCAGGAGCCCGGCTTCACGAGGGATTCCGAAGCTGAGAAAATACTCGTTCAAACGGTATTGTGCTGATACATGGTTTGGCTGCACGCGTCAAGTGGCCAGGAGTGGTGCTTACGGACCTACGTGGACGAGAACGCTGCTGTGAAGTGGTGTACCAATCCAGTAGGCTGTCAATACGCCTGTGAATATCCAGGCGTTGTGACTTGCTTGCAGCCTCACGGGGTTTGGCTGAGATCCGGAGGTTGTGCGGATTCTTGAACTTGTATTTTCTCTAGTTCACTTGCTTGGAGACTTTTAAGTTGTTTGCCCGCTCTTGCCCTTGGTCGGACTGGACGGCCTATAATGGTGGGAGTGGAGATGAGTGGAGAACATCAGGTTTTAACCGGACTAAACGTCAAAGAGGCCCCTACACTTACACAAACCATGGAAGCAGCCATTCGCGAAGAGCGAGAGTCGTCTCAGCTTCAGCCGATAGGTCTAAGCAGCCTTGCTTGGGCGGACAGTCACAGGCGAAACCGTCAGTGATGGGAACTTATGGGAAGAGCCAAGAGTCTGACGCGGTGCTGAGGAGATTGTTGACGTTCAGTGCAACTGCAGCTTCATTTGGTGCTGGGGTTGTGGCGAAGAGGCTCACAAGCCGGCGCCTTGTCCCAAATTCGAGTTCACAGTGAGCTGCAGCGCTTCATGGTTCCTCTTTTGGTCCTCACACAACCTTAGATGCAAAACGCCGCCTTGCAACTGTGAGTTGGTAAGTGCACCCCATCTCTCTGACAGGTTCATATAGAAGCACGCAAGTGTAAGTAGGAGTTGAAGGTCCAGCACTGTGAAACTTCAGGACTTGGGCCCGAAACTGTGACATGCACCCTTGTCATGTCGAAGAATCTCCTGGCCTGCTTGTGGCGATGTCAGCAAACCTCTATGATAATCGTCACGGTGGCGTGCAGCACCGGGTGGATCAGATACAGTAGATGTCCAGAATGCAACTCGTGCATGTGCCACCTCCAGGCCAGCTGCCAGACCGTCAACCAGTGGAACGTGAAGAACTCTGCGGAGTCAGAGAACATCAGCTGGATTCGGGCGCACACAAAGAAGTGCCCCAAGTGCAGGGTGCTGAGCAGGGAGGGCAGCGGGACTATTCCAAGGGGGAGAAGGGCTCCAATCCGGAATCCAACCCTTGACTTGTGGTTTAGGAGTGGGTTCTGTGCTGAACTACTTGAGCATGTAGAGCTCAAAATTTTAACGACTCGCGTCTTCTGACCCTCACTGCGACTGCGACTCTTAAGTTCCTTCTATTTCTCAGATAGTCGCTGAGGCCACAAGCCCATCGAGAAGAACCAGGGCTGCAACCACATGGTGTGCTCGAAGGCGCCGGAGAGCCTGGGAGCACAGTTGCGCGCTGGCGCATCTTCTTCCAGGGATTACCGGGTGGCAGAACCGAGGATGCTGCTAATCGAAGCCTGAAGCTTCAAGCCCGGTGTAGCGCACTCCCGAAACCGTTTTGCGATTAAAGAGATCTCGTCTACGTCACAGGAAATCGCAGAATAATATGCTGCGCAGGCGGGCGGCTGTGGCCATGAATTCTGCTGGCTCTGCCTGGGCGATTGGTCTACTCATGGCACGTCCACCGGAGGGTCTCGCGGTCCAAGCTGACTGTTGATGTTCGCTGCGTTGGTGATTCTCTTTATTTGGAGGGGGATGTTGTAGCGTTGAGGGCTGCTGCCAATTGAAATGCTGGTTGAGTGTCCAGGGAACACAGGGCTGCAAGGTTCAGCCCACCGTTTCCTTGCCGACCCTAGCGGCCCTAGCGGCCCTAGCACATGGCACGCGCGATCCGATGCTGCGGGGTGAAGGATGTTCTTCTGTCTGGCAGCCAGTCGCTTAAAGGATCCCGACATCGGATCTAAGTCTCCTTTTGAGTTTTCTGCGCTCAGTCGGGTCGTCTGAATCGATTTCGGCCTGAGGTATTACCAGTGCAACATCTACGACAAGCAGTCGAAGGAGGGAAAACATGCCGACGAGGACATTAAAGTGCACTGCAGGATCTCATCTCTGTGCTCCTAGCACCTGTAAACCTGCAAATGTAGGCAGAGGACTCCGTCTATGCTTTATAAGAACCTGAGAAAAGGGTCTGAGCCGATATGCGGCGGTTCTGGCACTTCAGGAGCGGTCTAGGCTGAAAGCCAAGCATGCCCTCGACAAGTACATGCTGCCCGGTGGCGAGTATCGACATAAATCTTCAAGACCCTAAGCCCAAGTCCAAGATGCGTCGAAGTTCTGTTCGTCAGGCCTCAGAGAGTTCTGCAGCAAGCTGTCCGCGAATAAGAAGAAGAAGTTCTCAGTGCTCTGCACATTGTACAGGGTGTAGTCAACAATCCGGAGAGTATACGTATGTTAAGAAGATGTGGTGGATTCAGGATGGATGTATGTTTCGTATGTTTCGATTTTGCCAGATATGTCTATGGGCCAGGGGGGCGGGGGCCCAAGCCTTGCGTCTCTGCGAGCTTCCTGACCAAAACCAGCACGAAGGGAAAAGCATCGAAAATCCTGAAGTCCGAATGTAGGTTCTATTTCGAGCGATTTATGGACCACGACCGTGGCATGAAGCTCACCATAACCGAAGAGCAGGACCGATCCGCTGCAGGGACCTTGTTACGCTTTGTCCGGGCATTTCGTCAGAAGACACAAGGTTCAGGACGTTCTTAGCGCCGAGATTTGGGCTGCTGTCTGCTACCCCTCTGTTGAGATCTGATCCAGGACATCGAGGGGAAGGTGCAGAAGCTTCACGATGACCATGGCTTCGAGATCATTGAGCTTCAGTTTCTCTACGATGTCCTTTGGCTCTCAGATCTCAAAGGAATGCTTCACTTCGAGGGCATCTTGGAGTGGAGTCGTTCAGGGGGTGGCTCAAAAATTGCATGTGCAACACTTGGCTTGCAGTCAGGGTTGGAAGCGTTGAAGCGAGGCCCTTCGGCAAGTGAGAGCCTGCCGGCGCGTCCTCAAGTCACTCGGCTGGGGACTCTCCTACGGCCTTGCAGGGAAATCGGATCTCTGTCGTTGTCTTAGTGAGGTTTTCGATGCTGTAAGGCCGAGCCATAAAGTCTCAAGGCTGAGGGGCTCAGGGTTGAAGAGGCCAGACTTAGGGGGCCAACATGCGTCGTGCTGTCGTGGTTATGGTGCCTTCTTAGCAGGCTTTTTAGGTGAAGTCTGCCAGCGGGGCCCACATCCACGCAACCAGGCTGGCAGCCCTAGAGACTTGAGAGCTCAGGTGGACATACGTCTACGGCTACTACTTGGATGACTCTAGTGCACCTTTGCTGCTTACATATCATGTGTTGGCGGCCTCAGCTTGAGGTTTAGATTAGTGCCCTTGGCACGAGACCCTAAGCCTCCTACGTACTGAGTCGGTAAGAATGGTGCAGAGCAATGTGACAGACATCTGTAGGTGCAGGGCACCGCCACGACGACTCCTCTTTCGGACCCCACCTTGATTGATGCGTCAGCAGATCTCAGCGGAAAAGAGCAGTGAATAGTGCCCAAGATTGCCCAAGCTGAGTGTCAAGGGCGGAAACATGCGGAAACCATCGCCAGACTCGGAGCATCGTTTGTAAGCTTCCCGTAGCCGGAGCGAGCCTGCTACAGGAAAAGAACCTTTTCGAGTTCTTGCAGAAGGACTTGGAAAAGAACACAGATTGCTTACACGAGATGTTGGAGAAGGACCCCTTGCTCGGTTCTGTTCAAGGGATGCAGTTGCTGACACGCATGCCGCTTAAGTTATGCTCCACTTCTCAGGACTTTGACCGAATGTTCTTCAACCCGGCAGAAGGACAGCAACTTTCACAGGCAGACGTGCACCAGAATTTTAAGGTCTTCCGCACCTTGGCACGAAGGGGTTTTCTGCTCTTGGGCTTCGGGTCGCCACAAAACAGAGCTCAGAGTTTCGGTTTGGAAGTGGACACAACAAGCTCAACATCCCCTATCTGCGGCCGAAAGTGAACCTAATCATGCTCGCTATCCCATCACGGAGGGCCTCGTGCATTTGCGATCGGACCTCGAAATTTTCGCTTCATCTCCGATTGCAACGCTCTCGTTGGCTTTCCAAAGCATGACCTAGCCTGAGACATCCGCTGCAAGGAATCAGACTCAGCCAAAACAGGACAATGCGAAATTCCATTGATCGCTGAGAGAATATGTTTTCTGCTTTCTGCTGTGTGTCTTTGACGTAAGGTAGCCATGCCACAAATTACACCAATGTCACACAGAAGTTCATGGACAAGGTTCTGAAAGATCTTGGATCGGACAGTGGCCTTGGGCAAAAGACCCTTGGGCAGAGCAGCTCCAGTTGAACTGGATAGTACAATCTTGCAGTATCTTGCAGTCTTGTTCTTGCTGCTGCTGCTTACCTCATGCGGAGCGAACAGGATACATCTGCCATGATCTGGCAGCTAAGTACGGTAGACTCCAGAGCTTTCTCGGAAGAAATTAGAGCAGTGTGGCACAAACGGTAAGCTGGAGCGGCCATGTACATGTCAGGTGCAACGCGACCCACGACATTGTCTGAACTAGAGCCACACAGATACCGAATGTCGAATTCTTTCGCTGCACAGTGGGCCACGTTTCACTTCCAATCTTCAAGTTGTGATGAACAACATGTGAATCTAGCTAGCCTGTTTCTGGCTACCCAACCCGTGAAGAGGGAGTCTGGCACCAAGTGTATATGGTCCTCCCTACATACCCTAAAGTGCCGGAGGTTGGGTGAACTAAGTAAACAGACCTTTAGAATTTAGAAGCATAGTTGGCCTCTGTGGTGTAGCCATGCTGCAGATCTGCTCCCCCGTGACACTCTGCTCTCGGCTCTTTGTGGTCAAAGCGTTACAGGAAAAAATGATTGCACGGTAAATGTTTGAGTGGTGCCTTGCAGGCTAGCCCCGGTATCCAAATGAATCTTATAGAATCACATGATGGATTGGACGCTTGTCTGCTCTTGCTTCCTGGGCACACTGTCAAGAAGAGCTTTGTTCCTGCCTCGGCGTCAAGCCTCGATGGGTCACTTTATGGATGTTCTTGAACTTTGCTGTGGATCCTTTGCTGCCGGCTCGAACCCCAAGATGTGATCTCAACCTCCTGCAACGTGCTCTACCCTCCTAGCCCCTCTCACTACTCGGTCGGAAGAACACCAGCAGGCTGCTCGTCGCATCGCGACCTTCGACGAGGACCCTTGCACAAAACCTCTCACGGTCTTTCGGCGGTTACCGCCTTGCATGGCCCAGCATAATCATGACATAGTCAGAGCACACCAGATCGAAGGCGGGCAACTCAACTAAATCTTGCGCAGAGTTGCCTTACGATGCCGTTACCACGTGGTTTCAAGCTGTGAGGAAAGGAAACCTGGGAATAACGCAATTGACAGAAGGAGGCAACACAGGAGTACACTCACTTCGGATTTAGCCGTACAGTGCACGAAAAACTCGGCTGCCATGAACTCCCAATGAGCGTCTCGCTATCTTGTTCCTGGAAATCAGGAGCTTGCGAAGCAGAAGGCGGCCGGCGCCTAATTCCGGGACGATGCAGTTAAGAAACATAAGGGGTCCAACTTATCAGAATCGTCGAGGTTAAGTACCGAAAAGCAAAAACACACGAAGTATAGTTGTTGGGACGTAGAACCCTGTGCTGCCAATGTTTCATCTTGCCATGAATTCTCGGGCGTTTCTCGAAAGCTTGCCTTCTCCCTCCGTCATCGCCTGAGCCGGTGGAACTACGGTTTGCGGTTGCCTTTGGGCTCAGACGTCCTACTCATGCCCCGATTTAGAGAGAGAGACGAAACTGACTCCGCGGCCGTTCGCTCGGCAGTGCCTCCGGTTCCCATGTTGTCGAGAATCGAGAGTTTTTCTTCCACGTGGTTGCCGCGCATTCTCCAACTGCTCAGTGGCCCTGCGGCTTTGAAGGCTTTACGCTGCTGCCGGAGTCTCAAAGAGAGCTTGTGGCCTCAATGCCTCAAAGCAGGCGACGGCTTCTGGATCCTTGAGCAGCTGAAGAAGATCTCATTGGAGGAGCTCCTCGCACGGGACGAGGATCTCTGCAACTGCTTCCTCAAGGCTAGGAAAGACCTAGGAAATTGCCACATCACTTACTGGCTACCAGGGAGAACCATTGAGATTTACACAAGTATGCCAGCACCAAAGTCAAAGCATAATAATGCTGAGCTGGACCGGAAGCGTGCTCCTCAGCTCGTAGTGCGGAGCTTGTCGGAAAGCTTCCTGGCTATGAAGGGCAACGAAAGCTTCGAGGTAACGAAGCGAATACTTGCGTTTCCCCCGACGATGTCCCAAAGGCTGCCGGAGTTGTACGCAGGTGCTTTGAAGGAGGTGGGGGAGGAGTCGCCAGCTCTCGTGGCCATGGGCCTTGGCGGCTGGGAGGTTTCCAACACCCGTGAGACATGCCGAGCAAGCGACTGGTTGCATTTCGGCTTTCATCGTCCGAAGCCAAAGGTTCCTTTGGCAATCCTCCATTTGAGTGGCAAATTTGACTTGCCTGGAGGAGACGGTGGTTGTAAGGTCAGCCTGGGCTATGTGAGCACCGATTTAGACTACGTGGTCGCCTTGCGAGACTTCAGCGAATACCCCATCCGCAGGCGTGTGTCTTCCAAGGTCACCACTCGCTGGGAGGAAATAGAAGGCCTGCTGCAGACTGGAGGGCCCTCAGGGCCATGTCTACTGCCCGGTCTTAGCCGCGAAGGCACGAAGATGGATGATATCCTGGCGAAGATATCAACCTCTGAAGGCTGGGAGGTTGAGCACACCACCATGTACATGAGTGAAGATCGGTGCGCCATGGGTTCCCCAAACCTCGATGCCATCTACCAGGATGCCAAACAATTGGCAAAGGCCGGACAGTCTCCCTAGTGAGCCTAGGGCCTACTGGGCCAGTGTTCGGTGCACTGCTGTAGAGATTCGCAGGACTTTGCTCGCATGTACAGTGTGCAGAGCATGTCTGACAGGCAGCAAACGGTTCTGTAAGTGAAGCTTAGTCAACGCCATAGACCCCAAACCTACTGGAAATGCCAGTTTCACCGACGGCCTGACATACACTAGAGAGGAGGCATTTTCCAGTCAACGCCATCCCACCTTTCGACCTAGTTCGCTTTGGGCCGTTCCTTGCTTCACCGAGCCCTATTACTGACTGGGGGTTGATGTTGCTGGCCGATGCTTATACCCAATATTCTTGTCAAAGAGCGAAACCCGACCCTAGGATTGATGTGGGTTGTTTGATGTTGTTTGAGCTGATTTCTGATATCTCGGCTTCTACTTTCAGCTCAGCAGACTCAGTGGACATCTGCGTCAGAGCACCGAGGCCATGCGCCGTCGGCGCACCGAGGCCTCTGGAGCCACCGCACTCGGTCCAGAGCCCAGAAGACCCGGGTGACCCGTGGATCAGGGACCTGGCACTGGCTGTGAGGGCTCGGAGGAGGGCTCTTTCTATTAGCTTCCATTACTACTAGTAGGGTTCTTTAAGGGCTCTTGCAAGGGTTCAAGACGGCCTCGCTTCTGAGGTTCTTAAGAAGCTAAATCCCGAAGATGGCTTGGAGCAACCACCACGGGACACATGCAGAGCTTACGAAATCGTATGTCTGGATTGTAGAGCACTTGCGGCTGTGGCACGCCGCGTAGCGGGCGCGCAAGGTCCTCATCTGGTCCCTCTTGCAAGTTCCCGTTGCGGCAGGCCATGCGCTCCGGGACGGAGCCGCGCTGCGAGGCCTCTCGGAGGCCACGGCAGAGCAGCGCGCGGCCTGTGAGGCGGAGACACGGAAAGCGTGACACGTGGGTGATACAGATGATGTCATGATGTGCAGGGCAGCGCACACAGCGCACACTCCTTGTAAGGCCATACATATATATATATATATAGGACGTCTATAAGTCTATAAGATCCCGCGGGGTTGCCGCAAGCCGGGTCGATCCAACTATAGCCAAGCCGCCGACCCTGAGGCAGCCATCCAGGCTGCCCGCGAGGAAGGCGGTGCGGGTGCAGCCGCCTGGGAGGAGCCGACTGGGGGTCCGAATGAGGCTTTGCGTCCATCCCCCAAGGCATGTGTCCCTGCTTGGCTTAAGGCTTAAGGAAGACTTGCGACGAGAGGCCTTCATGAGACTGCTAGCCGTAAAGGCTTGCACAGCACACACACCGCATGCAATTGCCCGGGCTCATCATGCAAGAGCCGAGAAACGAGTTCCGCATGAGATCACAGATTGATGAATTACTAGTGCAAGAGCCAGGCTGTAACTTCGGCTCGTCATTCAACTTACCCGGCGTGTTGATTGGTTTCGTAGACTTGGCTTTAGCGACATTGACGAAGGACTTGGCACAGGTTTGGGGAAAGCTGCAGGAGGATGTGGCGGAGGCGCAGGGCTCAACTGCAGCTTATGATGAAACTCTAGACGTAATCTGCGAGAGTGAGAATTGCTTGTACGGATCATCTTGGTCAGATCTGGGTTGCATATCGTTATACATACACTACGCATATAGACAGATGCACACACACACACACACACCACCGAGAGCCTTTGACGGGTCATTTCTGCCGAATCTGTTCGAGGCGTTTTGTACAGAATTAGATCGATAGACATATAGACGAATGCATGGACGGAGATGGATGGATGGAAGAAAGGGAGGAAGGATGGATGTTTGCATGTAAAGAGAGCGTCTAAACCTTAGGACCCTTGTGGTCAGTCCGGAGACGCGGGATTACTGTAGGGTTTGGGTGAGTATATCGGGGAGAAAGAGCGGATTTCTTCGTGGCTAGTGTGCAAGGCCACCAAAGAGGTGGAAGCCGATGCAGAGGAGGCCTCTGGTGACATCGCTGAGGCGGGTCATGGGCATCATGGCAAAAAAACGCAGTTTTCTTCATTCAGAGTGCTGGTATACTATACTTGTCAAACTGGCAACCGACAACTTGAGCCAGCCCGCCACCCCTTTCTCCGCAGATCTCACATCATCTGGTCTTTCGTGGACTTGCAGCGGCCGCCCGCCGTGCGGCTGCCTTCGAGCGGAAGCTGCAGACTCTGCGCAGGGAAGGCCCCCCCCAACAGACGTAGCGAGTGCGAGGGCAACAGCCACGCGACTGCGGGGGCTGTCAAATTTCACCCCCCTCCCTGCGATGCTAACAGCACCCTGAGGTTCAAGGTTTTCGAATCTACCAGCTGTACTCGGCTATTTGCTGTTAGATTCAAGGGCTAAGGGCTGTGACACATGTGGGGCTGTGACGCTAAATATGCCCATCTCACTACAACCGTATCAACGTACAAGCACTTGCCATGCTGCATCTCCGTTTCCACGTATGAACGCTTTCTGCAGGGGCACCCTGATCAATCCAAACTCGAGTTGTGCCGCAGTTATTTCTTCGCTTCGGGTTCCTACTGGCGGCCTCTGCGTTTCGATTTCAACCTATATAGGTGCTGGCGTTACTCTGCCGTCGGGCAGTTGTGAAGCTTGACAGACCAGGGTGATCTAATCGAAATGTGTTGGTGCCTTTGTCGAGTTGCAACTCCCTGAATTCAATAACTTCAAGTCCCGAGACATCCTGCAGATCGTCGTTGTTTGTTATAATCAACAAGCCTGAGAGAAGGCCACAGGTGTGGTATAGGACAGGCAGTCAGGAAGTGTCAGTCATCGCTCGCACGTCCTCAGCCGCACGTGGCCCTAGCCCACGGCACCGAACCTGACATCCACAGAGGTGCTTGGGTGCCCTTTTAATGCGCCATGGGCACTTGGCGCAAGCTTTGCCTTTTCCTACTGCTGGGTGCCTTGGGCTCTGCCTGGGCAGAGGCGGACACGGAGGATGTGTCCGTCTCACATGAAGGGCATAAGTGGAATTGCTGAGCATCACTCAGTGGTTTGTGCTCAGACCGCCTCCGACGTCCAGCTCTTGTTTGCCATCTCGTTTTCTACACTCAGTCCGAGATGAAAGTATAGTTTGAGCAAGCTTCGTGTCCCTTCCTTGCAGGATGCCACCTGCCAACTCGAGATCCTGAAGCACCCAGGCAAAGGTAAAGCGTTAGCAAAGGCCAAGCACAACAAGGGCAAGAGGAAAACCTTCGAAGCTTGGTCATGAGTGTCGAGTTATTCTCTCGTTTGAGGGTCGGAGACCGCATTGCCTTCGGATTTGGGCAAAGGGCAACTGAACCTTCGTATTTCGTGCGGAGATCGAGTTGACAGGGGATCTGCTCGAGTCGCTGAGGAACTCTTGAAGATCAAGAGCAAAAGTGCTTCCAAGAAAGCGAAAGTGCGAGAGGTGCACCACACCAAGGCTGGTCCTTTTTTGTTTGCTGTCGCTTGGTTCGTAGATCCGTAGCACTACTTCCATTTTTGGGTGACCTAGAAAAGCTTACTCCCCGGTATGCCCAAGCCCTCGGCTGCTTTGCGAGACCCTCGGATCCAAAGCTTAAGCTCTTAGTGTGGTGTGTCAGCACAAGGCTTTCAGCTCACATCCCATCTATCTTCAGGCGAAAAGCAGAAAGGCGAATCCAGGACCAGACCTGGACACCGGCAGCATCAGTGAAAAAGTCCTTGCCGCCGGGTCTCGCCTGCCAAAGCAGGGCGCCGAGAGGCATCTGCGCGCACATGGCCTGAAGAAGGGCCTTGGCGCCCTTCCAAAGCAGGCTCAACCCAAAGCTGTTAGAGCTTCTTGCCTTTGACGTAATATAATATAAGCATGAATCTCTATTACAGGAAAGGTATGTATGTCGTTTCCTTTTGGGGTGCTCCACGCAAAAGTACCCTAACAAAGCAAGAGAGCAGTTG
This sequence comes from Symbiodinium sp. clade A Y106, assembly GCA_003297005.1. Taxonomy (NCBI): domain Eukaryota; class Dinophyceae; order Suessiales; family Symbiodiniaceae; genus Symbiodinium; species Symbiodinium sp. clade A. The sequence goes on from BGNK01000860.1 coordinate 115,167, forward strand.
CTGAGGCAAAGGGTGCGGCTGCCCCGACCGAAGAGACCGCAGCTCTCGTGCATCATCATCAGGTTCCCACCCTGTGCAGTTGTTCAGGGTCATATCTAGAGGCGTGTTTTGGGAAGGGAGATTGAGAAAAAAAATAGTGCCAGGATGCGCATGGGAAGAAGACCGACGGTCCAACCTTCGCAGTGACCACCCGCATCTATGCAGCAGAGCTTCCCTATCTCAAGCACTTCCTGAACTACTATTTGCACGACTTGCAGGTCAAGCGGGTGTCTCCAGGCTGCAGCTAGCCTTCTGCGATGGATGCGCTACTATGTCTGCTGAGTGGTAGCTGCATTTGTGACATCAGTTTGGGCCTGTCCTCCAGCGTCCAAGGTATCTTTTCTGCACTGACGATGCTGAAGAGACTACTATTCGAAGTGCTGTGCGAGGCTTTGGCTTCCCGGACCAACAGGCAGGCTACCCCACCGCCCTGCTTAAGTATGTAAGACAGTCTGTCTCAGAGACTCTTTTGTGTATGCCTGTCTGTTTGGTCGCCCTGTACCGACCAGAGTCAGAATGAATGGCACTGATCCGATTTCCGGAGCTTGACTTGTGCAGGTCAGTGCTTAGCCTAGCCCCATGCAGGTTAACTCAGTGAAGCCATGGGCATGTCGATACGTCTGGGAAGGGATCATCGGATATCATCGGAAACGCATGTTGGGGCTTGCTGTGCTTTGAAGTTCGACAAAAAACGCATGCTTGCATCCCTGTGGATCCTTATCGATGTAGTATATAGCCTTATGGTCCTTGCGTAGCCTGCACTGGCGAAGCCGCACCGTGACGGTCGCAGGATCTGATCAGTTAAACTCTGCGATTTGTCCTTCGCGCCAGTCGGTAGTCGAATGTCACTGCAACCTTTATGAGGGTGTCCATTCTTGGAACTTGCGCAAGCATCGGTTTCACTATTCAGAGGTGACGTTCGTGCGTGGCAAGCGCAACCAAAGCCTGCAGCGGCTGAACTACCATGCCGCGACTCGGCTGTTTTGAGCGGCGAGGCTCTGCTAGAGCCAAGGGCCAACATCATAGGGAATAGGCAGGTCAAAGGCGCCACGAAGGTATTCAACAACCGAGGTGCAGGAAGACTTCCTCTTGGATGTGGACGCTTGCCTAGAATTCCGCAGCTTTTGGTGTCCTTGGCCCAGTACTGTAATAACTTAAGGAAGCTCGTGGTTCCTAGCTTGAGGTCCGCGGCTAAGAACCACGAAGATTGAGACATGTACAGCCATTTTATCACGTCACAACGTTTGTCTGACTCCCTGCTCCAGTGAGCTATAGTGCGGCCCCTTCATGGCCATGTCGGGAAAGCTCTGCAAAATAAAAACTTTGCCCAAGGACTGTGACGAGTTCCTGGTTCCTCCCAAGGGTGGTCTTCGCGGCATCATCGATTCAGACCCACATGCAGATGCTCGTGTGGCACTAGGCACTCTTTTGTTTGCTGTCCCTAACCCCGAGCTGCAATCATCATTTAATTTTGGGAGCCTAGACAGTCTTGAATTAAGCCATTTGCCACAATGTGATGATCACTGACAGCAATAATAGGTTCAATCCCGGCTATACGCAGGGAAGTTGGGTTGCTTCAGGTTTGTTTGCAGTTGCAGCGCACCCCCACCGAATTCAAGCCCGCAACACTTTCAGAGAAGAATGCTCTAAAGCCTACCTAGTCCCAGATAGCTTCAGCACGAAGGGCAGTTTCCCAAAACAAATCCGGTGCACCACGACGAAGGACGCATTCAACCTCCAGTGGACCTGCTACCCGAGCGACGCGCGCGAGCTGGATTTCGAGCCCAAAGGCGGGGGCCCGATTCTGTGCTTGGGTAGTTCTCCAGATGAGGATCCCTTTCGACACCCCTGCAGAAAGGGCCCCAAAAGGGATTCTTTTCGTGTATGATGTCGTTGTGAATTATGATGGCAGGGGCGTTTTTCCTTCACACCGTGTGCATCCAGCAGCAGCGAAATCATGTTTCGGACTTCAGCGACGGCTGAATCGCACCAGTCTTCGGACTCGACTTGGTTTGTACACCTAGCGTTCGTAGCTTTGCTGCTACCGACAGCGCTTAATTTATTTCCACACCTCCTCACCTGAAATAGCCGACGTCGTCAAAAAACAGCCGGCAGCGGCTTTTGTGGAAAGAAAGAGCATGTCTTGGCGTGCTTGCAGTTTCCTGCCATGGGGGAGGTTCCGGGACCCGGGCCATGAGCCAGGTATCCCTTGCACTGGCTATAAGGGGATGATCCGAACGAAGAGCCTGCACCTGGGACGGGGAAGACGCACGATTTTTGGGCCTTGCGGGTTTGGAGCGTAGAGCAACGTGCCTCGTGTGCTGAGTCACAAGTTTGATTCCTCATGGCCCGGCAGCCGAGGCACGACGAGAACGGACACTACAAGTTCGTGGAGGGCACACCGGTTTGCGGTGGAAGAGGTCCTTCTGCCGAATCTTGATTACATGTCTCAACCTGAAGCCACTGAAGCTAGCAGCTAGAACAAGCTGGAGCCTCCTCTCTTCGGAGGGCTTTAACGGGTCCAGGAGACGGCACATCTGATCAGGTCAATCCGGTCCTTGCGTCTTCTCCAAGCAAGTTATCCCGCTCGCGCATATCCAGTACCGTGGCTTCTGGGACAGCGTGCTGAAGGACTCTCATGGGAACAGACTTGTCTGCCTTGCAAACCAGCATGCGCAGTGTGCCATCGCAACGGTGGTTTCGTTCGCAGGTCTGTATTTTCCCTGGTTTATGAATCAGCTCGGTGCTCGATGCCCTTTGCTGTGGTTACCGGATCAATGTTTTCCAGAAGCTCGATGATTTTGTGTGTAGGACGTCAGCTCGCCTGCTGGCTCTCAATGGATGCTGCTGGTCTGCACTAGTCACCGGCAACTGTTGTCGCTACTTTCTCAGTGCAGCCATCCCGGCGAGCGGCAGAGTAGCTTAAAGGCGAGATTCTTGCAGATGCCATGCCGCGCTCCTTGCGCGTAGTCTCGCATTTCTCTTCCTTAGTCACCCGGAAGCCGGGACCGGAACCCGCCAAAACACGCAGTGCGAAGCTTGAAGCATCTGCGACCTAGGCTCAAGGGCCAGCCAAAGAGCGTCGCCATGCAGAAGATCAGGCACAGATTCGTTGCGGTGTCCAGTCAGACTTTCAAAGTAGCAGGGTCGTCTTGGTGCGCTCGTGCGACCTACCATCTCCGGCGCAAAACCGCATCCAGCATCTTTGCGCAAAGAGCAGAAAAAGAAACTCCACAAATCCTCAATTCCTAACTAGCCAGGCAGGGTCAGCCGCCAAAGCGAATGCAGTCCTTGGCGTTTGAGCGGCTGGGCCCATCGGAGAAGGGGGGAAGGGCGTTGGCGCTTCTGCCCGATGGCTTGTGATCCCACTGAAAGGATTGTGGCAATGCAGCGCTCTTTATGTACACGTGTGGCCGAGTTGAGGGTTTGTGGATGGAAGGAGTGAGGCTCCTGCAGTCGACTCTGTTGGGGTGGATGCGGGAAAGCAAGCTCGAAATGCTACTTCTATGCTCAGCTTTCTCTGGAGCAGTACTGTAAGTGCAAATGCCAACTCTCTTCGCGGCCTAAAATCCTTGATAGGAGACCCGAAGCTTCTCATACCCCGCACCGACAGCAAGGATGGTTTGCGTCGAGCGATTTGGCACTCAGCTCCTGTTTCTCGGCTGTCCAGATGCTGCAGTAATATAGGGGCCTAAATAATTACCTACGCTATTTTGAATTTGGCGGTTCCTTATTATAATTATATATAATGGGCCCCTATATTACGCACGAAGAACTCAAGCCCGGATCATTGTGAAATTGAACCCACTGGGCCCTAGCCCAGGTCTGAACATGGGCTCAAGGTTCCGAGGCCTTGCGCTTCGGAAGAAAGGGAAGGGTCTGCTGCTTCCGGTTGCGGGGGATCACTGCTCTTCGGGCTTGCGATCAATAAGGCTCCAGGGCGGTAGAGATGTTTGATTTTTCATAATAAATAGGGGCCGGGTCCACATGACATGCAGCAGGTACTTTTTTTCCCCAGCTGCACGGTTCACGGTGTGGAAGGCAGATGAAGTTTTCCATCGACGGCATGTTCCAGTCGAAGGCCTTGGCCAAAGCCGGTGTGGATCGGGCGCCTCGACTCTTCCTCTGATCCCCCCGAAGAGCATGACTTCGGAGGAAATGCCCTGGAGGAGGGACTTGCGGCTATAAACTAGTTAGTAGACTCGGCTAGACTTCGTGGAGTGAGGAATTCAGGCCAGGAGTCGTTGCATCTTTGCCTGGCTGCTGTCGACGGCCGAGGTTCTGAAGATGCAGGCAGAGAAGGGTTATCGAAGCCCCCTGCTTGGAAGTGGCAGCGCGTTGGTTGAAGCATCTTGAAGCCATGCTTGTCATTGAGAGGAGAGCTGAATGGAGCCCAGGATATAAGGAGGCCTTGCAGATGTCCTTCGACAAGCTGCTTTGCGAGCCAAAGCAGACCTGCGCCAATGCCCCTCGCCTGAGAAAGACTCTGAAAGCTGCAGATGGCTGTGTTCACTGGGCTGGGTCGCAGTTCTGATCCCATCTCCCCCGCGGCTTCTGCCGCAATCTTGTGGTGGGAGTGGTCAGTTTAAGAGTCTGGGGCCTGCCCATGTGTAAAGTGCGTTGAGCACCCGTGTGTAACCAAGCAGTCGCAAGCCTGACAGATCAAGCCGAATCCCTTGACAAAGCTCCTGGAGAAGATGTCAGCATCAAAGCTCCGGGCCTACGATGGCCCTAGCCTGAGTTGAAGGCTTCTGCACGGCGGGTCTACGGGTCTACGACCTTCATTCTTAAGCTCTTTCAAGTCGAGAGAAGGTCCCGATGTCAAGAGTTCAATTCGTGGAAGCCGAATCCGAAGTTGTGCCGCAAGCATGAAACTTAGAGCCAAACCCTGCTCTCTCTCCGGTCCAGGTGCTTGCAAGAAGCCCGAGTCCGGTGGTCATGAAGTGAAGTTCACACAGCGGAAGCCGTGCCTCGATGTGGAAGGGGAAGGAAGGCACTGCTTTTGCTTTGGGCTTAAGTCCGGCCGGGTTGTTTCCCTGAGCTGTTCTGCCGAACTCCTTTCTTCTCACTTCGACGGCGGTCAGCGCTGCAAGCCGACGAACTCGCAGCCCTGAGCAAAAGACATGCAAGCCGAGCTTCTCGCGTCTACCTTGAGGGGCCCAGCCCCAGCAGCATGCCCAGGAATGCAGGCAAGCAGAAGAAAGCTGCAAAGGAGTGACTTGTCCGACCTGAGAGGGTCGTTTGCCTTTAGGACTTTGGGTGGAGAGCTGGGAAGGGGCTGTGTGGCGACACACTGCGAGTCTTGCTGCAGAGAGGATTTTGCTGATGGAGTCTAGGACCCTGGGCCCCTGCACGTGCATGCATGCAGTATGCAGGTTCCCCCAGACTTAAGCATACTTAAGCCCTTGAGCGCCAGAAACGCCTCGAGATCTCCTCCGAGCCTGAGGCATTCAGCGGACGCCTTGCTCCATGTTGGGGCGAAGAAGGACGGGACCCTGTCCTTGTTTTGTAAGGAGGCTTTCATCGCAGCGGTCCGCCAGAGGATGTGCAGCAGAAGGAGGCCAAAGTCCCGACCTTCGCAGTGACGACCCGCGTCTACGAAGCAGAGCTTCCTTACCTCCATCACTTCCTCAAGCACTATCTGCATGATGTGAAGGTCAAGCGGGTGTCGCCTGGCAAGGGTCATCCATGTGCAAGTGCTCTAAGGGCTCTAAATGTATCTACGTGCTTCCCTTCAGCCAGAGGTATCTCTGGTGCACAGAGAAATCCGAAGAGCCCGCTATCCGAGCTGCTGTGAGAGGCTTCGGCTTCTTTGAGAATCAGGTCGGGCGCCCATAAAATCGCAGCTTTCGGCCTCGGCCTTCGCAAACCAAAGCTCTGAGTCCTCTGGACTTGTCCGCATTGTCCGGTTTCGAGCCAGAGGTCACCTTTGTGGATGGCGGATCGCGTGTCCAAAACCTGCAGCGGATGAACTACCATGTGGCACCTTGACTGTCCAAACGAGAAATCATGTGCTACACTGCTACAGGGCTTTGTCGGATCCAGTTCGTGCCAATGCACAGTGCTGTTTGCCCAGGTGAAAGAAGACTACCTGTTGGACGTGGACACTTGCTTCGAGTTGTCGGGTATGTGGGGCAGAGTTGCGATTGACGTTCTGTGTGCGGGATGGTGTCCGATTGATGCATGGTCCGGTAGGCACCAGTGAGACCAGAACATGAAAGAGACCACAGCTCTCATGTCCCTTCGTGGCTACCTGGCCACCTTTTGGCTCAAGGGAGATAGATAGCCCCTGCGCTGACATTGCAGCCAGCTGGTTGAAAATCGCGAACGCCCCCTGTCCCAGTTCCAGTTCCGACATGGCAAACTTTCGCGATGGCACCGCACGATGGCTATTCTTTAGAACAGCCTGCATGGGCTGTTGCTTCATCTTCGTGAACCGCGCTCTGTTCTTTGACTTGGAGAGTTCTTTCATCATGTCCATAGTTTCCTGTGACGATCCAGTCCCACCCTGTCCTGATGGCTCGTCACAGCTGGGAAGGTCCTGCGTTTCGCATCCTCCTGGCTCCTCGGAGTGGTCCTTCTCCACACACTGCGCAGTGCGAGAATTTGTTCTGAACTCCGCACGTGAAACGATGTCCTCACTGGCTGCAGCCGATGGATTCGGCAGTGTGTTGGCTATTTTTTGGCTTGGCCCGATGGTGGATTCATTGGGTCGCAAGCCCATGCTGCTGGTCGCCCTCATCGGGACCCTGATTCGGTCCTTAATGCAGTACGGCTCATCCATACTTGTCGGCCGTACATCTGCGCAAGACTGGATCAATATCGCTGCAGCCTTTGTCGCTTGTGCGCTCAACGTCTTCAAGCCTGCAATAATGGCCATGGCTGCAGATCTCTCGGAGAGTCAGATTGACCGTCGGAACTGGGCATTGTCCTTGATGAATCAAGCCTTGTTCCTTGCAGGGCCCCTGGGCTTTGGAGGAGGATTTTGGATTCTGCATGCCAGCCTGGAGAGCTACTCTTGGGTCTGGCTCGCAAGCGCTCTCGCGAATGTGGTCTTGTTCCTGGCGGTGCTGCTACTGCTCTCCGAGACCAAGCATCTCTACGACACCAGGACCAAGACCCCGCCAGTTGTCGACTTGCAAATCGTACCTGAAATCAACACACAAGAGCCGGAAATTTGCAAGTCCAAGGACGGCCAGCAAAGGAAAGGTCGCAGTTGTGGCGCACTGCGTGACACGGCAGGTTTTGTCCGCGACATCGGGCGGGTTCCGGTGTTACGGCAAGTTCTGATTCTCATATTCGTGCTGAAATTGCAATGGTCGATGGGACACCTTGCGCGTTGGCTTCTGATTACCTACCTGGGCTACTCGCTAGCTGCAGCGTCAATGGTGGGCTTCACCGGCACTCTCTTTGGCGTTATAGGCAGTCGCGTGAACGGGCTGCTTGTGCCCCGGATCGGATCTTGGAACACCTTGTTAGTGGCGCTACTTCTGTGCGGCATCGGAAGCATCTCGGAAGGTGTGTCTGTGCTGCTCGCCAGCCAGATGAACCCTCTGGTGGTGCCCAGCATTTTGTTCTGGACAGGGCGAGTGATGCTGGCACTGGGCCACGGCATCTACACCCCTCTACTAGATGCAATTGCAAGTGTGCACGTGGGTCCTGAGCAACAAGGGCGGCTCTTCTCGGTTCTGAAGCTTACGGCACTGGTAGGTCACATCTTGGGAATGTCGCTCCTCTTCCGCAACTTCTTCAACAGCTCCTGGACTGGCGGGATGGCGCCTCTCTCCTGCTTCGTATGCGCGACAATTTATGCACTTGGCAGTTGCTGGGTCTTCATTCTACCCCGTTGGGTGCTGGAGTTCGGCACAACGGCCGACTCTTCCGAAAAGAGCTCCACTGATGAGGCTACGGCTTGACGGAACCGTGTCGAGGAGATGCAAAACCTAGAGAGGTGCTAGACTCTAGCCGCTAGACCGCTAGACGTCTTTCAGCAAGGACCCTTTTGCTCCACTCCCCGTGTTGCTGAATTCAATAGGCATCTGTTTCTTTTCAACAGTGTCCTTATCAGTTGTTCAGGCCCTGAGAAGGACACACTGCAGAGAGATGACGAGAGATAATCTAAACATGGCGACTCCCGTCCCGAAGGAAGAGGAAGTCGCCTTGCCTTTGCCTTTCTTGGTCTTGCTGCTCGGAGCGGCCGGAAGTCAAACCCGGCTTTCCAAGCTGTGAGAGTCGACACTTGATAGATGCATGCTGTTTGCATGCATATTCATTGCAACAGCCCAAACTAGGGAAGCAAGGAGTACCTGGGAACCCTAAACCCTCCAAGAGGGTCAAGAGGGTCTTTCAACTTTTTGGGCAGTCAGCCGTAAGGCGCTTGAGATGTGCATCCTTGACATACGCAAGAGCACCGTAATCGAAGTTGAGTACATAAGTACGTACGTTCCTTGGCACTGGGCAAAGCCCATGCCTCGCGGACCTCGTCGAGCAATGCAGGAGGCCAAACATGTCCCCTTGTCGGAACGTTGCCTAGCATCGCATACCAGGGGTTCGTGCTGGAGCCGAGGACTGCGACGAGTTCCTGGTGCCTCCTCCGGGCGGTCTTTGCGGCGTCGTCGGGTCAGACCCGCATGCAGATGCTTGGTCTGGCTCTCTCATGCTTTGTCACTCGTCTTCTGTTTCCTCTTCTTCTGGGCATCGGCTCTCACGGGAAACTGCTGAAGGATGTCTTCTACCTGCAGTGGACCTGCTACCCCAGCGACGAACTCAAGCTGAACTTCCAGCCCAAAGGCGATCAGCGGGCAAGGCTTTTAAGGTAGTCCGAAGGCTCTCGGACCCGCCGCCGTCGAACCGTACGAACCTGTTCCGAACTCGCACGCACCAAAAGAAGGAAGCATTCTGTCATTCTTCCTTGAGTTTTTTGCAAGGACTAAGGAACCCTGCATGAGGTTTTATTGAGGGAGATGCGGAGCCCCTGCAGTGCCCCTGCAGCCAGGTCTCCCATGCACCGGCCTCAAGGGTATGATCAAGACGAAGAGCATGCAGCTGGGATGAGCTGGGATGTCCTGGCCCTGAAACGGAGTGAAATCTTCATTCAGCTGCTGAGTTCGTTTTTTTGACGGCTGAAAATTGACATCCACGGCAGCGAAGACGATCATGTAGTCATGCTACTCTGAAGTTGCATCCGCATTTTGAAGAGCTGTGCGAGCTCCTTGACAAGCCATTGTGGGCTTGGACTCGACTGATCACTTCCCCCTTGTATTAAACATACCCCCTAACGATGAAACCATTTTCCGGGAAATCCTCTTGAGGTCATCCCCGCCTTTTATTTTGACTTACGGGGGCTCAGGAGCAAGAGCAGGAGCAACTGAGCTAGAGCGAGCAAGAGCATGGGCAAGAGCAGGAGCAGAGATGAACACACCCTCCAATCATAAAGACACTTTAGTTTGCATTGCGAATGGTGCCGCTATACTAAGTTGTTAGTGGGAAACGAGAAGAGGCACTCAAACAGCGAAGGCACGACCACAATGGTCACTTCGAAGTTGTCGGGGGCATGCCGCAGTGCGGTGGCAGAGGCGCGACGTCACACACCTTTTGCCCTTGCCCTTCACTTCGAAGGTCAATAAGCCACTTCTGCACCCAACGTACTGCCATCACCCCGTTTCTGTTGCTTGGAAAGTGTGTCGCCTGCAGACTAGACCTACCATGTTTTCTCATCTCGTGGTTTTACCGCTCCAATCCTCTATCGTCGCACGGAAGCCCGGAGAGAGAACCAAGCTGAGAACCTTCGCGCACCGTTGGTGCAGGTCCCTGCATATTCTCCAAGCACGTCCTGTCTTTGGCGCATATCCAATATCGTGGCTTTTGGGACAGCGTGCTGAAGGACGACAGCAACAGTAGCACATAAACTTGGGTGTATAGTTTGGCTTTTGAGCTTCGACTGAGACAGCCGGCCGAGTCTGTTTCACGCCGACCCGCACCTATGGAACCTCGCCTGGCTTGTCCGAGTTGCGTAAATTACTTGGGTCATGGTTTGGACGTTAGCTGACGCGAAGGACGTGAGTTCGCAAGCAGGATCTCAGTGGATGCTTCTGGGTGGCAGTGGTAGGCAAACAGCCCAAAGACAATAGGCAGGCCCAAGTTATAGGCACAAGTCGTTGAGCCAAGCACCCACATGGGCCCAGCTGTGGGAGTTCAGGTAGAGTGTCTATTGCTGGTGAGAAATGCCCTCTCCTTAAGAGCCGCACTTCACCCAGACGCAAGTTCAGAGGATCAGAATCCTAAAGTCCTAAAGCTGAGTTACGTAGACCCCGAGGCTCAAAGGCCAGCCGCGGAGCGTCGCAATGAAGGAAATCAGGCACCAGCGGGAAACTGTGTGTGGGCCCTGAGGGGCCACAGACTGCGATAGACTGCGACTCTGACATCGAAGGAAATCGAATCATCATCTCACAACAGCCCCTCCGAAGCTTCAGACAAGGATTATTATACATCAAGCCTTGTCTGCACATAGCTACGGGCTTGCTTCCCGTACGAAGCTTTGGAGGTATCACCCTCGTGAACTTTTGGGCAATGCAACTGGTTGCTTCGCGCTTTGCGGCCGAGAGCATCTCGTAGACTCTCGTAGGCCGTCAACTGGGGTTGTATAGGGACTATATTAATAATATAGTCCCTATACAACCCCATACAACCCGATATATTATATCGGGTTGAGGGCTTAGGGCTCAAACCCTAATTAAAACCCTGAGGTTTCAAGCCTTGCATGGACGAGTGCCAGGAACGGTCGGCCCGGAAAGCGCATGATGTCCCTGGCCTTCGAGCCGCTGGGCCGTCGGGGTTAAGGGATGGTCCTTTGGAGACTTCGAGCTCAGTTGCATAGCTGCAGACGTCCCTATGATTACAATTTGTCCCTACCATTTGTGGCCAGTTCTTGTAATTTGATGTCTTTGTTGTGGCTAGTTTCTGCAGTGCACGAGTGCTGGGTATGGCCGAAGCACTCGAGCGTCCGGTCAAGGTGGCAGTGATATCACGCAACACCTACTGGTACACAAAAATATCCCTGGGCTGCACATCATTTCAATAAAACCCTTCCATGGTGCGACACCCACCAGCAGTAAATTGACTAATTGCAGCACGGGGATGTTGTGACGGCCGTCAAACTCTGTCCGTATGATGAATGATGCAAGATGTAGACGACTTGCGCAGACGCATGCCAATTCCGTGTCGCGATTCTCGTCTCCTGACATTCCAAAATGCAGCAATCAGACCGATACACGCACGACAACGTTTACGGACCCCCGGCGGCCTGAAGCTGAGAAGTAGCAGATGCGCACCGGTTCGCAAGTTCTGTCGAACGACACGTTGCCAATACTTCGACACCTGCAATCCGTGGTGGCAAGACTCTTATTCCACTGAAGACCACGCCTGTCTACTCCCAGAAGTCCCACAGTTCCTTCTTCGTCAGGACGTTCACGCGTTAACAAATGCGTACTCAGCCAGCTGCTCGCCAAGCATTCGCCAGGATGGTCTGCATAGAGAGGTATGGCACAGAGCTCCTGTTCCTGGCTCAGTGTGGTGCTGTGTCTCTTGCAGGGGCTGTGCAATCTGCAACAGAGCTGCCATGCCTCTTTTATTTCGGCAGTAGGTTTGGCTTCTTGGCCCAATGGCTTCTTTTGCATTACAAGTTGGGGTCTCCAGCAGGCGACACCGCGGTAGGAGAGCCCCAAGAGTCGCTGTGAGTTCTCCTTCCCAGGTCACACGAGAAGCTGAAGGTTCCGAGGCCATCGAGGGCTTTAGACCTCTTCTCTCTTGCTTCTACGATTTAGCAGTGCCTCTCGGTTACGTGTTTACCTGTGCTGCGTAGCCTAGGTCTTCTCGGGAACGGGGGGATGCTGACTGGTGAGTTTCATGAACGCTGTCCGGGCACGGAGGACAGGAGGCATGGAGGCATGCTCGCTTGTGCTCGTGCTCCGCCCCGTCTTTTGACAACGCCATGTTCCAGAATCGAGAAACTGGAGATGGGCTCCTGCTGTGCAGATGTCCAACTCTATCGTTATGGTGCCGACAGCATTGCCAGCGAAGGCAGATGAAGTTTGGCATCGACGCCTCCTACCAGACCAAGGCTTTGGCCAAAGCAGGCTTGGATCGGGCGCCTTGACTTCACTCCCGCTCCCCTTTTCCATCACGTCAGACTTGACTTGCTAGTGCATTTTGAAAAAAGACAGGCAGGTGTGCATAATTCAAGCTTGCAACAGACCAATACAGCGTCGCATGGCCTGGCCTTTAACATTAAGACTGTTTTTTGCCCTGGAGCCTCTATCCGTGCCACAGCGCCAAGGTAATGAAGATGCAAGCAGGCAAGGGCTACCAGAGCCGCTGGGCTTGGAACTGCTGCTTTCGTCGTGGGATCCGGTCTTTCAGACCTGCATAGACCTGGATCAAGACTTGATCGTCAGGATACAAGGCAGCGCTGCACAAGTCCTTTGACCGGTTGCTTTGCAATCCGAAGGCGGCCTGCATCGATGCTCCTCGACTCAGAAGGGGGATGCAAGTTCTAGCTCTTCCCTGAAAAAAAGCCTTTGCTGCACCAGACGTCGCCAGAATCCCTCGCGTACCCTGCAGATCAAGCCGTTCCCGGTGTCGAAGATGCTGGAGAAGCTGTCGGCCTCGAAGCTCAGCGCCTACAACGGCCGTGGCCTTAGCGGTGAAGACCTTTGCCTCGGGTTGCTTGTGTGTGTGTGTGTGCGTGTGCGTGCGCGCCATTCGGACAAGTAGGTAGATGCATGTACTTGTAGCTGGGCAAGGTTATATAGTTCTTCGACATAAACTAAATGAACAGATACACGCACATTTATATATATATATATATATACACATACTTTTTTGTGCGCAACCGTCTTCATTGCCTAGATACGTACACACATGCTATGGTCATTTCCTTTCACGTATAGATAGTGTAAAGATGTGTCGCATATCCTATGCGGCATGTTCCGTAAATACTGTATTCAAAGGTTTTTATGCATACATACATCCATCCGTACATCCATCCATACATACATTGCATACATCCATCCACTCGTAATGTACATCCACACATATCAGTCCATCCTTCCACACATACGTGCATACATAGAATACATGCATCCGTCCATACATACATACATACATACATACATCCGTACATCCTTACAGATGCATGCATCAATCCATCTTTACGCAACCTAACCTACCTACCTTCCTTCCTGCCTGCCGGCCTACATACATTCAGATATTTACACTTACATGTGCAGATATATGCATGCATACATACATACCTACATACATACATACATACATTTGTATATGTATATATATATATATATATGCCAATATATGCATGCATGCATGCATGCATGCATGGATGGATGGATGGATGATGGATGGATGGATGGATGGATGTACTATGTGGCCGTACATAGAGGCAGATACATGCGCAGATCGAACGTTATTTAAGTGGTCTGTTTTTGTCCAAGCTTTCTGCTGTCAGCGTCGATATGTGTTACAAGCTTGGTTGGAAGGAGCCTCTTAAACCCACCAGCCTGCTTGCAGAGCTCCGGCACCTGTAGTGCCGCCAGGTCACTGCCAGTCGCCCGAGACAAGCGGCCATGCAAAGTTCGCACTGGATGAGCGGAAGCGCCTCGGCGACAAACACAGTGCACCTAAGCCGGGCCCGTTTCAAAGGCGACATGGTTTTTGGTAGAAGCGTGTCTCGGGTACTGTTGGGCGTCCTCATGCCGCTTTGCGCTTCACTCAGGACCTCAGGAGAGAAGCAGAGCACGGTGGAGTGACTGGCCGGATCTGGTATACGGGGTCCTGTGAGAAGTGCAGTTCCGAAGCAAGGCTCCATTGAAGTGCAGCTGAGGCCGGACGAGGAGGCCTCCCTGCTCCAGGTTCAGGTCAAGGACCAGCGCCTGGGCTCGCAGCCTTGCCAAGGGGGAAGAGCATTGTGGCAGGACACCCAGGAGGAGAAGGAGGCCAACACCCCGACCTTCGCAGTGACGACCCGCGTCTACGAAGCGGAGCTTCCCTATCTCAGGCACTTCCTCAGGTACTATCTGCATGATGTGAAGGTCAAGCGGGTGTCGCCTGGCTCGGTCATCCTTCTGGTGTCTTGATTTCGGGGCGGGAGTGCTGGGTCTTGTACAGCTTGGCAGAACCAGTCGCTTCAGTACTAATCGTGGAGTGGCAATGCTTTCGTGGTGGCGACGAGCAAGGTATCTCTTCTGCACGAAAAAGTCGAAGGAGCCCGCCATCCGAGCTGCTGTGAGAGGCTTCGGCTTCTCAGACAATCAGGTGGGGTCCGGTCCTTGCAGCTGCTAAAGTCAGACTGCGACATGTGGCGGTCGGTGAGAACTCTCTTCTCAAAAGTCTTTATTGGGGTTTCTTCTTTCATTTCTTTCTCGTGTCATAGGCCACGGTTGGAAAGGTTCAATGCAACTTGACATTCACTACCGCAGGCTTGCAGGATCAGGACAGTTATGTCATGTCAAACTCGACTCCAAATCCAAGGCCAGCTCCGGCCCTTGCTAGTCCCTGCACCGCTGTCACTCTGCGATGTTTTTTTTGCAGGTGACATTTGTGGACGGCAAGCGAAGCCAAAACCTGCAGCGGATGAACTATCATGCGGTGCCCAGGCTGAGAATGCATATGGAATCATAGGAGCTCCATAGGGGAGCTTTAACCAGGGACCATAAAGCAGGACTCCAAAGTGCTAAATTCTCGCAGATAGAGCTGTCAGAGCATACAAGAGACGCATCAGCCAAGGTAAAAGAAGACTTCTTGCTGGATGTTGACACTCGCTTCAAGTGCGAAGTTCTGGGTATCGATCAATCTCTAGTTGGGCTTTTTATCAGTGAAGAGTCCAGGTGACCAAGGCATGGTGGTTCTTGCGGAATTTCTGCTGTTTCACCTTTCAAGACTTCAGGACCGACTCGGCCCAACTTGTTTGTCGGTGAAAGGTTCGCATCGGCCCTTCTGAATCCCCTTTGATTTGACCGACCTGGAGACACGAAGCAGCAGGCCATCGGTACATTCCATAGACCCGAGGACTGCGACGAGTTCGTGGTGCCTCCCAAGGGCGGTCTTCGCGGCGTTGTCGGGTCAGACCCGCATGCAGATGCTTGCTCAAAACAATCCACCAGTTATGCATCGATGACAGTGGAAATTGACGCACAGCCCGGGATTTTTGTTTGCCGTCCATACTGAAGGACGCCTTCCACTTGGAGTGGACATGCTACCCCAGTGACGACCTCAAGCTGGGCTTTAAGCCCAGAGGCGAGGGCAAGGGCGGGACGGCGGGACCTATTGTAGGATCTTCAAGTGCGGAGTGAAATTCAGGAGCAGACTTTAACTTGCAAGACTAAGCTTGTCCGGCAGACTAGTTACTAGTTAGCTGTAACAGGGACCTTTGACAATGACTGCCATTGGAGTTGCAGTCGAGCTTTCGCGGCTTGGGAAGTGCCCATATCTGTTGGGTGCCCGCGATACTCTGTGTCGAGCACCTGAGCTTGTGTCTTAACGGCATTCCTCACAGAAAGAGACCATCCTTGTCCAGGTATCCCTTGCACGGGCTATAAGGGAATGATCCGGACAAAGAGCATGCACCTGGGACTTCCTGGCGTGTCAGAACAGGACCTGCGTTGCGGAGGTCTTGGGTTTTGGAACAGAAGGCCTGCAGATAGAAAGGTTTTGCCACGACAACAGACAACTTGCACGCCGTCATCCGGAAAGTTTCACCCGGGAACCCTGGGAGATATCCACAAGGATAAGAGCAGCCTGCTAGAGGAGAGCAGTCGAGAGTTTCACACCTTGATAGCAAAGGCACGACCACAACGGCAAGTACAGCATCGTGGAGGGCACACCGACTTGCGGTGGCAAAGGCACATTCCGCAAGACGAAGCTGTTTTTAGGCGAGTCCGAGTGTGAGAGCATAAAACCTAGATTTTGCTGTTTCCCGCAGCCCGAATTGTCGGCCTTCGGTTGCCTGGAAGCTATTTGGGGAAACTGAAAAGTGCGGCCACGGGGGCCACCCTTCCTGGCTGCGGAGGGTCCCCTTTCGGATTGAGTGCTGAGTACTGCATTCACGGGTGGAGCTCAAGCAGCGCAGATTGAAGCACTGGCTGTTTCGACGCAGCGTCGAGATGTGGACATGGACTGTTTTTTCTTGTCTACAACAGTGGCTTTCAAGTTCTTGTCGAGTGACATGCAGCATGCTCTGCAATCTGAGCACTCCATTCTGTGGCTTGGGTCCAGCAGCAGGTCGCTGTATCTTCTCCAAGCACACCCTGCCTCTAGCTCATATCCAGTACCGTGGCTTCTGGGACAGCGTGCTGAAGGACTCGCGGGTTTGGCGCATACACTGTGACCTGATGGCACAACATCCTGTACAACATTGAGTTTCTGCATGAGAAGGTTTCATGTTCAGCAGTTCCGAGTGCGCTTCCGTCGTGGGCAACCCGAAGGACGTGAGTTCGCCAGCTGGATCTCAGTGGATGCTCCTGAGCTGTACTTCTGGGCCCTTTCTTCAAGAAGCCTTCCGAGACCTGCAGCTACGAACTCGGAACCGCTCCCATCGGCGCAAGAAAGCCATACCCGTCTCAAGGTCGCACGGCCACATAAACGCACATTGTACATACACATACATACACATACACATACGCAGACACAGACACAGACACATACACATACACATATACAGACATACTTACTTATATACTTACATACTTACATACTTACATACTTACATACATACGTGGTGCAGGATATGCGACCCCACTGTGGCATTTTCCATACAGATGTAAATGGTACGGGCAGGCAAAATTTAATTTGGCACCGATGCCCCCGAGGCTCAAAGGCCAGCCACGGAGCGTCGCAATGAGGGAGATCAGGCACCAAAGCGGGGAACTGTGTTCGATCTTATAGATATGACGCCAGGAATGTGTTGCATGTAATCGCCTATGGAAGAAAGATCGGCACATTTTGCCGGTGGAAAGAGGGGTTCGGAGCCTGTAAGCCGACAAACCAACAAGCCAAAACGCTGCCGACCCTGGGCTCGTCCTTGCGAAGTAGGCGGCAAAAAGCCCTCCATGACCCCCAAGGCGTATAGACATAGGCAGAGACTAAAAGGGGAATTGGAAAAGAGGCTTCAACAAAAAGAACAAAGCACATAAAGCACATACGCTTACAAGGTCAGGACCCCCGGAGTCCCCCAGAGCCAGGAATGGTCAGCCCGGGAAGCGCATGGCGGCTTTGGCCTTCGAGTGACCGGGCCTATCGGAGTTCCGCAATCGACCCAACTCCCTCCTACTTTGATATACGATGGTCATGATAAATTACTTGTATAATACCAGAAAACATGATACAAGCAGTGTTTGAAAGGCTTGAAGTGCTGGTAGGTTTCGTCTTTGAAGGCCCCAGAAGCATGCATCTGTGTCTTCTGAAGCCGCTCCTTATAGCTCTCCTGGTGCACTCAAACCGCTAATCCACGTCGGTCATTCATTCCGTAGGAGGGCTTGCGGGCTTGCACTGAATGGTCAAGAAGATTCGACTTGAATGGGTTTTAAAAGTTGTTTGCATTGCATGTTTGTACTGATGGATTGCAGCAGCAGCAAGCTTCACGTGATGTGCACATCGGTGTCATCATGGCTTCCCTTGACGGCTTGCTGATGCGAAGCAGCAGATACTGATAGAACTCGTCGGCCTATGGTCGGGCCTTCAGAGCATGTAGCTTCTTCAACATTCAACGTGCTGATGCGGACGATATGCCGTTCCCCCGGTACAGTACCAAATCGTAACCCCTCTCTTTCCCGTCTCCCGAATGCGTGACATTTTTTTCGCTCGGCGCTTGGTCCAAGGATGGTCTGCATCGAGCGATTTGGCACGGAGCTCCTGTTCCTGGGACGTTGTTGAATTAGGGCCGACGGATTCCCTTAATGTGGCGCTCCCCCNCCCCCCGCCGACCAAAAACTTTTGATTGAATAGTCTGGTGTCAGTGACCCCTCGGACCGGGGTCAGGGTCTGAGTGGCTTTGACTTTGATTAAGTTAGAAGGGAATTGGGGGTTCCCGGGGTTTGGGGGCTGGCTCAGGGTCTGCGTGGCTTTGAGATTCCTGTCTTGAAACCTTAGGAAAGCCCTCCTAAACCCCGTAGAAAGCATCGAAAACCTTGAGATTCCTATCCTGAAACCTTAGGAAAGCCTTCCTAAACCCCTAAACCCCTTAGAAAGCTTCGAAAACTTTGAGATTCCTATCCTGAAACCTTAGGAAAGCCCTCCTAGACCCCTTAGAAAGCCTCGAAAACCTGCAGAGAGATTAGGCTCAAGGGTGATGAAGGTTTAGGCTTAAGTAAGTGGTGTTTAGGGAGACTTTCGGGCTTCAGGGCCAGGGTTTTAGGGTTCGGGCGGGGGTTTAGGTCGTGGGTGCCTTAAGATTGACCATCAGCAGACAGGAGCAACCACCCCGCAAAAATCCACCCAGCCAAAAAAACGCATTAATTAGGACCGCATTTTTTTGGTACCGGCTCGAATGAGGGCAAAAGCCGCATTATTTAGGCCCATTGGATGAAAAGGGCCGCCACGTTCGAGCGGTAAGGAATGTCAATGTGTCAGGGTCGAAAGGATCGTATAGGAATGAGGCAAAGCTTCGAAGGACGAGATACTGTACAGTAGGAAGAGAGCACTGCATGGCTTCATCGAAGCGTGTGTCTTAAGAGGCGCTGGGTTGCGAGGCGGTGGGGATTGGGACTGGTTTTCGTTCATTGCAGGTGACACTTTGTGTTTAGTCGTCCAACTCAGGTCTGGCCACAAGCTCAAGGTTCCGAGGCAGAGAGCTTCCAAAGCGTGCAGAGGGAAAGTCCCTAGGAAGGGCTTGGTCGGCGGTGTTTGGAAGGGTGTTAGGCTTCGCCCCACTGCTGGAGTCTTGCATCTACGCGGCCACTGCTTGAGGGCATAAAGGGGCCTGGCTTTCCTCCTTTACGCTGACCTTTTGTTTACTTCGGGTCTGGTATCACTTCCGGCAGGACTGACAAAGCTGGCAAACCGTGACAGAGCCGGTAAGGTACTGTTTTGTTGTATCTCCTGCTTGTCCTCGGAAATGCCTGAAGCTGAAGTCAGGTAGAAGGACGAGTGTGGTAGAGTCGTGGAAGGAAGATGCAGTTTGCCATCGATGGCTCATTCCAGACGAAGGCATTGGCCAAGGCAGGCTTGGATCGGGTGCCTTGGCTTCTCTCTTCGCTAGCCGCTAGCAGGCTGTACTGATGTGGTGTGGAGCTGTTTCAAACATTCCGCCCTCATGGGTTGGAGTGTTGTTGGAGACCTCACATGTCTACCTTGCCTTGCATCGCGGAAAGGGTACGTTTTTCAAATTCAGCTTGCTTGAGCATGCTGCATGACGTTGCGACAAAACCCTTCCAGATTCCGCCATCCAGCTCCCCGCGCAGTGTTCTGTCTTACAATCCTGCGAGATGGCACACTAACAGTTGCTGAGAGGACCGGGTTCTCGATTTGATTGTTAAGCGCCATGCCACACATTACATGCTCCTGTCGACATGCGTTGTGGGCACTGTGTGCTGTGCAGATACCAACTCTCTCGTGTGAAGTGAAGCTTCCACAGCTTCCTCCAACTTGGTCGGGTTGCACCAACAAGTAGAGGAAGTCCCGTGTCAACTTCAGCTTCGCTCATACAGACACCTGTTGTGACATGGCATCGCATCGGGACGGTGGCTTTCGTCATCACCTCTTGCAGCGCAGATCGATGGTGCATTCCACGTCCAGGGCAATCAGAGCTTAAACTCGGGAAAAACCCTTCACAACATGCACTTGCAAAGCAAGTTGTTGTCTCTCCTTATCTTTTTGCCTGATTGTTCGACAGCCCACCCAGGTAATGAAGATGCAGGCGGACAAGGGCTATCGTAGCCACTGGGCGTTTATGGTCATCGCTTTCGTTTTGCATTGCTATGGACGAACGTCAGTAGGCATACAAACCCGAATTCTTAGCAACCCAATGGCCCAGGATACAAAGAGGCCTTGCGGAAGTCCTTCGACCGGCTGCTTTGCGACCCGAAGAAGACCTGCAGAGATGCTCCTCTTCTTCGACGGTGGGTCGGCTGTTCCAGGGTGCAGGGCACTCGAGGTCGAAGTAAACTCCGATGCGAAGATGCTGAATGGGATTCACTCGCTAAAAGTGTGCCCATGGGCCAGTGTCCTCATGTAGTAGCTTGTGACGATCTCGAGACCAGAAGACCTGTCTGTCTCATACTTGCAGGACTTCAAATTGAAATATATCTTCGAAGGTTTGAGAACAGACGCTAGTAAAGCTGATGGCTTAGCATCTCATCACCGGTCGTTTCGAGTTGCTGACGCCTTCTGCTGCTCTCAGATCAAGCCGGCTCCCGTGTCGAAGATGTTGGAGACGATATCTGTGACGAAGCTCCGGGCCTACAACGGCCGTCGCCTGAGATGAGGGACTCGTCTGCTAGGAGGACCTGTCTGGCAGTTGCTATTGTAGGGGGCACCGGACCTTTGCTCCTCTGATACCTGTCATTCTAGGACGGGGCAAGGGAAGGTTGGACGGGTGTGTTTCCAATCATCTCCAGCTGAAGCCATGTCGGGTGCGCGTGGCTGCGCAACTGGTTGGTGCTTTCGGATGTAAGAGGTCATATATGGGGCTTTGGCTTGCGTTGAAGCTGCCAAGACACTCCCACTGTTAGAGTCCTACTGCGCTACAGAACCTTCTCACCGGATATGGACCTGAGATTGCTCGCCCGCAGGTCGCTGTCATAGGCCCGAGACAGCGGGCCACAAAATTAAGTTTGCCCTCGACGAGAAACGGCTCCTTGGCAGGGAAGCAAGGAGTCAAATTGCAGAGGGAAATTGTTGGCAATGCTAAACTTCCGACTAAATCGAAGGTTTAGGGCTCTCGGCTGGTTTTCTTCAGTCGTCATGAATGTGTGGAAACCGTATTACCCGGGCAGAATTGCCAGGACTTCTGCTCTGTTTGCAATGCTGCCGAATTCGTCTCGTACGTTCCAGCTATTTACGCGTTGGCACGCAGCGTGTTAGCCCGGCTTGCGCCAGAGAACTGAATGCAAAAAGGCTCAGATCAATTTCTGCTTTTGAGGCAGACGCTTAGCCCCAATCGCTGTGAGCTCCAATGTCATCGGCCTGAGGCAGCTGATAGAGCACGTCCCAGAGGACGCGTCGCTGCTGCAAGTGCAGGTGCAGGACTGGACTGAATGCTCCAGCAGGCGAAGGCCAAGCGATCCGAAAGTTCACGATACGGCTACGGCTGGAGCGTTTTCATCACAATAAGCCACGCCCATAGGCCGAAAACCTAAAACCGTCAAGCTGCGTGCCTGCCATCCCCTTCGCCAAAAGCGTGAGGACGCTGGACATCATCAGAAGACTCACACGTTTGCCGTCACCACTCGTATCTATCGAGCAGAACTGCCCTACTTGAGCCTACGGCTGCTCAGTTCTGGGGGGTTTTCCACGAGTTGATGCAGAAGTGTG
The DNA here is from genome assembly GCA_003297005.1 of Symbiodinium sp. clade A Y106. NCBI lineage: Eukaryota > Dinophyceae > Suessiales > Symbiodiniaceae > Symbiodinium > Symbiodinium sp. clade A. The sequence goes on from BGNK01000860.1 coordinate 136,746, forward strand.
ATTAGGTGCATCATTAGGCGCTGGGAAAGAAGACATTGACATGCCAGACTATTTGTGGTGTTGAAAGTCTTGGACAGTTTGAGCAGCTGCCTCGATGTAAACGGTGCCTACTTTAACGTGGTTAGAGTCTTGCGGCGCTCAAACCCTTGATTGGGTCCTTGATTGCCTCAGATGCGCGTGATGCCAGTCAGGACCGCAAGTGTTAGCTGAGGAAGCCTTTCCTTAGCCACTACATCGACAAGCTGCATCTCGGCATTTCCCAAGTAAGACGCAATCGAAACAGCGATTGCGGTGGCTCCCTGATCTTGGGGGCGTAGCCAAAAGAAAAAGACTACGACTATGCTGAACAGTCTGCTCGTTAACGAACAACCAAGATAGCAGTAGCAACATTCGTGTTCTGTCGAATCGTCGCATGGTGTTGAATTCTTGAGTCTCCTGCCCAGTACACCTGGTGACTTGGTTCCCATATGATCGACTTGCGACAGCCACTCCCAAGCATGACAAGACTCATGTTAAAGCAGTTTGCGAAGCCTGCAGCATCCAGACTGAAGCGGAGGGCTGGTGCACCAGCATCTATGCCACCGAGGGCCACAGACCGCATTTACCTCTTCTGCACTAACCCGAGCGAGCAGAAGCTCATCGCAAACAAGGCACCCTGTGTTTCACCGAGGGGCCGGGGTAGTTCACAGGTTGCAAGCGTTTCAGACCTTTGCTTCCAGGGAGACGTGATATGTGCGGTGACTAATTATGAAGCAATCCGCTTGACTGCATGGCAGTATCACATGGTCGACAAAGCTGCGCACGCTTAAAGCAGAGTAGCTTTGTTTCAGACTGAAACATATTTGCAACCCGGGCCCGGGATCACAGTCGCCTGCAGATATCAGGTCAATGCCCTGGGCTACAAGAAGCGGGCGCTTCGGTTGGAGAGGGGGCCTTCCCTTTGTTGGAAACTCCCGACAGAAGCCCATTTAATCTCAATCCAGAGAGCTCCGAAATTTGTCGCAGCAGTTTCTCACGGCTTTTTTCTGTGTCCATAGCATTGGTGCTGTGTTGTTTCTGGAGTGCGTATAGGCACGGAACAGTTTACAAAGGTCAATTTCCTGGGTGCAGCCGACCCGCAGAAGCTGCTCGACAGCGTTGGTCGACAAACTAGGTTGCATCCGTCCATCCATGCATGCCGTATTCTTTCATTCAGTCGCATTCATTCACGTTCACGTTCAAAGCCCGATCTGTGTCCATGCTCATGCTCATATTCATTCATTCATTCATTCATTCCATTATTCATCATGCCTTCCATCCTTCCTTCACTCATTCATTCCATTGTCATTCATTCCTTCCGCCCTTCCTTCGTTCATTCACTCCATCAATCATTCGTTCAGTCTGTGAGTCAGTCGGTCATTCACGAATCCGCAAGCGGTTCGGCAGCAGGTTGTTACTTTCAATGGCCCATGGTAAAACTTCCTTCGCTGATCAGCAAAACCCCGGAAGCTACGGCAGTGTCAACATACTGGCACATTCGGCAACGGATCCCGGCAATAGCGGATCCCGGAAAGGGCGGCCCTGGCTACGTTACAATGAACGTGCTAATTGTCCTATACATGCCTAGTGACCCCGCCTACCTGCCCCCTGCCCGCCGGCCCGCCCGCCTGCAAGCATAAACATTCTGTGTCATAAATAGATGCCTGCACATTTTTGTTAAATGCATGCATACATAACAAGACACACGTATATTCACACACACACACACGCATTACACAACGCTTGTCACGCTTGTCTACAGGTGTGTAGCTACCTAGGCCCAACCACACCACAAGCAAGCATTCCGTCGTATCCGAGGCTCCAGAAGCTGAACTACTCCGTGGCCTCGACTGGTTTGTTATTGGCTTTCTTCGGTTTTCTGGTTCTGGGCTGTGGGAACGATGCTACAAAAATCGCATTCTAGGGCTGCGGGGCCGAGTGACGTGAAGTGCTTCAGGTTTCTTGCACTTTTGGCCATGCTGTGGGCTTTGCAACATTGGGTAGAGCTTGCAAGTCATGACCTCCTTTTCCAAAATAGTCGAAGTTTATGTGCAGGTGATGCCGATCTCGTGGTCTAAGCTGGTAGAGGGGTCTAAGATCTGACATGTAAGCTGCATCCTTATGCTTCCCCTTCAGAATGCGAAGAGACTAGATTGATTTTGACAAGACGAGGTGTGCGATCTAGGCAAGAGTAGCGGCTAATTTGGAGATGGGCCTTCTGCTGTACATCATGATCACTTGAGTAGCAACACATTGCATCAATTGCGCATATCTGCGTGCTACACAGCTTTGAGCCAGAGAGGCTGGTTGTGCACTCTATTGCGAGGCAGTCACGGAAGACTGGATCATTGATGTGGATCCGCGGCTTGAAGTCTGGACCATGATGAAGAAGTGGAGGGTTTCATTGCAGGGCGTGCGGGCAGGTGGGTGGGCGGGTGTGGGTGTGGGGGATCTCTCAGGGTTCGAAGGCTTTTCGCTGGCTGTGCATGGTAGGCCAAGTCAAGCCGTGGAATTCGTTTTCACGGGCTCGTGCCCTCAAAGTTCAGGATCTGATCATTCGTGACCAGCATTGAAGTTCCTGAACTTGTGCATGCCAGGGTGCGTTTGGGACAGCCAATTACACACCATGTCGTTGCCCCCCCTCTGGTCGAGTAGTCGTACGATCTCCAGAAACTCAAGATTGGCTCGACAAGGATGTGGATGAGTTTCTGCGACCGCCGGAGTTCAGCTTGAAGAAGATAGTGGAATCCGAGCCGGAGGCGGACATGTCCCTCAGCACTTTCGTTAATTCCCTAATCCACTTGTCAAACAGGGAAGGTGCACTGCAGCCTTGTCCTGGGCTACTGTACAGGCTCTCCTAACTTTCCTATATAAGTGGACATATTCCTACTGCGGTCTTGCGCCTTATGGCATACGGCACAATACTTTCTGCAACGAGAGAGAGAAGATGTGTTTTGGCCTCTATGTCCTTGGCAGCTGAGGTTTGAGTTGCAGTGGCTCTGCTACCCCTGCGACACGACACACGGGGTGGCGAGGTCGGGGACCCTGAACCTGAAAGAGCTTGCTTTTAGTTGTCCAGTGTACATCTCGCTACGAAGTGCCCTTGAGGCTGGAAAGTTCCGACATGCCCATACACGGACGCAGCAAGCCACCAGTGCCAGAAACAGAGCAGGATTCGTTTTCGCTGTAGTTTTGTGTCAGGTGAGTCGTTCACCAAGTCCGTTGCTTACCAGGTCCAAAGCCTCATGCCCGTGCACAGACTGAAAGTCGCCGTTATCATCTCCGCATACTTTGCACGGGTTCTCGAGAGAGGAAAGTCGACAGCCATTGATTCGATTCACCCCAAGCTTGCCAGGGCCGTCGGTCCAGCATTAGCTGACTAATGCACAACGATGCAATCGTATGACAAGATGCAGGATTCCCCGACTCCCAAAGTGCCCAGCCGAACGCACGCAGAAACACCCTTGTCAGGCCATATCCTTTGCCCTGTGTGGGGCAGCTTTTCTCGATGTGCAATGCGCAGGACTTTCAAGAAAGGTTCGGGATTCGAACACTGAGGCAAGTGATCTTAGACTCGCAACTTTCGGGGGCCGAAGCAATTCGGATCAGCTTTTGGAGTGTTGGGAGACTGTCAATTTCGCATCACCTGCTTCAACTGTGATTTGGTGTTCAATTGTCATTTGGTGGATCAGCAGAGATGTAGCTAGCTATCAGTCGCATCACGCGTGCAAGGAATTTGTTGTGAAGGTTTCGGGGCAGATGAGACCAGCTCAGTATGAGACTGTCATGTACTGGCTTGCTTGGGCTACCGCTTTAAGATGTTTTAAGACCCATCGCAAAGTCATGTCTCGAAACTTTGCCTTGCAGCTCCCATGAGACACGATGACTGAGCTGCATGTGAACTTGGAACTTAGACCGGCAGGGGTGTTTGCACACAGTCTGAAAAACGAACTTGCGACAATGCAACGCATGCCGCCACCATGGCCCGAAACATCCGCCGAGAAGCCCAGGCTCAAAGGAATGGTCAAGAGCAAGGCCTTCATTCCTGACGTGCTTTGGGCGGCATTTTGAGATTGACATACGGCTTGTGCTGAGGCCCGTCTTTTTGCGTCATAGGTAGTGCGTCGTCAGTTGTTTTTTCTCTGGCGACATGTCTCCAGCATGTTATTGGCCACTCCCCATTGAAAACTGCATGAGCCAGTCGGAACTGACAAGTGCCAGCTTCATTTTCCTCCACTCCGAAGGCAAGGGGCGTGTACGACGTTCACGGAGGTGTGCCGCGCTGCACGCAGCCATGCAAAGTCGGAAAGAAGAGGCCAGACGCAGACAGAGTTCTAGTGAGCTTCAAGGAGGGTTTCGGGATGAAACATTCTAAGGCTAACCTGATCTAGGCTCGCAGAGTGTGAGCGATTCGGCGAATGGAGTACAGGGCCCATCGTGCAGACAACACCCTCGACTTCGTAAGCTCGGAAGTCGGTTGGATGCTTTCGGATACTATGCGAGTCAAACAGCGGCCGTTAAGTCCGTTAAGTCGAAAGTCTCCAAGCGGACACCGCGTGCAGCGCTGTCAGACTGACTTCACGATGGGGAGGTACATCTTGAACCACTATCAATACCGTGGCTTCTACGATGCCTTGCAGCTTGGCTACCACCGGCTCGTTCAGCATTGATCCAGGATTCCTGTTTCTGCAGGCATGAGATCCGATGGGTCACTCCAGGTTCCAGCTCAAGCGAAGCAGACTTGCAGCAGGCAGTGTGACAACCAAGCGTTCTGAAACCTTGAGAGCTGTCACTCCGCGAGTTGAGATACAGCCCACTGAATATTCCTAAGGCTCAGGGACATCAGCTCTCCCGAGGGGTCGCAATGGATGCACCTTTGGCGAAATTCAAAGACGCAGGCTGCGGCTGGGGAAAGAGGCTCGCCGTCCCTCTCCGCCGAGGCTCAAGGGCCAGCCGAAAGATGTGGCCTTTGAAAAGCTGCGGCAGGGCGAGTCACTCGCCAGCAGGCTTTGGATCACGTGGGTTTCCTTTCAAAGCACTGTGCAGCAAGGCCTGGGAATCGTCTGAAATCCCTCGCTTTCGAGATGGTGTGCGTTGAGGCCTGGTGGACACAGCTGCCATCTTCAGTGTGTCACAAGACCACAAAGCCACACAGAGACCTCCTTGCAGGCTTTCGGCAGAAGCTTGGTCCGAAGTCACGAAAACACCTATGGTCCAGACCATGTCTCTTGATCGCACGTGACAGGGGCGATGTTTGCCAGACTTTCGAGCAGACTCAAGGTTTATAGTGTGTGTTGCACCCCGGTCTGCACCCTCACAAGGAAAGGGAGAGAGAGTTAGAGACTGGGCACCGTAGCCCTGGCCTCGATTAAACAGGTCAGTTGGGTCTCGGTTTGCTCCAAGCAGTGGCCCAGGCGCCAATGACGCTGAACATCGAGCGCGAGCTACAATCGCAGAAGCCTGGCTGCTCCGGCACCCCGGCCCCCTGCACCCACGGACTACACCCCTCAGGCTAGGAGGAGCAGAACCTGCAACAAAGACACCTAACTGACCTAACTCTGCTGTCGTTTTGCCACCGTGGAGCGACCTCAACCGGCGAGTCCGAGTGTGAGACCTTAAATTACCTAAACAACAACAAACATTGCAGTTCTTGCGGTCATGACCACGGAAGTCATGATGCCAAATTGTGTGGATAGGTGCGGGTTTCGGTTCAGAGCTCGATATATCATCACCAATGGCCAGAAGACTGCTGCGAACTTGCCTTGCGCGGATTCTCCAACACCAGCATCAACGGGCCCCCAAGGATCGTGGAGGACTCTGGCGTGGATGCGAAGCTGGGTGACATCGCTCTTACGGGCTACCTGAACTACAAGGCCGGTCTATGAAACTTAGAGGCCGAGGACGAGGAAGTAGACGGGGAGTGATTAAAGCCTTAAGGCTTATAAGGCTTTCTGCTCAAGATGCTCAGTATGACAGCTGGTATGCTGCGAAGACATATGTACGTCATCGTACGTATGCACGCAGGGGCAGTTTCTGCAGATCTGCAAACATATAAGTGCGTACCATAAGTATAATGTGAATTTGTTTATCTTTTTGCTTTATCCGCTGCATGCTTTGTGGATCGGGGCGCTGACGCCAGGATTTCGGCTTTGTGTGTTTGGTTTAGATGACTACATCAGACAGTTGTGAGCTGCTGCCCCGTTTTGCTGTTCCCTTGCCGAGGCGGCTTTGAAAGGGGCCTTCGACAAGCTACTCTGCGACCCGAAAGACGCATGCAACATCCGACCGCTCCACGTCACCACCCTCCTGAGCAACATGACGCTTAAGGACCCTTTGCAACACTCAGGAGATAATTGAATGTTGACTCAAACCGTAGGTTTGCCACCGCAACGACCATGCGCCCACAACTCGGGACACCAGGCACCAGGCAGCTGGCATTCAAAGAGCAACTCCGTTAAGCATTCTCCGAACCCGATGCCCGCAGCAAACGGTCACCCACAAACCTTGCATCCGCACGCTCCGCAGGACCTGAAGCACTACCAGGGCAAGTGCCACAAAGGAGTTGCGCTTGAGTTGTAGGGCAAATCAGACCATCACCCCTAAAGCCTAAACCAAGAACCTGTCAGAGTGTCAGGTCTACCTCGAGACTAGGCCCTAGGCAGCCGATACCACTTTTTGTCCGTAGTTTAGGAGGCACCCTAAAGCTCTGCCCTCAGAGGGGGCATGGCTTGCCAAGATTTAACTGCGGCCTGCCTTGCAGCCCTTAGAACGCAGGCAGTCGGCGAGAGCTGTTTTATAGAACCTGATATGGAGTCTTGGTCAAGCCAAGATCGCCAGAAAAGGCCGAGACTTGTGATGGATGCCACGGCAGTATATGGTAGATGGGATTTGCGCAGGAAGCGAGTGGTTCCCGCTGTCCCTTCTTGCCGAGACTTCCTGGGGAATTAGCTTATAGATGCTTTTGTAAGCTTTCGACCGCAACTTCGGCCGACGTATCTGGCATGGGCTATGCAGGTACGGCTCTCGCTGGTGCAGACGAGCTCCGTGATGGTCTCCGTTCGGCCGAGGCTTTGCGGCTTTTTTTGTTCTGGACTGCGCAAGGGCACCGGCTACAAGCTGAGATTCAACTCATGCAACGATGTGAGACTTGCATTGAGCTTTCGGCCTGTGTGGCCAAGCTACGCGTTGTCGAAAATCAAAAATGCCCCCAAGTGATCGAGAAAGCCCCTATTGGAGGTTCAGAAGCTGCGACAGGAGCTGGCTGAAGGCTGCTCTCTCACTGCGGAGAGATGCGGGGGGGGGGGGGCNGGGGGGGGGGGGGGGCCGGCTTGTTGGGCGATTCCGGCAGGGAGGTCGCAGGAGTTTGGCTTGTTGGAGTTGTTCCGGCCGGACATCAGGGATGGCAGACTGTAGCAGAGTGCCATGCTGTAGCTTGCGACGTAGGGTCTTTCAGTTTTTCCGGAAGGATGCATGTGTGAATTTGCTTCTGTAAGGGATGACAAGCCCAACCTTCAAAGTCTAAAGTGATTGCCAGTTTTGCCAATGTGGCGTTGCCTCTACAAAGAGTCTTTACGTCTCTCTCACTCCGTCAACCTTCAGGTTCGCACTGAGCCTCGTGTTGCATCTTCCGCGCACGATGACACGCCATACATTCTGAGTTAACTTCGGCATCTCTCAGCTGCAGGTACGAAAGAGTGTGAAGAGGGCATGAAGAAGGTGCCAGGCAGGGGTGCCGCAAGATGCGGAGAGAGCATCAGCAGTGTCAGTTGTGTTGCCGCCGGGTGCCGCAACATGGACTTCTGACCATCTTTCGTGCTTCAAAACCCTTGAAGAAGCTTGAACAACCTGTTGTGCTTCACAGACGTGGAATGATAATCCGCAGCTTTTATAGGCCGAGTCTGGCATGTGTTCTGTTCACGAGAAAATCTTGTACTGTACTTGGCATGCTGCTTGGCTAGAAGACTGTTGCTTGTTTGAGTTTGTAAGGCCGTGAATTCGTGAATGGCAACTTCTATTCAGCGAAGTGTGATCGGCATACCTCCCAGTTGGCTCCAGCTGGCGGACTTGCCATGCCCCAAAGCAGCCTTTGGCGGCATCGGGTCGTTTTTTTTTTTTTTTGTGTGTGTGTGTGTGTCTGTGTGTTGTGTGTCTGTCTGTCTGTCTGTCTGTCTGCCTGCCTGCCTGCCTGCCTGCCTGGCTGTCTGTCTGTCTGTCTTCTGCGTTGATACCGGTGGCCAACCACATAATGGCTGTCCATTGTACGGATTTCCATTATTCTACTCTCTTGAATCTTAGGGACACACGCAAGGGAAAGTATTTGTTGTTTGCTTTGCATACTGCCTGCGGTTTGCTCGTTCCTTAGCTTGGGTTCTGTGTGAGTCTCGCGGCGATGCTTCGACTGTTCAATGATAGTGAGAACGCTTGCGAGCAATGCGAAGAGAAGGGAAGGCACCAGAGACCTCGTTGAAGCGTCGATGTCTCGATGTGGATGAAGCTTATCCAGACTCCGAAAAGCAAAGAGATCTTGCAATTGTCTTTTGACACCCCGCGCCGAGCCTTTCTTGAGTTTGCCGTGGGAGGCGATGCGGCAGAGACCCATGCCGCCGAGAGCCGTGGGAGCCCCAACTTGCAGGGCTGATTCGCTCTTCGCTGTGGCACAGCGTAGGCTCCATGATTCGGGACACTGACATCTGGCCCCTCCAGATGTCTCGGATAGAGGAAGAAGTTGTATGTCGTTTTGGCCCTGGCACTGAAGCGACACATGATGACACATGGCGTATCACTTTTTCGCTTTGGCTTGGCGTGGCCAGTTCCTGCAGGTGCCGCGTGGCAGGAGCTTCTCAACTTGTGGCACCGGCCTCATACTAGGGCCATGAGCCCCAAACCGGGAGTGAAGCAGGGGTGTGAATCTTGAGAGCAGCACTTCCCATTTCTGCATATGCGACTCGCTGGCACTGCCATGGTACGACAGGCCGCAGGCCATACTATGATAGAACTCCGAAGCAACAGCAAAAGCGACGTTCCACCAAAGAGCGAAGCGTTCGCCGGCCTCGGCCTCAGGCAGGAGCTAGCATCGGATTTGGAGACCTTGGCGGAGGTTGGGCATACTGTGGCTGTGGCACAGAACTCCCTGGTGCTTAGTAGAATGGGGGAATGGGTTATGGGGACTATTATAGGTGGGCGGCTGGCACACGAATGCCATGCGAGTCTTCGAAATCCGGAAGTCGGCCACCATTCGAAGCCGCTGCTCGCGCAGGCGGCTTCGGCTCCCGCCTCCGCTTCGGCGACGTCTCTGCGGAAGGTCTTCGACACATCCGTGGATGATGCGGAGAAGCAGTCGAGGGCTTAGAGGGGCAGCCGGGTTGGCTCCCCAGGCTCAGTGTTAAATTATGCCAATGGGCCGGGTCCGCATGGTTCTGGTGATCGTTTCAGCCATAACAGGGATGTGTCGTGGCATTCCTTCCCTCTGCAGCCTCCAAGCGCGCCTTGAGGTCGAGAAAACGGTCCCAAAAGTTTGACACACACACACACGAAGAAACCGGCCGCTTGCACTTAAGGACTGCTCTGGCCTTGGCGGCCCGCCGGGCCCTGCAGTTCGACGAGGAGACGTTCTGGCTTTAACTATAAGCCCTGTTAAGGTTAGGCGCATAATACCGGTACAATGCATGCACACCAGCATCTTGAGGATGTGCTGGTGGCGAGGGCACGCAAAGTCTCTTACGCTTTAATTCCTGGACCTGTTGCCTGTTAAGAAGCCCTAGTCTTGCCGACTGTACAAGCTGCAGCAAGAGCCAACCTCCGCGCGCTGCCAATCGAAGACCGACAGCAACCACCTTTGCAGGAGTTGCAAAGGCAAAGGCAGAGGCCGGGTGGGGGAACAGCAAGGCAGGAAGGCGGAATTCGGAATGAATAATGGCCTGTAGTCGCAACACCAACTTAAGTGCTGTCGCACTCCTGCTGCTTCTACGACTCCGGTCCGAAAGTTGGAGTGCAGATTCGGTTGCATGCAGCAGCATTTAGCATGTAGTCGAATTTAACACCGAGATCCGAGAGCAGAGTTTGCCGAAAGACCTGGCAAGTAGCATACCGGGCATTCCACATGATGCCGCCGATGTCCCTCACTCGTGCAAGAGTTGCTAGTCACCGCAAATCAGGCCTGGTCAGGAGGTCTTTTCCGGTGGCTCTAGGAGTAGACTCTGCAGATCGTTGAGGGTCGTGTTCCGGCACTTATTGCACACTCTTCTCAAGCACACATCACGCCGATTGATTACGGCAATTCTCTAGCAGATCCTAGCAACAGGTTGGTTCGGCGAAAGAAAGCCTCGAAGGAGGCCGACGCTGAGGTGGGCGCGTTCTATCTCGGTTTGAGCTTGGTTGCTGGGGCTTTGGTGACTTGAAGCTTTTAAGGTCTCAGGAAGTGTGTTGGGCTTATGGTCGGTTGGGCCGGGTGGCGATTGTGGAAACCGGCATTTCAGCAGCTGGAAGGCTAGATCGTCAGACTCTGCCGGAGAGCCAGAGCATGCTAGTTCGTGGCTACTAGGAGGCAGCCTGCCGGGCCTGCCGGGGCTACAGCTGTGCAGTCGTGATGTTCGGCCGAAGGTCCCCGAGCCTGTGCCTGCGGAATGTCTTCGTGCTTTGGGAGATGCCGTGACGTTGCAGGCATTGCTCGCGCCCGGCGAATTCAAGCTCCACGTATTCCTGAAGCCAGCAGCTATTCTGTGAAGCCTCCGCGGATTCAATGGTGTTGAACCCCGACTGTACTGGGCTTCTTGAATCCAGAGCCCTAGCAAGGTTAATTAGGCCAACTTTGGGCGCTGGCTTGTCAAGATATCTCGGTCCAGCACTGTTTATAGGAGCGATACCTGTGCCTCCCCCCTCAGCCCGTGATCGCTTGCAGCAGCCGCGTTAGAATCGCAGTGTCCATGTCATGATGCTAATCCGTTACATAATCCTCCAGACGCAGAAGACTCATGTCTTCCAAGCCTCCTCAAGCCCTGTGCTGCCTTTTGTGGCAGGCTCTTGCCTCGGAAAGCGAGGTGGCAGCAGCTGGCTGTCCAGGGCCAAGTCTTGGCTGATTCGGTGAATTCCAGTCTTGCTGCCTTTGGTCTGCTAATTAGCGAGACCACATTGGGTTCTGTCGTTTCTGCTGGACCGGTGGGAACTTCTCACCGTCGAAGTCCGAAGAGACCGGGCTTTCAAGTCAGCAGACACTTTGAATCCCAGGTCGTGAGGCCCTGGCCCAGGCTGAAGCTGAGCAGAAGTGGGAGGAGGCCATGTCGGGAACCACATGATCGTGCCCAGGATTTGGGATGCCAGGCAGTTTTCGTAACTCAGAGCAATGTTCGCCGCTCGGTTGGACGCTCTACGACTCCACGTAACAGGAGGAGGCACACCAACGCCATGGAATGTGTTGTTCCTCCGCAATTCTTTGCCGGAATGTTGGACAGGTAACCCACATTCTGCCCAGCACAGACATGGTGTTGGGTTGTGTCGCAGAGTCGTAGAGCTTCCTGAACTTGCACTTTCCTGACATTTGCAGCTGAAGCGGGAGGCTCAATTGTTAACGCTTGGGGTCGACTTTGGCCACATGTGGCATCCATCTTCAGTTGGGAAGTGGCGATATATTAACTATTGATTAGTTTGTGCCGCGCCCAGTGCGGCAGAAGGCTGAGTCTTGAAGTGGTGCAGAGTTCGCTTCGTTGCCCTCGACCAACGCCATATATCTGTCGCTGCAGTGTTCAGCTCAAAGGCGCCGAAGATCCGTAGGCCAAGCCAGGATGTTTTGTGCTTGCTGCTCCCACAGCAGTCCAGACGGGGCCGAAGATGTGAGCATCGTGCCTCGGATTGCAAGCTTTCGTATACAAAAGTGACCTGCAGGTTTCTGCAGGCTAGGGATCGTGGGTTCGATCGCTGGAAGATGAGATGGCAAGTCGGTAGGCGATCACAGCCACAGAGAAGTCCATTTAGGCTTATCTCTCCACAGCAACGGAGCTTAAATGTCTGCCTATGTCGTTGCATGTACAGATGCACAGATGCACATACTTTCAGTGACAATTTTCGAGGTCCAAACACTTGTGGACTCGAAAGCGGAGGCTGAGACGGAGGCTGTGGCAGGCCAGACTCGCCATGAAGTTCGTTGCTTTTCCTCGATTTGCCTCGTTCCCTTTGTCCCGTCTCGAGTTGTTTTCTCGCACGGAGTCAGTTCGACCAGGTTACGCGACAGAGAGGGAAACGGAAGGAGAGCCACATTGGCAGAAAATGCATCATCGCAGTGCGTACCGTACAACGGCTACTGAAATTGTCAGTCGCAGAGAACGGTCTCCGGCCGGGGCGTCATGTTGACAACCAGAAGATGATGGGCCGGGAACATAGGCCGCTTGAGGAAGGCTTCTTCCCCTTAGAGAGGTATGTTTCATGGCACGGCCAGTCTTGTCACAACACCTTTGTTCTCGCCTGAAGTTTTCCTCGATGTCACAGGGTTTTCAGAAGCTACCGGGCCACCACAACCAGGCAATCTTCAGCTGTATGGTCGCCCCTTCAACTGATTGCTGTCTTTTACTTCTCAATCCTGCGAGCTTCTTGCTTCTCGTGTTGGCATCTTTTGGAAAGGACCAAACAGATCGCTGTACCTGCGGACTTGTATCCACACTTTAAAAATGAGGTTGCGTGATATCTACAATGACGTCTACACACCCTTGATTCTGTGCGCTTGTTTTCTGTATTGGCTCTGCAACGGATCGGAAGCCTCAAAAGGTGGGATCAAGGTAGGATGAAGGATCCCTTATATCAGTACTCTTAATTGGGAATATATTGTGTTGGCATACATACATACATACACCTGTATATAACTACATACATGTATATATACATGTATGGACCTGCATATATACACATATACATATATGGTCAGGCATCTGGCGTTCCCAGCCCCCCCCCCTCCCCCCCAATGGTATGGTCTGGTACGGGGTTGGGGG
>BGNK01000860.1:150529-187957 GCA_003297005.1 Symbiodinium sp. clade A Y106
GGGGGGGGCCGCTGAGCGCGTGACCATATATACACCTATGCTGATGAGATGCGCGCAACCAGAGACGATGCCCAGGGGTTGAGCCGAAGTTCGAAGCTGCGGTGGTTCAAGAGGCCTGGTTGCTGCCGACAGCCTTGGGCTTTTGTCTGGGCCAGTAGCCGAGAAGGTAACCTGCAACTTGGTGTATACATTCCTTGCATACTTTCGTTCAATGTTTGGCCCATTTTGGGGCCGGGGGACTCAGCAACTAGGGGGTGTTTTGTCCAAATGACAATAGTATCTAGAAAGCGCGCCTTTGCATCCAGTAAGCAGTCACCTTGGTACACCGGGTTGAAGGCTTTCTCGCGTCAGTAGGTTGTCACACCTTCTTGGTTCCACTGAAGCCCAGAAGAGCATGTGTGCACGAATGTACATGTGTACATGAATGCATATGTTTTTATAGCCAATACCTACCACAGAAAGTCGTCATATCAAAAATGTGCACGCTCACAGACGTTTGTACATCTCTCTGTGTGCGTGTGTGTGTGTGTGTGTGTTGCTCTGGAGGCGAAAGGAACCGAAGAGCTGGGCGACTTTGTGCCCGTAGAGGAGGGTACCTGCTTGACCTTTCAGCCGCTCTACCTGAGAAGAGCTTGGGATGGGATGATTTAAGCGTGTCTCGGACCTTCGGAAATTTCGAGTCGCTTCGATCACTCAAAGGCTCTCCTGACGAAGCCCTGCTATGCATCGTCAAGCGAGACTGCAGCGAGACTTGTGGAAGACGCATAATGTTCTTGTCAGCTTCTCCGTCTTTGAAACTAAAGAGGTGGCGTGGCTGCGATGGTCTGCTGATGCCGTAGTCATGTTAGCTGCCGATTCCCAGCTGATGCGGAGTAGAGCCTGGGTTCAAGATGTTCAGATGCACCTTGCTTTGGCCGAGTCCCAAGGCTTCCAGACAACAGCACCAAGGAGGTTCGCTTCACCAGCAAGCCTTTGGGCCGCTTGTCTCGCAGAGCTTCGTGTCGTTCCGAAGGTCTGGTGCCGTATAGGCCGTATAGGCGCCGACACGCCGTAGCTTGCTTTGTGGGGCTTCTAAGACTTCGAAGCGCCGAGTCAGATTCAGCAGTTTCAGGCTCTGCAGCGCACGCATGCCTCAGGCTTGGATTTCATGAAGACCATGCCGCTCACGGTCAAGAACGTGAAATCTGGATCCGTTGCAGAAGCCCAGAAGGCGGAGAAGTGCACATGTTGGTCAGTAGTGAGCCTTCGGGTATCTATCTCAACGCCTTGAGGCATTGCAGCTGTCCAATCAGTATGTTCGGCTGTTAAAGCTAGTCGGACAGATAGGTGCGCAGGCATCCTGACAAGCAGACTTCCCCTGACAACAAGCTCACGCGCCCACGCTCACTATTGCGAATATTCAGTGGATCCGAGACCCCGTCATCCCGTTACTGCCGGAGGTGGAAAAGACCTGGATCATCACGCATGTGCAGGGCACGGCGATAGCAAACGATCTCAACGAAGCCGTCGGTCAGCTGTCAGCCGCGATGCTTGTGCTGCATGGAAGTGCTACGTACTGAGGTCTGCTTTTAGGAAGTGGGCGATCCGTCTTACTTTGTGTGAAGCCATAGAGAGTGGAATTCGGCACTGCTGCTGTCAAGTCTGCCGAAGACACCATGTACTGGCCTTCGGGATCAACCTCGAGACGTAAATAGTCGAAAAAGCCGAGACTACAAGCAATTTGTGAGGAAGGCTTTCCCGACATAGCTACACCCGGACCAGCACGTAGTCGTCACGTACGACCCCCCCTCTTCCAATGTTCTATCGAGCATCATGCAGTGAGCTGAGTTGTGTCACTGCAAGGATGAAGGAGCTGCCTGTCAAGAAAAATGAGTGATGCAGTGGTCATTTTCAGCTGCTGCCTTTCATAGAGCACGAGCGAGGAAAACCATCGTTTGCCGAAGGTGACAGTTGCCAGACAATGCTGCAGAGCAAGACATGCTGTAGCTGTTTGTTCAAGACGTTCGTCCGCTGACTATGCCGGATCAGACTCTCTCAGTGTGATGTGTTGTTCGGCTGCGTGAAAGGCAGTTCAGTTCCCACGCTTCCTACAGAACATTTCTCGAACTCACCTTTTCAGTCTTCCACTTGCGCAATGTTCGCAAGGTCGATGAAACTGTCGTAGACTCATAGACATGAGGACTATTCTCTGCACGTTCCCAGGTCTCTGAAACAAGACTCGATATTGATACTGTAGAGGAAGCGAGCGAAAGGCTAGTCGACCGGGACCTGGGACACTTTTAGGCTCCTGAAACACGTCCGACACTACCTGCAAGGGAAAAATGAAGCTACGAAAGCCTGCACAAGTGAATGCCTCAAGCCTCAAGAGCTTTGGCCCGGGCCACTCCAACGGACTCGCGCTAACCTCTGAAGCCTCGACTGGTCAGGTGCAAGGATGGAAACAGATCATCCAAGTGCCACGGTCTCGGCACTTTGTGCGGTCGTAGGTGGTCAGATGTGGGCCCTTTCTGACGTGTTAATGTCAGTCATGGAAGAGCTTCTTGCTGTAGTGCTATTCTACCACAGTCTTTGAAGACAAGAAGTGCACCCGCTTTTGCAGGAGCATGTCATTGATTGTACTTTCCCTTGGGCTTCCGGATGTAGACTACGTATGTAGACTTCCGAAGGGCGTGGCTAGATCGGACATCGCTGTGAAGAAGTTCGACTCGAAGCAGTTGACGGGTGTTCTGTTTCCATATTACTATCTCCTGCTTTGCAACCCCATGGCCACCCGAACAAACTCGACTCGTGGCTGCAGTTGCATTGTCTTACAGCGTTCCGCAGCACAGAAATCTTGGCACGGCCTCGGACTGCATCCGCGCCAGACTCACAGCAGCCATGGCGCTGGGCACTGTCGCTTTGCAGCTGGGAGTCCTGGCAGGCCCACACAACATCCTGCAATACTCTGCAGGCTGAGCTTCTCTCAAGTTTTTGAGAAAGCTGTGAGGGCCCGGGAGGAAAAGAGTCAGAAGATGAAGTCGTTTGCTGGACATGTGATGCTTCGGTGTCGCTGCCCGTGTCTCTCTTTATCGCGCGTAGTAACAGTAGTAGCAGTAGAAGTAGCATTAGCAGTAGCAGTAGCAGTAGTAGTAGTAGTAGTCGTCGTCGTAGTCGTAGTAGTCGTCGTAGTAGTCGTCGTAGTTTTAGTCGTAGTAGTAGTAGCAGCAGTAGCAGTAGCCGGTAGTAGTAGTAGTAGTCGTCGTAGTAGTAGTAGTGGTAGTGGTAGTAGTAGTAGTAGTAGCAGCAGCAGCAGTAGTAGTCGTAGTAGTCGTACTCGTAGTAGTAGTTGCCATAGTTGTAGTATGGGTAGTGGTGGTAGTGTTTGGTACTGGTAGTACTAGTCCCGTGGGAGTCGTGCTGCCAGCAGAGTTGTATCTATGGGAGGCCTGCGCTGTGCTTTGGCCCTCGGAGCTGGCTTCGACCAATCCATGGCGGACGCCCGGCTTGGAGAGTCGCTTTGGATTCAGAGGTTTCCGGACTAGGTTAAGGCTTCAGGGTTCTATGCTGCCCTGCCTGACGAAGTCTTGAGCCGCGATCCGATCTGAGCTGCACATTCGTGTTGGCTGTAGGCCGGTAGTCTTATGCCGGGGCCTTGCGCCAAACCATCCGCGTCCTGAGGAGAAATACATTTGGATCCAGCAGCTCACGCGCATGCCCGAGGCCAGGTTTGGGATGGTACGGCCTGTGGCCTAGTGTGCCAAAGCTTATGAAACGCAAATGGTGCTTGGTGCCTAAATATATGTCGGAAACTGCGAGCCACAAGGAAGTTGAAGCTGTTTCGGACTTGTGACGGCTTGTGCCTTTCACGGACACGGCAAAAAAAGTCAGGCGACACCTGGCGTCTGCAAAAAGCCTGTATGTCAACAGCAAGGACCACGAAGCGAATTAACCACCCACCCAAGCCACACCGCATGTCGTGATATGGTTTTGGGGAGGTCCCCCCTTTGAAAGCAGGCCGAGCTGGCGACCATGCGCTGCGGCTTGGCGTGCGACGCGTTGCCGCAAGTGTCACAGGCGGGGCACAACACACTTCGACCAGGCAGAAGGTGAATTGTATCCTTGGTTCGACAGATGGATCCGATCCTGCACTTTTCTAGGCTCGCAAGAAGTAACATAGGAGTCCTCCCTTGGCGAACCGTTGACGCAATTGCAGCTTGTCGAGTGCATCGCCAAGGTGCATAACACGTGGCATCCAAGGAGAGCACCACTAAATCCACAACATCCTGGTAAACTGACTGGGCTGTATCATCTGGTGCGAAGCATTAGACCTGTGCCATCCTGTGCTTATTCGTGTCAACTCAGGGACAGCATTGATTGTACGAGAAAGCCCCCGGCTCCTTGCGGATTCGCGAAGCCCTGAGCCTGGCAAAGAGACAGCCTCATCATGCCTGAAGTTCAAGCATGAGCTCCCGTCCAGGTCCATGTCACCGAAGACAGTGTGCCTTGGGCTTTCAGCGCATGCTTAGAGTCTGGCGGCGCGTGCAAGGGATCCGGGCATCTGCTTTTTCAGGCCCAGGTGGAAGGTTATGTGGGAAGTCTCTTGTTGGGTCAAGTTGTGTCCTTGAGACAAGTTAGGGATGCTGCACGCGTCACAGCATTCGGCAGCAACGAGGCCTGAGCCTGGATACGCCAAGTCAGGAATCCCGATGGTGTAGCTGGCGGCCCTCACTGCATCTTCCAGCTTGCAGGGGTCGAAGCAGTCCCCATGACCAGCCAGAATGCTGGCGAATCCATTCCCCAGTGCCTCAGCCGCCTCAGCCAAGCAAGCAAAGCAATTTTGTGCGCCTTCGTGAGGGGCCTCTGAACACCCGTGGCTTGGTCGCGACATTTGGAGGCGGCTGGAGCAATGGTCAGTTCCGACATGTTCTCCTGGACCAATACCGAATAGATCGCGGCTGCTTGCCTTCTCATTTAGAGCAACAGCCCTACCCGCTTAGTCCCGTTGGAGGTGACGACTGCCTCGTGACCTTCAAGGGCTCCACCAGCATCTCCAACTATCTTCTAGGGGACCTCCAGCCTGTGCTGCGAATGTCGTCCATTCTATGATTGAGATGGGATTCCCAAATGGACGGGCAGTCTTGGTAGTTGGGTGCGTTTGACAGAAGCTTCGCATTTGCTGGTATTCTCGTCTCTCCTGGCTTCAACCCCACAGACAGTATAGGCAGTGTAGAGGCAGTATCGCACACATGAACCGACAGGGCACATGCCTTTGTTGTTTGCAGGATTTCGACATTTTCATGGAGCAGCCTTTCAGCCCCTCGGTTGCTGCTTGATCCGGTCGATTGCTAACTTAAGGCCTGGCGTTGCAACTGCTTTGCAACTTTGCAGAGAGAGCTTGATACTGTACAGCTCTTAAAGCCTCCAGCTTTCATGGCAGGGTTCCATGAAGAGATCTTGAATCAAATGTCAGCTTCTCTCCATGTTTTCGGCTCACTGAGCAGGCTCCTGCCCACACTGCCGCGTCCACAAAGGCACCGGATGATGATCGGATGATGAGAAGGTTGACATTTTCGAACCGGCCATTTGGAGAATCATGGGCCAAAGCTCCGATGCAATCATGCTTGAGACGGGATGTCAATGTGTCATCCACACCACACTGTCGAAGACCACTGCTCACTGCAATGGCCACGTCCCCATAGTCTAGGATCCGCTGGACTGCCGAATCTGTTGTCTTTGCAGGCTTCTACAAAAGCTGGAGCAGCCTCGCAGCCGAAACAAACAGAGCCCTCGAGGAGTTGGGATGCGCTCTGGCCAGAAGATAGCTCAGAACACACTCACAGAGCCACACACGCACTCCTCCAAGAACTGAATGGACACTGTCTCGTTGAATGGGGGCATATGGGGGCCAATGAAGGTTGTCCGACGTTTTGCCATTGATTCAGTGTCTGCGGTAGGGACTGGGCCCCTGGGCATGGTGGCAGGATGGCATTTCCTTCTGTCGCGCTTGGTCGGTGCCTGTAGCGAATGGCTGCCAGATGTCAACTAAGGCGGGACGAAGCCTTTGCGAATCTCTGGCCATTCTTTAGGAGGCTTCCCAGGTTTGGGGACTTCAAGTGAGTTGTGCTGCTAGGACGCGGGTCGTGCGATTGAAGAGGCCGATACGATACTGCTATAGCATCGGACGCTGGCCTGATGATCCTAGCGTTGACCTTGACCATCGTGTTCGTGCCCTTTTCTTATCAGGCTAAGGGCTCCGTTGAGCAGTGCTTCTGCTTCGAAGGCTGTTTCGATAATCCGCAAATGATCAAAAGCTGCCCAAAGGGCAGCAATGGAGATTCGTCGAGTGATCATTTTGTCTCATTCAATTCTGAGGAGACTCGCCGTCTCGCGCATTTTCTGGTGCATGCACGCGCCCTTTGCCTTGTTCTGCCCATTCTACTCGTACTCTTCGGCAACAGATGTGAAACGTATCAGCGTGCCCACCCCTAAACAAATCAACGGTGCTTCGGTGCTTGTTGCTTGCAGGTGCTATGGCCCTGTTGGCGGCCTTCCAACTCTCGGACAAGTATCGCATCAAGGCCAGCTGATTCTTGGAATACACAGCTGCGTTTCCAACAGGACACAATAGAAGTACAGATCAGGACATCCGAGCACGGAGGTCCAGTCAGATTTTTGTTCTTTCGGTCAACCTGACACAAGCGGCGTTCGGGCCAGAAACTGGACAAATCTGCGCAAACCGCCCTTGCCGTCAGGAGATTTATACGTTTGGTCAGCCACGCGCCTTGGCGGCAAGCCGGGCACGGAGCACAGGGTCCCCTCAAACCTGCTACGGAGCGTGGGCTTACGTTCTCACTGCTTACGTTCTCACCTAAGAGTGGGCTGCAATATAATTAAGGAAAGGTATCCCGGCCTGATCCGCTGTGTTTGTCAGCTCAGGCGTCGGCAACGACGGGTGGGTGAGCGCTTTCGAAGCTCGCATGGCCAACGTGACATTTTTCAGGGTGCCGGAGGGGGAGGGCTCTTACGTAATGTTTTTTTTTCCCGACTTGCAGTCGGAAAATGTTGCATCGTCTGCTGCGACGCCGTACTCATGATCAGTCGATTCCAGACTGTGCGGGCTTGGAAGCCTCAAGTAGAAGCCACTTGCAATCTTTTGTGCAAGCTTGAATCCAGAAGCCAGCTGTGTGGCCCATGGGAGAGAGGACTAAACACAAAAGCCAAACCACATCTTTGGGAAGGTGGTGTCCTACATGGATCCGGTTCCTCACCTGCCACCTGCCTGGCTGATGGGCTATCGCCATGTCGGGCCAGAGGCAACTGCATTGCAGGGCTTCCGGGGTTGCCAGCGGAAGCCTCAGTGGCCTCTGGAGGGCACCGTTTGTCACAGGTCTTTGAAGCTCGGGTGGTGTCTTTATTACGGTCTGGCGGGGCCGGACGGTTTCTCAGGTCCAAGGCAAGGCCTAGCAGGCTCTTGCGCGGCCCGCAACTGTCACGTCCGTACAAGACAGAATGGAGAGATACTGGGCAGGTATGGTACGATACAACGACGCAAGGTGGTAGCCCTGCCTTCTGCGCTGCAGGCCTGGAATTCGTGCATGTGTATCATTTTCGCATATAGCAGCATAGTTTTTTGATGTGCATCTGTGTCATACATTTCGCTATGCAACTGTACATGCACAACGTAGATGCAAGCGGCCGGCCAGACAGACAGACGAACAACCGAACATGCGAAAGTACAACGTTCCAGTTCGAATGCAAAACAAACTACCCCTACCCTAAAGTAGCAGCTATGAGCGGAGCCTTTCTTACTGCACAGCAAACAAAGTGCATCTTGAGCCAACGTAGTAGTCTCTGGGGGAAGGATAACGTGTTTTTTTTTACACGCCTCCTGGAGACTAAAGTACTGTACTTATGTCTCACACAAAGTATAACATGAAGGAGAAATAAAGCATCCAAGAGTGTGCTTTAGGGGTGTTCGGGATGAGCAGCAAAGTTGGCAAAGTGTTGCGGCTTTGCGGCTGTCAGCAACGTACCTCCTTTCTACGGTACAAAAGTTGCATGCATAAGTTCGAAGAACTGCTAGAGAAAAGTGGTAACGCCGTTGTGCCCAAAAGTCGGTGTTTGGTTGGCCCATTAAAGTGCAGCAACCAAGCAACAAAGCCCAACCACACCAGTGGCGAAAAGTGGCTTGCAAAAGATGCCCAAGGACCCAACCATATAGGCGAAAAGTGGTCCCGAAAAGCGGGCATGCTCAGAGGCGTGCAGGCCTTTCCGAAGTGCTTCGCAAAGCACCTTCCAAAGGTACCCATCCTTCTTGCTTGTCCTCCAAAAGTGGCCAAAGGTGCTGGAGGATCGGCAGGTGCATCAGACGAAAGTGCCGACAGTGTGGTTGTTGAAACCACACGTTCAGCTCATTCACCAGCCAATACGGATTGGCAAAGTGCCTGATGCATGAAAAAGTCAGGCAGGTAGGCTGCATGGGAAGTTGCAAAGTCGAAGTTCGGAACAGAAAGTCAACATACCTTCAGCTCCAAAGTCGCATGCGAGACCTCCCAAGCCAAAGTAATAGCCATTGCACCGTCGGCTTGAAGCAGAAAGTGCATATCTCTTCCTGCTCTGCAACAGTGTATGTGGTACCCTGCATCTGCATGATGCTCAGCTGGAAAGCTTTAAATTTACAGTGTAAAAGAGCACAGCGCTCCTCGGCGAAAGACTCAGATTGAGGCACTGATCTAAAAGTGCCAAGGATGTCGTAAAGTGAATGATCACAAAGTCTCCCGTCCGCTGAGCTTGCTCCAGAGCTCTCTGCAAAGTAGAAGGTGGCATTTCCACATACAGCATGAATGGACTCCAAGAGTCTGGGCTGCCAGGCAAAGTCATTCCAGGTTGCAAAGTAAAAATCCACATCAGCCGGCTGCGAGCAATAAGCAACAGTTCCGGCGTTGTATACGAAGAGTTTGGAGGAGCAGAGCCACTCCAAAGTTGCTCCTGCTGTCGCCCAGAAAAGAGGCATTCCACCATAAGTTGTAAAGTGGCCCAGGAGCCAAAGTTGCTAAAGTCCGGAACAAAAGTTCCGTCGCGGCCTTTGGATCGATGGAGGCAAAGTGCCAGCCGGAGGCCGCGGCAAAGTCCTCGGCGCCATCAGGGCTGTGGTGCCTTCCTGCCGCGGCCAACAGTGACAAAACGGATCAATGCCCGCAAAAGTTTGCGGAACAAGCCTCGAACCCACGAGGCAAAGTATCGAAGATCAGGCCAGAGAATGATCACAAAAGTGGCAAGGCCCCAAAGGATCAACAGGCCAATGCCCAAAAACCAAACAAATTAAAGTCCACAAAGTGGTCGTCCTCCTCCGGAGGCGGTGGGACGCCAGAGTTGACAAAGTCACTCCGACGCAACAGTGGGCTGCGGTCCACAGAGACCGGTGCTGGGCAAAAGTCGGCCCGATCCTCGCCGGGACCAAAGCCAAAGTCCGTCCCTGGACGGGCTGCTCGCTGCAAAAAAAGTCTCAACAAGCGCACCTCGCCGTCCGTGAGCGGAGGCTCTTGCGCAAAGTTCTGCTGTGCCATCACAAAAGTCTCAAGCGCTGATGCAGAAAACTTGCCAGTGCAACACAAAGTCAGACAGACCATGGCGCACCGAACGAACGAGCTTTAAGGTCCGAGTGAAAACGGTTGCGGGGAAGGTGCAAAGTTAAAAGGAAAACCCACGGCAAACCCGAACACCCTGAACGGAAAGTCAAGTGAGCTTATATATGTACATTAAAAAGTGGTGCGTTCGCACCGAAAAACCATCACTGGAAAAGTCATCCAATCCACCATCACGGTTTCACCGTAAAAGTTTCTTCCTTTTCGGAACGGAGAAAACGGAAAACTGAAAAAACATCTTCAAAGTTGGTTCCGGAAAATCGAAAAAATTCCTAAGACGAGCGCAAGTCGAAGACATGTCGAACTGCACAAGCAAGCACAAGTACATGTCCGCACAAGCATGAAAAGTACATGTCCGCAAGAAGGTGATTCTCTCAACTCTCAAAGTCCTCTTCTTTCTCGTCTGGGTTCTTCTGGGAAAAGTGGCAAACGGCAAACCCGCAAAGACGGGTGGCAAACCCGCAAAGACGGGTGGCAAAACCTCTCAAACCCACAAGTAGGAAGATGGCGGTGCAAAGTCTCCTTTGCGATGCACTTCGTAAGTATATCCGCCGGGTTCAAGGTGCCTAAACCTTTCCTTATGCGAACCATGCCTGAAACAACAAGTTCCTGAACATAAAGAAAGCAAAGCTCAACGTGCTTCGTCTTGCGGCTCGCTCCAAAACGTGAGGCAATGCTTTTCCCAACATTACTGTCGGTAAAGAGACAAAGGTTTGCCTTCTGAAAGATCTTCGATTCCTCAACAAGGGATCTCAGAGACAGCGCGTCTGCGGTCCCAGACCCAATCGCATTAAGTTCTGCTTCTCCGCTCGAGAGAGCCACAGTGGCCTGGGTCCTGCTGTGCGAAAGTACATTCACACCGAGCACAAAGAGAGAAAATCCTGAAGTGGACCTGTGGGTGTCGTGGCACCCGGCCCAGTCACTATCAACGTAAATGTTGACATCTATTGCTTTGTGTTGTGGGGACAGTGAAAGTAGGCTGCAGTTTCTGCGAAAAGTGTTTCGTTCCTGCCAAGTACTTCAACAGATGCTTCACCTTAGCTTCGTGTTCCGTCAAAGCTGCTGCTAAAGCACCAATGTCCATGGGAGCCGCGGCTCCGCCTTGAAAAGTTGCATTTGCCGCGGTCTGTATAACTGGGTTCATCAAAAGTCTTGATCTGTGGTACTCGAGAATAACCTCGCGCACCTGTGCATCAGTTTGCAAGGTTCGAGCATTCAACCTCAAGCGTTGTTGCAAAGCTCCTGTTGTTTTCTTCGGCAAAGTTGCTACAAGTACACCATCAGGCAAAGGTTGTCCTGACTGTCGCTCGTACCTTGTCTTGATTGTTTCCCAAACATTAAGGTCTTGCTCAAAGGCTGCTGGGTTGAACTTGAAGTCCAGGAGCTGCGTCAAAAGTGACGTGCTCCGAATAGCTCCTGGCAGCGAGAACTTCTTGTAAAGTCTCCTCCAAGTCTCAAGGTGAAGGCGACTTTGCAGGAAAGTTTCGGCTTCCCTTGCCTGACACTTTCAGCGGCAATCCTGCCGACTGGGTAGAATGGTCATGGAAATTTAAAGCCTACATTTCGATGTTCGAAACAGGTGCTGTAACTTTGATGGATCGAGCCGAACTTCGGGCCGAAGAATTTCTCGATGAACATTTGCAGGTGACTTTGGACACCGGTGATGTCGATGCAGAACAGACCGCGAACCGAGTGCTTTTCTCCCGGAAGTTACATTACCTAATTTCGCAACTTGTGAAAGATCGGCGAAACTTATTGTTCGACAAAGCGAGGACAGCAGCGACTTCCATCGCCATCTTCTATCCAAAGTTCCTTGGAGCTTTCAGCTCCACTACCATGTGAAAGTACAACGTTCCAGAATGCACAACAAACTACCCTAAAGTAGCAGCTATGCAAGCTCACTCAACTGTGACGCAAAGTAAACCCTGAAGTTCAACGGCGCCTTTCTCACTGCACAGCAAAGTGCATCTTGATCCAACGTAATGTTGGCAAAGTCTCTGGGGGCAGGATAATGTGTTATTTTCACAGAACAGCCGAACAACCGAGCAAACGAACATTACATACAGCACATACCCATCGTACATACACACATGTGTATGTGTAACATCTTACGGCTTTTTGGAAACCCTGCACACCTGACGAAAGCTGGTGCACACCAGCGCTTGTCGGCTTACAACTGAGGCCCTAAGTGTTCCAAATACTTACCTGGACTTCAGGTGTGTGATAAAGTGGCAAAACCCATGTTTTGGCGTGTGTCCTTCTTTATGGCAGCTAAAGCAGCTAATCCACAGTTCCGACGGTAGAAGCTGATCATGAGCTCGAAGCTCGCAGCCTTCGCCGGTGTTCTCCATCGAGGAATCGCACAACGTCCTAAGCCGATCAATTCGCCGAAACTGCAATCGAGTAGTTTCCAGCTACTCTATGACGACCAACATTCAACACCGGGAATGCACAGCTCCTCCATATTCCTTTGTCCGTCCCGCGATTGGGCCTTTTGAGCTTGAGATGCCAGGCCAAGACAGCTGCAGCGGTCAATTCTCGTTGTTTCAGTGTCTTTTCCACACCTGCAACCATTGCTCCTACTTGGGACTGTTCCTCGGCTTTTGCTTAGGATCTGCATCTGAGACAGGGCGCTCATAGGTTCCGATCCGTGCATCTCAAGTTCATGCCTCTTCCACGACTTCGGGGTGCTGCGGCAGATTCAGGGTCAACGGGTTGGGGAGCTTTCGTGGCTCAGGATCACGTTTACGATAGTTGTGGATATCGCAGCAAACATATACTTTTATGGGTCCTATACTGCTAAGCGATCAGCTGCGAGCTCAGGAACCCGTGCAAGCCAAACGATCCTCAGCCAGCCTGTTTGCAAGGCAGCTTGTCGGATTCTTCGTGGTGTATGCGTTAAGGTCAGCACTGCAGGCTCTTTGGTGTTGAGCAGAAGCACCCAAAAGTTCTCCGACTTGCGAAGTCTTGCATGGCTGGCCTTCATGGAGAGTGGGTGTCCTTGTCACAGATAAATCAATCTGGCTCCGGGCTAGACGGATCCCAGAAGCCCAGAGCTGTGCTGTTCCTGCAGGACTTGGTCGAAGATGATCGGGATGATCGAAGGATTAGCCCCGTTGTCGCGGATCTCCCAGGTCCTTTTACCTGTCACGTTTCTGTGCACGAGGACCGATGTCAGGTCGGGTGGGCACGGAAGAGGGCGCCCGACAGTCCCTGGAAATACTCTCCAAGAGCTTGTGCTTTAGGGCGACTTGCTGTGGGTCCCGATGTCCCGAGCTCTTCCGTGCATGGCCAGTAATTCAGACATCCCGTGGCACGTAGCCGAGCTCCCAAGTGTCACGATGTAGAGGCGTCAACGTGGCAAGTAGGCCGCAAGTGTACAGCAAGCTTCGGAGAAGTCTCCGAATGCATATTGGGGCTTTCTGCACCCGAGCTCATGAAGCCATTACTGTATTTGCCCAGTCGGAGAAAGGATCAGGGTCGACACAGCCTTTTGAACCTCAGGTGCACTTGAAGGCAGGATCTAAAGGTGTATGCATATATATATATATATATATATATTTATATATATATATATATAGAGAGAGAGATAGAGATAGAGATAGTGAAAAGCCATGATAAGGAGCCGCACCGTCGCGGTGTAGATGAGTGACAGAAGCGGCGTGCCTGCGTGTCCAGGTGAGCTACAGGTGAGTTCGTGCTTTGTTTGCCTCCCGAACACCCTTTGCACCTCGAACCAGACATGTCTCTAAGGTACGAAAACGGCCGAGTGCCCCTGGAGGAGACCAAACAGGAAGTGGAGGCCGGATGCCCAGATCTCGAAGCATCAAGGCCTTTCTCCTCGCTAGCTCTCTGCTTCTGAAGTGAAAGGTGACGGCTTTGGTGGCTAAAGGTTTGCCTCGACAATCGGCCTCCGCCATGCCGGAACCACGCGTGCACTTGCTGTGTGGGCAGTTTCTACTTGCTCGAGATGGCTCCGAATTGGTGTCACGACCAACAGGGTCGATTCGCGATTTGGCAAACCGGAGAAGCCGCGCATTGCGCTGGAAAATCGAAGCCTTGGTTGCCGTTCGCAATAATCGTCACCCACAGCCAGCCGTTGAAGCAGCCTCTAACCGTGTGACGCTGCAAGGCTTTAACTTCACTTTCCTGGCAAATTCGTGGCGGAACGAGCAGGTTTGGCAAGTGGAGTACGTTGAAGAGACAACGGACATTACATCATTCTACCTCAAGACCAACTTCCCCGATGATAAGGTGAAGGCATTACTTGAGCATTGACCAGGGGCAAGGGCATTGTCGATTGACGACGAGCGCCTAGCGAAACATGGCGATTTCAGCCTACCGGCAGTGAATATACACCACGTGAGGTCTCCCAATTGGTGGCGCAGTCTGGCCGGCTGCTGAAGTGGTTGCTCGTGTAGGACGCGTGGTTGTAAATGTGAGCGGGGAAGCAGTTGCCAAGAACTACATCGATGCGAACCTTTTCTGTGTCAACAAGATGCCGGGACCATGGAGTGGTGTTCGCCCTCGACTGGAATACTGGGCCCGCGAACCCGGCGCATGTACTTCGGCTCTTTTGAGCTCCTGCAGAGCAAGTTGATTATCGTTTTCCCACATGAACCGTCGTGCAGAGGAAGGGCACAGCGGCACAGCTGTTTGGACTCGGAGTCTCCTCCAGATGGAGACTCCACAGGGTTGGCAACACGAAGCAATGCACCCGCTCTGCCGCTCTGCGCTTTGCCAGCCAAGCCATCTGAAGCGAAGCCCTGTCAGCTGACTTCCTGCCAACTGAGGTCGCCGGCGGGCTGTCCTCCGAAGCCGATCGTGTCGCAGGCCGCGTGCTGCGAATGCTGCATGGCTTGAGTAGTCTCCGCAGCTGGTGGGGTAGAGAAGCCAAGATGTAAGCTGGCTGGGAAATGCATATAATTCACATTTAGTTAAAAGTTCTCTTCGAACCACCCCTTCGACACAATTAATCTGAACGTTGCCTGCAGAATCTTGCTAGCGAGAGTGCCGTCCGGTTTGCATAAGCTCCTTCCTTCGCAGCTCCAGTTCCCAAGAGCCTTGTGAGTTGTAGACCAGAGAGTGGGCAACCCCGCGAAGCTGCAACAGCCTTTTGTTCTTGGAATGTATAGACTATGATGCGCTATGCCGTCCTTCTACGAGGAGCTCGGAGTGACTCCGAGCTTCTCGTAGAAGCGCCAGTGCTGCAGAGCAACTCGAGGAACGAAAACTGTGGCTGCACACATCGACCAAGAACAACTCAAGATTCTGATGAGAAGGATGGTCATGCTGGATGCGAACAGAGATGCGACGGTGGAAAGCATGGAGGGCGGGGAGGGCGAGTACGCTCGCCTCGAATTCGGGCAGTCTTGCTTAATTAGAGCTTGCGATGGTTGGCGTTTCCGGAGCGACTTTGCGAAACCTTCTGGGCCCTTGCTTGAATTTCAGTCCTTCGGCGAGGCCACCGCTTGGTGCATCAGGTGGCCAAGGACCAGAAAACAAGTCCTGTCCTCGGCAGCCTTCAATTTGCAGCAAAGCTTTCGGGGTTCCGATCTTGAGGCAACAGCAACAGAGTCAATAGGGTTCAGGTGCCGCAGATTTCCTTTCCACCGGCTCGTATCGCCGGCTCGTATTCAATTCGTCTCAGAAGTTTTAGCTACGTAAGGCCTGTCTCTTTTCTGAACGTGAGAAGCACTTGCAGCCAACAGTGTACCAGATCATTTGAACATAGTCCTTGTGCGGATGCGTGCGTGCAGGCCCTACCATAAGTTCGAATACGTGCAGTGGATGATCCGGACATTTCTTATCCGGCCGGGGTAGAAGTCTAGACGCGGTGAATCTGCATCCTGGATTCCCGCACAAACACAGCTCATGAGTTGTATGATGCAAAATGCCTAGGACAAGGAGGGTGGGCACCAGGCTCGAGGCCCTTCATTCAAGCTCGGTTGAGCTTGTCTGCGCCGGTTGCATGCTAGCTTCGAGCCCAACGAATCGCACAACGGTGATCGAGGTGCAGAGGCATGCCTCAAAGCGGTGGAGAAAGCCTTGAACACGGACCTTCCAGGGGGGTTACTGGTGGAGAAATGAGCGGATGGTTTCACCGGAGCTTCTATTAGTATTTCGATTTCGAGACTGGGATTCGGCATGACTCAGCTGTAGAGAGTGGGACGGGGCCGTCACAGCAAGCCGGAGCGGAAGCAGTATCGAGCTTAACAGTTCCGCGGACATGTGGCATTGGAGCCCCGCGACCTTAGCTATGGCAGAATGTTCCCAAGCTTTGAAACACCGCAAGCCTCGGGATGCCTGGAAGGACAGTGGTCCCCTGGAGGAGCTGATCGAAGCACAGCAGCAGGCTGGTTCCGCGAAGTAGGCCACTGAAGGTGATGGCTTCTTCTGGGCACCTCTCTGTCACAGCTTTGCATGTCTCAAGGCATGAAGCTTTCGGGTGGAATCGGGACTTCCGGATGGATCTGACGCAACTTGAAATCGATGGCACGTGTTCCAACCGCCCCGAGAACTGTTTGCTTTCTGCAGCCCCAAAAGTACAATGTGGATATCATGATGTCTTTGTCCGGTTTGCTTCTTAGTATTGTTAGATTTCTGTTAAACTATTGAGTTAGACGAGTATCCATATCACGTCGAGCAAGTAATTAATGCAAAAGTTTGGGTTTGGTGATGTGGGGGTGCGTATAATACATATCTACGTATCTTATATATGTGTGTACGTATATGTGCAAGTACATGTATGTGTATGTGTGTAAGATGATATATACCTACATATGTATATACCTTACATAGGTACGTATATGTACATACATCTACATCTACATGTACATATACTTGAACATTTATATATACATGCGTGCATACATACATCCGTACATGTATGGACGTGTTTATGTATGCATGCATGTATGTATGTCTTGCATAGCACGCAAAATAATCTACACTACCAGCACCGCCACTGCCAGTATTGCGCAATCGCATACAGGCGCGCAGCGTCAAGAGCAACGGTGGCTCCACCCGACGCTCGCGCGGCGCGGAGGTTCTTGAAGTGTGCTAAAGCACTTGTTCCCCGTGATTGCTTCGACTTTATAACCAATCTCCGACAGCATGAACAGCAGTCGCTGGGAACATACCTCGAGTTGCATGAAGAGAAACAGCCTCGGACTTGCAAAGAAAGCACACTTGAAAAGCTCGCTCCGAAGGTTGCGGCCCAAGTTCAAACCTGGGACGTACTGGAGGAGGCTCAAGGCACCTCCGCCCAGCATCTACTGTACCAAGAGTAGTCATGTATAAGTTTGCATAAACACCATGTACCAAGAGAAGTCATTCCAGATTTGGTGGAATTTGGAAGCACTCTCCCAAATCTAGCAGGGCTTCAGAGTGGTGCGAGCTAGGATTTCGCTTTCCCGGAAGCAACAATCCTTTGAGACGGGCACGAAAACATTTGAACAGTACACTCCCTCTTGCACCGCCAGCTCAACTTGCAAAGGCTTGCTCAATGCTCTGAAGAGTGGAGAAGCGAAAGGCAGGATTTGTGCTTCTGGACTTTCGGGATTGTGACTGGGGCCTCTACATGACCACGTCTTGGACCCTGAAATCTAAAGTGCAGCTATCGCGTCCAACAGGTAAGTGCTGCAGATCCCGAGACGGTAGTCGTGCATGCGGTAATACGCACTCGCCATTAGATTGGCTCGCGGTTTATTTGGTTGGGTTTCTTTGTTCTCGTTGAGGTGGTCCCCCGGGACAAGTGTCTTCACATTAATCTCAGGATCCGTGGGATCTGTTCATAACTAGCTGTTTGTCAGGCTGTCATGAAAATAGTTTCTGCGAATGCTCCGGCCGATTCCGAAGAGTTGCCTGACGGTTCCACCTCCGCAGTGGACGGCGCAAGCAAAGAATCCAGAGGCATTCAGAGATTCACCAAGAGGACAAAAGAAATGAGACACATTAGTTTCTAGTCCCCTCCCATGGGCTTGAAGTTGTTTGTCGTTGATGGTGTGCGTATGTTCCTGGGTCCTTTCACCATTTCTCCAACGGGCTTTGAATTGTTGCTAGTGCTCTTATGGAGGTTCTTTTCTTTCTGGCTGCAAGCGGCAAGTGGAGAGGGTGGCTGGTGCACGGGGCGGAAGGGAAGATCTTGCTAGTGGCTTTGGACCGAGACTGAGACCGTCGCTTTGCAACCTGAGTCCTGGGCGCATTGCCGTGGATTCCACGAGGTGATGCCAACTCGGCCGAAGCCATGCAGGTGCTGAAACGGCTCGGCGACGAGGCTTGAGCAGGGGACAAAGCAAGAAAGCATTCGATTGCCGACCGTTTGAGTGTCTGGTCCATGGAGTTTCGTGGTGTTTCGTTAAACCCCGTTGAACCTGTTGGGACTCCATAATAGCAGGTGAAGCAGGTACCGAGGAGGTTTTTGCGAACTTCTTGATCACGGCCGGATAGCTTCGACCCGATTAAGGGCACTACGCTTCTTTAGGCATGCCGGCCTGAGTGGTTGCGCATGCATCTTTTCAATTCTGGCAGCTCACATCATGTCGCGGGGTATTCAGCTTGCAAGACACAGGGTCATTTTCCATTGATGCTTCCTGCGAAGGCTGCCAAGCAGTTGGATGCCATCTCCAGCACGCAAGTGAAGGAAGCCAAGGTGCAGGAGCTCTCGGCTCTGGGAGGGGGGCTCTGGGGCTGAGAAACCCAGGCTTGCTTTGAACTTTGCCATCCTAACCATGCATGTACGCTGCTTCTTGGGCACGTCACGCGTGGCCCCGGGGAGATCAGAGGCGTCCGCAGCCCGTAGGGCGCAGCCCCCTCTGCCCCCTGGTGACTCGCCTGCCGCGCCGGTCCCTTTGAGCCAGCATAGCAGCTTCAAAGGCTCCGCTTTGCGCAAAGCGCTTGGTAGCTCGGGCGTTGAGGAGGGAGAGCCAGAAGCGTTCGTCCCTGTCAAACCCTGGGTGTTGTCCAGTTTCTGTTTCTGCGTGCAGTCACAAGCGGTTTTTCCCTGCGCTCACATTTGTTAGCACTGAACCCTGAAGGCCCTGAATCACATCTGAAGCCGCTTGAGGAGAAGCCGGAGCAGAAGGATGCTGGCTGCCAGACCATCTTCCGCTTGGGTGGCATGGTCAGGGGCCCTGGGGTGCCCACGTGTGTGGGAGCCGGTTTTCATCGGATGAACCTTCGGTTCTTGTCATGTTCTGAAGTGCAAGCACCGACAAGGGTGGCAAGAAACGGGGCTGTGCAGGATTTGGTGAATCTCGGTCTTGTTCGATGAGTTCGCAATCAAACGGCAAGCTAGAGATATCTTGGAGTAGCTGAGACTCGTGGGGTTTATAGAGCCCTCAGAAAGTCCTACTGTATTGTAACTTGCCCGATCTAGGCCAGGGCACGGCCTGGTGATATTCTGCGTTGCACCAGCTTCGGCCAGCGAATCGCTTGCTCAGGCTCACACGGCGTGCACGCTTCCTGTGGTTCTGTGTATGCACGTATATATGTTATAGTACATCATTTGTTTCCATGCTTGCTCGCTTGATCGCTCGCTTGCCTGCTTGCTTGCCTGCCTGCCTGCCTGCCCGCTGGCTTGCTTGCCTGCCCACTTACTCACTTATGCTTCCTTCCTCAGTCACTGACTGACTCGTGTACTTGTGTTTCCCTACATGCTTGCATGCACACATGCATTTGCTGACATGCATACCCGTGCGCACACGTACATTACTGACGCTCATACATACATGCGTATATACATGCACACATGCATGCATGCACATTTAAGCAGATATGTTGGCGAGACCTCCGACGTCGTTCGGAGCCAAGGCGTGGCACGCTAACCCAGCAGTGCAGAAACTGATGCTCGGCAGCACTTCGGGGATTCTGAAGTTCTTTGAGCCTTTGACCCGAACTGTGTATGGGTGGACGGGGCCATAGTGCGGTAGTGCAGAAACTGATGCTCGGCAGCACTTCGGGGATTCTGAAGTTCTTTGAGCCTTTGACCCGAACTGTGTATGGGTGGACGGGGCCATAGTGCGGTATGGCTGATGAATATCCATGCCCAGCGTCCTATCACGAACGGCGCAGTTTCCAAGACACACTCTCAAAAATCTGTCGTGAAGTTGACCTATCCGGCCCATCGTGTTGAGGCTCGAGGAGCTGATGAAGGCGGCGGGGTTGCAGGGCTCGGTCCCGTGATAAGCTTGTAAGATGAAACTTGAAAGTATCGGAGCAACAACACTATGTGACTATGTTGCTGTTGCACCCCGAGCTTTTGGCTCAAGCGAGAGGGCCTTCCGGTTTGGGCGGTCATGCCTGTGCAAGCACCGCAAGAAGCGGTGGTGGCTAGGCAAGTCTTCCGCTTTCTACATCGCGCGGGTGGCTCTGCCGATGCGCACTACATCACGGGCAAGTGCATTCCTCAGCCACGAAGGGTTGCGCGCATACTGAATACCACATGCTACGTATAAGGAGCCTGTAGAAGAGCAGCTCTTGCTAGAGTCTCGTGGCTGAGGTATGGATGCAAGAAGCAGTGGTTGCTCGAATTCGAGGGCGGAAATGTCTTCGAGGCCGGCGAAGCGTTTCACAAGGGCCGCGTGCCGTTACAATTTTAAAATCATCGAATCATCATGACAGGGAGTGCTAGGCACTAATTGTTAGGCTGTTTTCTGCTTTCGCAATCTAGTAGGACATTCCTCCCCTGGTTTACCCCACCATATTCCAGTAATCGCATAATGTCTCTTTTTCTTGCTAGCACAATATTCTAATTGGTTCGTGTGTTCTGTCGCATTTGCTGTCAGAGGCGGATGGCGACAGGCTGAAGCTCAAGGGCGGTGCCTTTGCTGTGGCCGCAGCTGCGGCAGCCGCTGGCAGAGTTAGCCGAAAGGCAGGACGCAGGACCTGGTCTTGGACACCAGTTGATCATGTTGTAGCTTCCGTCTGCCTGTTCTTGGGATTTCAAGGCATCCACTCAGCCCTACTGAGAATGGTTGGCTGAACCATGCACATGAGACCTTCTTGCATTTGCCGTGACGATGTTCCGCTCCTCGCAATGTGGCAGAACCAGGAGCTCACCGGCACACCTGCTCACCAAAGCTGGCTTTGCCACGAAGGAGGAACCGGCGAGGCGCCTCCAGCAGCGCCTCTCGGATTGGTCGTGCTGGGAGTATACAGCATGTGGGAAATTGCGTGTTGGTCCCTCCCGGGCTCACAGGTGGAGGCTTTTTGGGTCTGATGGGATATAAACCAAGCACACGTCCGTGAATGTGTTTTTTCAGCGAAGTATGGCTGGTCCTGTGTTTTGAGAAGAAGTTTCATATGCTTGTATCGGTCGTTGAGAGGCACCTGCTGACCTATACTGCATGTGCAGGAACAAGTTCCTGCCAATGTGTGGAAGCGCACACACTGTCCAGAGATTGGCATCTTCTGTCTTTCGCTTTCTGTCTTGAAACACCTCTAGCTGCGTTCGAGGAATCGAGGGTCTCCTCATGAGCGCCGGGGATGGGGTGCTTCCCTTCGAGGCCCCCGACCATGCACTTGAAGGGCCCTGCAGACTACGGCCATCACCTGACGTCTCCGTGTGAGTTAGAGCGCATGTTCGTTTGTTCAGAGGCGGTGCTGCGCGCCCTGGCCTTGAAGCCCTCGCACGCCTTGAACCGCTGGCTTCCAAAAGCGGGCTTCCGGATGACACCCAATGGGGACCGAGAGCCACTACGCAGGGGGGGCAGAGGGGCCACGGTTTAGGGTATAGGGGTTTAGGGTTTAGCCTTTATAGGGTATTGGGTTTAGGGCTTTCCGCTTCTCCGGTAGGACCTCTGGGTCGACAGCTACCGGCTTTTTCACTTCCGGCTCTACCGGGCGCTCCGAGCAGCCGGCTTCATCATGGAGCCCACTTCTCCCAGCTTTCGGTGTTGGGTGTAGGAACTGTAGCGCTAATTCCGAAATCTATGCCTGCATGCGGTGGCCCGTTGGCAGAGGATAGCGAGTTTCCAGGTCTGCGGCTTCCTTCGGATCAGGAACGTGTTCTTCTTGTAAGCCAAGCCGTGTTGTTGGGTCATGTTGAGCCACCCATCGCCTTACGCCTCGGACACAAACCATATGTCCCTGGCCGAAGGCGGAGTGGAAACCTCCTGATTAGAAGCCCTCTTTGAGAGCACTCTGAATTCTGAAATCTGCATTCTGCACGCCACACATCACTTCGAATCGCTGAGAAGGAGAAGGGTGGCGAGGCCCCGCTCCAGGAGCTCATGGAGCCGCTGGGCTCAGAGAGCCCAAGGACTAAGGACCCTCCATGATGTCATTTCCCGTTTATATTAGTGCCCATGCTCCGAGCTTCTAGCTTCTAGCTCACGCTCAGTTAAATCGACACAAAACATGTCATGTCAAGGTTTCTTTACCGTCCCTCCGAGCTTCAGGATATCGAGGAGGCCAGGGCCAGGGTGGGCCCAACCTTTCCCAGCGTACCTTCTTCAGAACATGCAGTTGGGGTCCAATTCTGCCCTCAAGCAAGGGAGGATATGGAGGCCTTTGCCGTGGGAGTGTGAAAAATCATCGAGCACCGATTGTTGCACCAAAGGGACAGCATGGCAGGTGGAGCTGACGCCCGAGGGTCGCCAGCAATCCTACGAGGCCGGGCTAGCACCCAGCGCCCAGGTAGAAGAGTGCCTCGGTCGAAAACAGGCACAAAGGCTGCATTCCGCATGGATAAGGGCACATATTGTCACATTCATACGGACATACATTATCCATCCATACATGCCTGCATGCATAGATACATGCATACTACATACATACTTACGTACGCATGCATACACATGCACACTATCTGCACATACACCTATACATATACATATACATATATATATACACATGCACATATACATATATGCAAGTACATGTACATGTACACTTGATGCCATGCATCTACGATGACTCAATCCATCAATCAACCAATCAAACAAACAAACAAGCAACCCACAAGCATTCACACATATGCAATCGTCAGTGCGTTCAACAACATATACATACATGTACATATACATATACATATACATATACAAATATAGAGACGGTATAATGTATGCATGCATGTGCATATACAGCTTGTACATACATATACAAACATATATGTATGTGTATATAGGTATGTATATGTGTGTGTGCGCATACATAACAGAACTGAACAGAACAGACGTACATGCATACATAAAAACATACATACTGGTACGGAGGTTGTAGATGACTGGACCCTAGGTGGCGCCTGGCAGCGCGGGAAAGATACTGGCGCAAAGACCCCGGCGAGCCTGCGGCCTTGCTGCCTGCGCCCAAGGATACCTTGGAGTTCTCCGACAACGAGGCACCCACGCTTCCTTTTGACGGTGGGCTATATTGCGTTGCCCGGGATCTTTGCAGGCCCTTCATCTTGACGTAAATGATGGTCACGATGCGGTCCCAGGTCAATGCAGACACTGCATTAAAGGCAGAACACTGCAAGGATACATTCATCTATTTACACGAAATCTGGGATTAGTTTCGGGACTTACGGTCAGCCTGCGGGCAAGAGGTGCAGAAGTAGAGCTTTACGTGCACAAGGCTGAGTTTGGCAGTCTGCTACATGTTGCCAAGAAACAGGACTTGTATACGAGCAACCCTGCGAGCAGCTGCGAGGAGCAGCTGTTCGGCAGCGACGATGAGGCCTTGGAGAGACTTGAGCTCTCGGAGGAGGCGCCCAACAGCTCGGTGCTTTCCGGCACCGGAGACTATAGGATGGCCTGAGCAGCACGAGCGTTTTGCTTCAAGCTCAGCTTCATGTGCGAGAGGCCTTGGAGTTTGAGATCATGTTGGCAGAAAGGCACCTCGGCCTACAGTCATAGGCAATCAAGCGTCGGATCTCGTCGCCAGCACGCTGTTTCACGAAGTGGGTCGGTGAGGCTATTCTTGTGTTGCTGCATGGGACTGTGTTTGGGCATCCTGCTGTGCGTGTGTGGTATTCCCGGAAGGAAAGGCAAAAGGCATGTACAGCCCGACTGTCACACAAGCTCGAGCCAAGGTATGTCGACCCTCCGTTGTGGCTTGAAGCATGGCTGCGGGAGTACTTCGTTGTAGAGGACACCGTGCGGATCCTTCCAGGCATTGTCCTCCAAAGCCCGCTGTCTGGGACTGAAAGTCTCTTAAGGATGCTGGCCCCGCTACCCGTAATTAGGCTCGTGCTGGGGCCGTAGTAGAAGCAGCAGCTGTAGGCTGAGCATCGACGAGTCGAGCAATGTCTATTCATTCCACACCCACCATACCCATGATTTTACATCCGCTTGGCCGCCTCGGCTTTGCAATTGCGGGGCGGCAGAGGGGGGGGCTTCTAAATATGAGGTCAACAATTGTCAACAAAAGAGTAAAAGGTTTTGTTTCTCATGGGCACAAGATCTCTCTGAGTGCAGGACGACCTGGTGTATCTGCCTTTTCTGAAGCCCTGGAAGCAGCACGTAGCTCGGAATCCGGATGCACCGCCTCCGTTGAGCCACACCGAGCAGGAAGCGCTCTTGATGCCTCTTCGCAGCTCTTACAAGCATAGGTTTTCTAGGAATTTAATGCTCTGACCTGTTTAGCCTTGACATGTCCTGACTCTGCAGATCAGAGTATGCTCCGCCGAGGAACATCCAAGAGGAGATGCGGCTCAGACACTTGGCCGTGATAGCACAGGGCCGCCTTGATCTTGGAGGAGTGTACGCTTCCACAACTCGTTCCAAAGCATGTACGTCAGGAACGACAAACTCTCCGCCGGCCTCGGGCATTGAAGCAAGGCTAAATCAAAGCCTGACTAAATCAAAGCCTGCGTGGCCTCGCCCTCGACTAGGAGTAGCACCGGCAAAGGTCACCAAACCGAGCTTTGATCCCGACCGAATTTCAAGAATCCGGGACACCGCCTCGATCCTTCGAATGTGAAGCCCGGCTCAAGGATATGGCCGGGTGCACGTAGCGGTGCTTGGGCCCCTCTTTCCTGGTGCCAAGAGGGGATGGATGAAACGGTTGCTGGATTATGTTTGGCACGCTTTGCCGCTTGTGAAGTTTACAGAGCAATTATACGGTTTACGGTCAGTACAAGGCAGTATGCTGTTTGGGCCTTTCCGGCTGTATGGCTCGGCACGAAGGATCTTTCGGACAAGCCAGACTGCGCTGCTGTACTTGTAGGCCACCGGTTGCCGTAAGTCAGCAGTCACAAGCACCAGCAGCTCCTGTAAATTGTCTAGTCGCGTGTGTGCGTGTGTCATCCCTGTACCAAAGGGCTAAGTAACTTCGCAGGGGAAGTAGCCCTCCGCTGAGGGTCCTTGACTTGTGCCTCAGCCAATGAAGACCGCAAGCGCAAGGACGTGTAAACGTACCTGCAAAGTTGCACCTGGATCCCGTAGTGGATAGCTGGACTTAATATTGGCTTCAGTGCACATGACAGTCATGTACATGTGGCAGTGAGTCAAAACCTTCTGGTATGTAACAGGGCCGGGGCGCCCCTCGCGCGACAAAGTATGTAACAAAAGCCGGTTTTTGCGACAAGGCTGGCGCGACAAGGTCCATCATATATTNGTCGAAGAAACGATCAAAGGTCAGTGCCACAGGAGCAACCCAGATGTTAAAGCGGCCCTTTGAGTTGGCCATCAGGAAGCTGAAAAACTTCCGAGGGTGCCAGTCAAAGGGCTTCACACTGGTGCGCTGGAAACCTTCCAGGCTGAACTCCATGTGGCAGTGAGTCAAAACCTTCTGGTATGTAACAGGGCCGGGGCGCCCCTCGCGCGACAAAGTATGTAACAAAAGCCGGTTTTTGCGACAAGGCTGGCGCGACAAGGGGCGCGACAAGGTCCATCATATATTCATATATGAATGTATGCATGTGTACATGTGTATATATAATGTGTATATATATATATGTAGGTATGTATTTGGTTCTGTCTATATTATGAGGCACNTAGCTTGGAGTTGAGTGTTGTAGGTTTGGATCCTGGTCGTGTGTCCTGAACTTTGTTGTAAGAGCCGTGCATTGTCGTGGTTTTCTCAGCCGTCGCGCGACAAGGTCTGCGACAAGGCGTGACATAGGCGCGACAAGGCACAAAGTTGCTCAGCCCACCACTTGCCCATCCAGTCCTTAACTAAGACTAGCAGCGTGGAACATACGACATGTCCTTTATAGTACTCAGTACTTTCCAATAGCTTGCATCCGTTCCGGCGCCATGCCAATAATCAAAACGCCCCAGCAGCGTGTTGCGACAAAACAGAGGCCAGTTTTGCGTCAGGCCAAGACCTTGCTAAACCCTAAGCCGTTTAAACCTTAAACCCTAAACCACGCTCCTGCACGATGGAGGCTTCGGGATTGACAGCTTGCTGAACTCTCATTTTCTTTCTATACTTTGNCTTGTTTGCTATTCCGCAACATTCCTGTCAGTAATATTGGAGGTGCCCCAGCAATGCCGCGCGACAAGGGTTTGAAACAAAGCCGGCGCGACAAGGGTTTGTAACAGAGGGGGGGGGGGTCCCGCGACAACACGGGGTATTGACCCATGGCAATGTCAGTTCTCTGCAGTGCTTGCTTGTGAGCCTGGAGACCGTTAGATCTAGACAGTAAAACAGCAGCATATCAGTAAATCTAGACATAGACCGAGATGTTGAGAAGTAGTTTCAAGTAAATGAGATGATCATAGTTTCGACCGACATTTGGACCAAGAGGTTCAAGCTAAGTGTGTCTCAGTATCGCCTTCCCCTGTGGGCGAGAGCTGAGTGGAGGGGAGCCTCCACGAAACTGACTGTCCGAAGCTCGTGACTTTACTAATATGAGCGACGGCAAGACGATGAAATTCTGAAATTATTGTTGACAGTTTTGTTGAGTCGTTTTGTTCACAGTGCTGGTTTCGATCTGAGTTCTGCTCGTCCTTGTCGAAGTGCAACGGTAGAAGGGTCGCTTGTGACTTCTGTCGGGTGTCACTTGTGACTTCTGTGCCGGTGTCGCTTGTGACTTCTCAGTCTCTGCCCTTACAAATTGCTGCAGTGTCCTTACTTGCGGATCTTTGGTTANGTGCCGGTGTCGCTTGTGACTTCTCAGTCTCTGCCCTTACAAATTGCTGCAGTGTCCTTACTTGCGGATCTTTGGTTACCTTGGCGACCCTTCCTCGCTCTCCTCTCCCTTCTCCTCCCACTTCCACCTCCTCCCCTCCATCCTCTTTCATGGTGCACAAGATGCTCACGAGGATCTGCCCATGATGCCCATGAGGTTGATCGTTTTAATTGCTAAGCATGTTGTTGCTTTAGTAGCTACACACTATATATATACCATTTCCAGTTGCGCGGACGACGAAAAGCTACTGCAGTTCCGGTTGCAAGAAGCCTACTGGAGCGGCTCTCTTTGCAGATGGGCGGGGCGGCAGCAAGTCTGAACGACAACGCTACACGGAGCAGGCTGCAGAGGCAATCATAGACAGTCCACTGCTCAGCATTGTAGAGTGGTAGCTGGTCAGCTAGTCCANCGACAACGCTACACGGAGCAGGCTGCAGAGGCAATCATAGACAGTCCACTGCTCAGCATTGTAGAGTGGTAGCTGGTCAGCTAGTCCACGTCGCTGCTTTTCTCAAAAGGCAAGAGACACGACTGCTGTCACTCCGCCCCGAAGCCGAAGCCTTCAACTCTGAAACTACCCCAAACCCTCATGCTTCACCCTAAAGACCCGGAGCAGTTCACAGGGAAAATATTCAGGCATTTTTCATCAAAGTCGGGCCAGCTGCCCTAAACGGAAACCCTGAATCCGTAAACCCTAAACCCTGAACCCTTCGGCTAGACCCCAACCCCATGACCGTAAACCCTGAACCCTAACCCCAAACCGCGGACCCTCGCGAGAAAGTCCAGGATGCAAGATTGAAAGCCGATCCCAAGCCAGAGAAGTCACAAGTGATTTCATGCATTTTCGCTGAGAGGTGTTGCAAATTCGCTGGCTAGAGAAGTCAGAGGTGACACCCGACAGAAGTCACAAGCGACTCGCTTCTCAAGAAGTCACAAGTGACACCTGACAGAAGTCACAAGTGACCCGCCTATCAAGTGCAACAGTTCCCCATCATCATCAGGTATCTAACAAGTGCCTCACACCTCTCTGAAGATCCCTGCTTGAAAGTTCAGGAAATGAAGGATGGCTTCACAACCTGAGAGCCCACATGAAATGCATGCCTTTGAGAGGAGTGATTGAAGATGGTCGGACGGAAATTCCTGAAAGATTGAAATCTCTGAAATTCCCGAAGTTCGACCCTGGGTAACATCATCTTATCATGCACCGGCCTTAGACAGCGCTGCCCCCTCCATATAGGGGAGACGGGGTAGCGCTGATCGTTCCATTATCATCAATTTCATCATGCAGCATGGTTGTTGGATCTGCAGCTTGCATGAGATCAGAGAGTGCAGTCGGTTGTCGAGCCTGCTCGAGAGTCAGCTGTATTGTACCTTTCCTACAGTCCGTGGCAATCATGTCCAAGGGAGTGCGAGCTGTCATGCAAGGGAGTGCAAGCTTCTTGAACCGAATTTCGTTAGACGATATCATCCTTGATCACGCTTTGGCCTCAGCCAGCACAACCCCCTCGATGTAGGGGAGCCGGGGAAGTGCTGATCGTTTTCATAACCATCATCACTGTGAGTTTTGCAGCTTGTAAAGTGAGGCCTAGAACCCCTCTGAGCCTGTGTCGGTTGTGCAGCCTGCTGGAGAGTCAGTTTTATTGTACCTTTCCTACAGTCCGTGGCAATCATGTCCAAGGGAGTGCGAGCTGTCATGCAAGGGAGTGCAAGCTTCTTGAACCGAATTTCGTTAGACTTTAGACGCTATCATCCTTGATCACGCTTTGGTGCTGATCGTTTACATAACCATCATCACAGTGAGTTTTGCAGTTTGTAAAGTGAGGCCTACCTTCTGAGCCTGGAGACCTCACTGTTAGCATGTCAGCCCTTCCAAGTGAAGGGGTGTCGGTTGTGCAGCCTGCTGGAGAGTCAGTTGTATTGTATCTTTCCTACAGTCCGTGGCAATCATGTCCAAGGGAGTGCGAGCTGTCATGCAAGGGAGTGCAAGCTTCTTGAACCGAATTTCGTTAGACGCTATC
Organism: Symbiodinium sp. clade A Y106; assembly: GCA_003297005.1. Taxonomy (NCBI): domain Eukaryota; class Dinophyceae; order Suessiales; family Symbiodiniaceae; genus Symbiodinium; species Symbiodinium sp. clade A. The sequence continues at coordinate 179,251 of BGNK01000860.1, forward strand.
ATCCTTGATCACGCTTTGGCCTCAGCCAGCACAACCCCCTCCATGGAGTCGGGGAAGTGTTGATCGTTTTCATAACCATCATGAGCGTGAGTTTTGCAATTTGTAAAGTGAGGCCTAGACCCCCTCTGAGCCTGGAGACCTCACTGTTAGCATGTCACCCCTTCCAAGTGAAGGGGTGTCGGTTGTGCAGCCTGCTGGAGAGTCAGTTGTATTGTATCTTTCCTACAGTCCGTGGCAATCATGTCCAAGGGAGCGCGCGCTGTCATGCAAGGGAGTGCAAGCTTCTTGAACCGAATTTCGCTAGACGCTATCATCCTTGATCACGCTTTGGTGCTGNCGCTGTCATGCAAGGGAGTGCAAGCTTCTTGAACCGAATTTCGCTAGACGCTATCATCCTTGATCACGCTTTGGTGCTGATCGTTTTCATAACCATTATCCTTGCGAGTTTTGCAGTTTTGTAAAGTGAGGCCTACCCTCTGAGCCTGGAGACCTCACTGTTAGCATGTCAGCCCTTCCAAGTGAATGGGTGTCGGTTGCGCAGCCTGCTGGAGAGTCAGTTGTATTGTACCTTTCCTACAGTTTGTGGCAATCATGTCCAAGGGAGTGCGAGCTGTCATGCAAGGGAGTGCAAACTTCTTGAACCGAATTTCGTTAGACGCTATCATCCTTGATCACGCTTTGGTGCTGATCGTTATCAAAACCATCATGACTGTAAGTTTTACAGTTTGTAAAGTGAGGCCTAGACCCCCTCTGAGCCTGGAGACCTCACTGTTAGCATGTCACCCCTTCCAAGTGAAGGGGTGTCGGTTGTGCAGCCTGCTGGAGAGTCAGTTGTATTGTACCTTTCCTACAGTCCGTGGCAATCATGTCCAAGGGAGCGCGCGCTGTCATGCAAGGGAGTGCAAGCTTCTTGAACCGAATTTCGCTAGACGCTATCATCCTTGATCACGCTTTGGTGCTGNCGCTGTCATGCAAGGGAGTGCAAGCTTCTTGAACCGAATTTCGCTAGACGCTATCATCCTTGATCACGCTTTGGTGCTGATCGTTTTCATAACCATTATCCTTGCGAGTTTTGCAGTTTGTAAAGTGAGGCCTACCCTCTGAGCCTGGAGACCTCACTGTTAGCATGTCACCCCTTCCAAGTGAAGGGGTGTGTGTGTGTGTGTCATCCCTGTACCAAAGGGCTAAGTAACTTCGCTGGGTGTCGGTTGTGCACCTTTCCTACAATCCGTGGCAATCATGTCCAAGAGAGTGCGAGCTGTCATGCAAGGGAGTACACGCTTCTTGCACCGAATTTCGTTAGACGCTATCATCCTTGATCACGCTTTGGCCTCAGCCAGCACAACCCCCTCCATGGAGTCGGGGAAGTGTTGATCGTTTTCATAACCATCATCACCGTGAGTTTTGCAGTTTGTAAAGTGAGGCCTAGACCCCCTCTGAGCCTGGAGACGTCGCTGTTAGCATGTCACCCCTTCCAAGTGAAGGGGTGTCGGTTGTGCAGCCTGCTGGAGAGTCAGTTGTATTGTACCTTTCCTACAGTCCGTGGCCTACAGTCCGTGGCAATCATGTCCAAGGGAGTGCGAGCTGTCATGCAAGGGAGCGCCAGCTTCTTGAACCGACTTTCGTTGGACGCTATCATCCTTGATCACGCTTTGATGCTGATCGTTTTCATAACCATCATCACTGTGAGTTTTGCAGTTTGTAAAGTGAGGCCTAGACCCCGTCTGAGCCTGGAGACCTCACTGTTAGCATGTCACCCCTTCCAAGTGAAGGGGTGTGTGTGTGTGTCATCCCTGTACCAAAGGGCTAAGTAACTTCGCAGGGGAAGTAGCCCCCGCTGAGGGTCCTTCACTTGTGCTTCAGCCAATGATGACCGCAACTGCAAGGACGTGTAAACGTACCTGCAAAGTTGCACCTGGATCCCGTAGTGGATAGCTGGTGGACTTAATATTGGCTTCAGTGCACATGACAGTCATGTACATGTCAGTTCTCTGCAGTGCTTGCTTGTGAGCCTGGAGACCGTTAGATCTAGACAGTAAAAAAGCAGCATATCAGTAAATCTTGACATAGACCGAGATGTTGAGAAGTAGCTCAAGAAAAAGGAGATGATCATAGTTCCGACCGACATTTGGACCAAGAGGTTCAAGCTAAGTGTGTGTGTGTGTGGCTTGCTACTAAAATTCCTGTGAAAAACCCGGATCACCCAACCCGTGCTCCTCCATTTATGCACGGACCTTATGCTAAAGCCTCGAAGTTGTGGAGCTTTGTGCCAGCAACGGCCGTCGCCCTGGCACCGGTAAACTAGCGCCCATCGGTTCTATTATTCTATGCCTCGGAGACAAAGCCTGTGACACACGTACACCTTGACGCCCGTGGTACAATAAGGTTCTTTGACATCACGTCCTACGGTGACCTTCTGGAAAAGAACGTGGCCCGGCAAACCCGGGAGGCGTGTCTCTGCATGTCAGCAGAACGAATCCTGAAGGCATTGCTGTATCGCTTCTCTGTACATCATCTTGACTTCGCCTTATGGCGACTTTCCGGCTGGGGTCGGGGAGGCCATCGCCGTAGCTGCGCGCATCCACTACGAAGATTACACCTCTGTGGAGGTCGCGAAGCCAGCAGTGCTCCAGTCTTAGGTGTTGAAGGCCTGGGGCCTGAGGCTCAAACGCCTCTCAGGCGACACTGTCTTTTCTTCACATCTAATGCTCCTAAGGTCTGCAGCTACACTAGCTGCCACTAGCTCGCTGCAGGGCATCATTCCGTTCTTGAGTGTGCACGTGTGTTGTGCGTGTGGTGTATCTTTGTTTGTGTTGTCGTCGTCGTCGTGGGCCTTTGTAGGTTGAGGTGCCATGTCAGGCACCGAGATCACCAAGGTACGGTTAAAGGTTAATGCCGTATGCGTGCAGCCCTTTCGATCGGCAAGGCAAATTCAACGGACACAGGATTTGCTGTTTTCTTCCTGCGAATTCTAGCCGTCTGAGCCAGTCACGACGTTTACGGATTGCAATCACTGATATTTACAGAGCCACCAAGGCATTCTTCGACTTCGGGATCGGACGCGAGTGGCTGAAAAGATACTTCTGCCTTGACACGGACACCAACAAGCTCAGCATGGATCACAGGCGCTACGCGCTTCTTGCCTGCAACTTGGAAGTATAGTGCTGCTGCTGATTGGAGGCCGCTGGACTGATCTCTCCTGTCCAGGTCTTGGGAGCCACCGCCCAAAGATCCGGAAGCGCCAGATCCCCGCATCTATACGAAACTGAATGCGCCGCGAGGCTACGTCCGGAAGGGCAATGGGAGATACGCGAAGAGGAAGTACGGACATTTCGCAGGCGGCATCCTGTTCTAGTCGTGACGAATCCGAATTACGGGTTCCCTGACGACATGAGTGCAAGCCTGCGACGGAACAAAAAAGCGGAGTTCGCACTGTGAAGTGAAGAGCGTGTCTGAACGTTGTTGCGCTGTGGAAGGTAGTGCCATGATAATTGCCCAAGCCATCCCAAGTCGGAGCTTCAAGCTTGAACTCTCGCACTGCGCTGCGCGCCCGTCATGTTGCGAGGTGTCCACTCAAGGACCAACAGCAGATCCCGACCAAGTGGACAAGTTGGACGACGAGGTCGAGCCTGCAAAGAGCAGCCCACGGTCGTTTCAGATTCCGATTTTTGAGAGAGGGCCCGGAGCATGGGTTGGTGAAAAAACTAAACACCTCCGATGCTTCAAGTTATGCCTTCGCTATTCCATCTCTCAGGGGTAATAAGAACACTGTGCAGCATGCGAGGCTCATGCCCTGAGAGGTTTCTGTGATCATGGAGAAGTGGCGCAAGACCTTCATTGAGCGCAACCGTCAGCGGGGTAACAGTCGCTTTCCCGGATGCTGTCAACTTGACTCCAGAGGCTTGCGCTAACGTCCTGACGATCGCATATATCAGATGGACGGCTGCCAGATTAGATGTAGGCTTGCGTGAATCGATACTCGGAGGCATTGGATCCAGGCAGATCGATACGAGCTCCAGTCCGAAGCCATTTCAAATCACAAACACAAATCAGGTCTGCGACGGCAGCCACCAGAAATCCACGCGATGCCGCCGGCCCGGGGCTTGGCTTTCTTGCAGAGGGTGGTGGGCCGGTGGGAGCGCGCGGGGCCGCGGGGACCAGGACTCTGGGTCCCAGTGGTCCCAGGCTGCGCAGACGAACGGGACCAATGTCTGCTCCCCCGCGGCGCCCCGCTTCCAGGCCGCAGCGCCCGCTGCGGCACCAACGGCTCCTCAGGCGCCACCGGTGATGTGGCTTGGCAGAGAGCTTGTCGCTTGGGATGCTTCATGTTCGCAGATTTGGTTTTGGCTCTTGGAAACAGGGGTTTCAGTGTCGACAGAGGGGGGGTTTGGTGCCAAAGGCTAACGCAGTTACGGGTGGAGAATGAGGAGACTTGCGCAATCGGAGACGAGCTGCAAGCTTTGCTAGCTTTCTTGCCTCCAACGCGAGTGAGGCTCGAGGCGGACTTGGTGGCCCGTGCGGCGGCGAAGAAGGCCACGGCATCATAGGAGCGTGAAGCTTCGAGGACTTGGTTGGCCAATACGCGACCAGATCACCATAAGTCGCTACGTCGCCTCGCAGGGTGTGTGTGTGTGTGCACTGTAAGCCGGGCTGAACTTCGGTTGAACGCACTAGCTGTCACAGCATGTCTACCCTTCGGCAGGTGACAGCTCAGAAAGGGATTCAGCCGTTTAGATTGGGCTCGTGATGGAGACGATTCACTTCAATACCTGCAAGTCTTGCCAAGCCAACCAAGCCACTTGAACAAAGCATGGCATGGCAAGTTTTCGCAACATACGCCGGCATGCAGTTGGAAGCTCCTCCACCTGAAGCTCCCGCCTGGAGCAGCGTCAAACGAGATGAGGCTAGCTGCTCATTGCGGGAGGGTCTCGGGCCCTCCACATGTTCCTTCGTGCGATCTTCACAGCGGTTCAGAGCTTCGCGTGAGTTCACCCGGCACTGAGAGAGACTGATCTGCCAACGTGTCGTCCTTGGAGAGCTGGAAGGCCAAGCGTTTTGTAGCGACAAGCCCCAATTGGGAAAGCCCAGGTAAAGATGACCGTCGAGGCATCAAGCTTCCAAAGCTCCACGAGGGTGCCTCAGGTTAGAGCTGGCACTGAGCAGCAGGAGCTGAACGATAGTCTCCGTATTACCATCATCATGCTCATTTAAAACTGGTCACGCACATCATTGCTGTTATTGAGATGGTTACTTCTTGCACCACTATGACTCTGACTATGTTCAGAATGCTGTTGTTGTCCTTATTGAGCAGGCACAGACCCCAAACAGGCACACAGACTTATAGCAGTCCAAGCCCACATACCCAAGATCCATTACATGACGAAGACCGAGCCCACACTTCACGGTGGTGCTACCGAGATTGGCGCCCTAGAACAGTCACGACACTGTGTGAGTTTGTTGGGGTGGGTTGGGGGGCACGGCCGGGATGCGGAGGGGCCGGGGGGGCGGCGGGAGGATTTTCCCATGTTTCACACTGCACGCGGCGATGATGGCTGAAGGCCAGCCGACTGGCTCAGGTCACCACAGGTATCGACAAGTGTAAAGTTGGATTCGAGAACTCTGATTGGAATCCACTGCCATTTCAAGTTTGGTGCTTGTAGCTGAAATGTCTGTATGCACAAAACATGGGTATTTGCGAAAGCCCAAGTGTCAGTCGCTTCCTCGACTCTGTTTTGATGGCTACAGTGCTGGAGCGAAGGTGACAGGATTGGTTGGGCCTGAGATTTAGGTTTACCGTTTACCTGTATCTTTGGCCTGCAGCTCTCTTGTTGATGGCTTTTTTGTGTTTGCTTTGACAGGGCATGACATGTCAAGGAATACCGGGTACAAGGGAGTTTATGGCTTTTAACGTGGTCGGTTCGAAGCTCGGGAGGTTGGTCGGCTTAAGTTAAGACCCCTTTGAGTTCCTGTTGTGCGGATATCGAAAGGTCACCATTTTACGGCTTGTTCTTGCTGATGTCAACATCACGATATACAGCGCTGCCACTGCTCCGAGACGCGAGTTCGCTCGATGGGGCGCCGTCAGCCCCAACCCTTGCACGGTCAAACCGAAGTTACTCTCAGGTTTGACAGCAGCCTTCCCGGCCGAATGCCAGAGGCTGGCAGCAGGAGATGATTAGCATTGGGGTCCCAGCATATTCAAACTCAGACAATCTTTGCCAGTCAGAGCTTATGCATGCATATATATATATATATATGTATATGTATATACATACACACATACACACATATGCATTCACACGTCCATACATGCATATATATATATATGTTTATACATTTGATAGTTCATGGTGCTGTGTGTACGTATGTACATATACATACATACATACATATATGTGTGTGTGAGCATACGCACATTTATTTGTTTGAGTTGTTTGTTTTACTTATATTTTCACTGATGTATTTAGTTTGTATGTATATGCTGATTAAGTACCTTGCATCCACTTGGCCTGAGCGCTGAACATCCAAGCTACCTTCCAGGCTATTTTGCTCCAGATCTGGAGCCTGAGCTCCTGAGCGAAAGAAGCCCTTGCACAAAAAAACAACAAGTTAACAATGACCCAGTCGAGATTCAAGCATGCGATGATTTGCGCGCCACAGCCGGACGCCTCCACCGAAAGAGCTCTCAGGCGAAGCATTCGAAAGCGAACCTACTTGCCGGAACCAAGAGAAGCAGCCAAGCTTAGCATTCTTGTAATTTGGGGCTGCCTCCAGCCTGTTAGGCAAAAATGGTCCGAAAATCCTGATCAATTCAGCAAGACTCAGACTCAGACGATCACCATCGGGCAATGTAGTGCATCCCTGTGTTTGTCCCCTTGCGTGTATACATACATACTCGCAGATGTAGATATGTATACCTAGTATACCTATGTCCATATTCTACAGACGCCCAACCAAGCAGATGCATGGTTCACAGCAGCTGCCCGATGATTCCAAAGTCTTCGAATCAAACGTGCCAATGTCGGTCATTCACATTCGAGACTTGGTCACTACCGCGGATCCTGAGTGAGAGGCAGAGGCTGACGCGTCGAGGCCGGGACCGGCGGGACTGAGGGCTGCTATGCACCTGGAAGGTTCTCGTGGAAGCTTGCACACAATTCGGACATGAGACTGAAGGTCTGCAGGATTCCACAAATCCAGCTCCACAGCTGATTTTGGTGTGCTTTGGAAAGCTCGCGCTTTCAGTGCATCCACTCGAGATGCTGTGTGTGTGTGTGGGTGTGTGTCGACTTTGCCTGCTGCGGCTGGTAGTGCCTTGGGCAGGCAAGGCAGCGCCGACCGTTCGACCTCGCCGGGGGTGCGTGTTCCGACAAGTGGCAGGCTGTGCAGTGGGCAGAGAGCGAATACTGCGCTGGGGAAGGCATACCTTCCGATCTGCTGAATGGGCTTACACGAAAACTCAATCCTTCTGTTCCTATGCAGCTCAGAGATCGCATGACAAGACTTGGTGAGATCGCAAGTCTCTCGGCTTTGTGCAATTTGTTGCAGGATCTGTGATGCCAGGATTCCGCATAGCTCAGAGCACCGCCGACCACGGGCCGGCAGCGAAGATGCCCAGGCATGATGTGGTATACATGCATGCACACACACATATGTATATATATATATGCATGTAATTATATATATATATATATATATATATTTATGCACACACATGTACACATATTCATACATGTGCATGCACGCATGCATGCATGGGCAGGTTGGCGTATGGATGGATGTGAGTAGGTATGAAGGTATGTAACGACGTGGCGATTTGGGAAACTTGTTAATTTCCTTTTATGGTTCCTAACAAGGTACCTACTCGTAAATACTTTTCAGAGCCCCAACACTTCAACCCAGGTAACTATGTAGGTAGATATTCAGGTTTGCAGGTTTGTAGGTATGTATGTGTATGTACGAACGTATGTATGTATTTAGGTATGTATGTATGTATGAGATTATGTGTGCATGTGTGCATGCGTGTGTGTATGTCTGTGCACTTATGGGAACAAAAGCATATGAGTGTATGTATATGTATGTGCATGAATGTGTGTATGTATGTTTGTATGTATATATGCATGCGTCTGTACTATTTGTATGTGGATAAAAAGATAGAGAGAGAGAGAGAGAGGGCGACAGACCGCCTCCTTGAAAGCCGACACAGCAGCACCTGCCGCCCGCCGTGACCTAAGCAGGACCACCACGCGGCCAACTACCGACAGCGCGGGTGAGGCCTCCACCGCGAACTCACACCGACCTGCCACAACACCCACAGTACCACACCAAGCCAGCACCGAGAGCAGCAACTCGCTGACGAAGCAACAGACGGCAGCGGCGGCTGACCATAAGCAACGCCTCGCTACCAACCCCTACCTCCACGGCCGCTCTGACTCCCATTTGAGTGACCCGGATCGTGACCAGCACCACCGCGCCGAGACTTCGAGTGAAGCAGCGAAGGATGGTCGACCACAGCCATCTACGACACCAGGCACAGGCTCCCAACCACAGCCAAAACAACCTCCACGGCGCCAACCACCAACACCACCACTACCACGACGACCGGACCATCAAGTCCAATTTCGCCTGCCGCCGGACCACAGAGACCAACCACCACGACCACAACGCATGCGGCCCAACACCTCCCATGCCTCTCAACGTCAGCCAC
>BGNK01000861.1:0-192448 GCA_003297005.1 Symbiodinium sp. clade A Y106
GGGTAGGGGGGGTTGTTGTTCCCCAAATCCACGAACAACAACCCCCCCACCCCTCCCTATCGAAGGGGTCTCTGACCCTTTGAGCTTGTGATGATGCAGGAATGTAGTTACCACTGCCACTAGCCACTTGATGTCATGGCGTGACTTGGTGCGAAGACTCTTTTGTGCATACAGGATCTGTCGACAAACGAGCCATCCGGTGGTAGGAGAGTTGCCTCTTTATACTTCGCTGGATCAGGGCACTTCTGATTGAGTTTTGCGTGTTGGAGGGCTTCCACTGCCGCTGCAGCTCTTCAACATGTTTTCACGAATTGGCCAGCAGAGCAACGCGGACTCCTCGTGGTGCAACCTTCACGTTCACGTATCCCAATCACCCATCTACATACATAATTATGCATACTTGTTGCGGGCTTCGGGTTCGTAAACCCCGACGCCTTCCACCTTAACTTCTAACAAGAACCCCAAACCTAGCAGAGTTTTATTGTCATGGTGGCAACATGTCGAGAAGCAGAGTTCAACAGCAACACCAACTTGGCCATATTGGCGGAGGTGACGAACCCGTCCCTGAATGCCATGCAAGCAGCAGCAGGCCCCATGCCATGAACCGATGACTCAGGGTCTGGTCTTTTTGGTGTAAGGGGTTAGGGCCGTTAGGGCTTCAGGCAGAAAGGGCTTACGGGGGAAAAAAATGGTTGGGCTTTGGGGTTTGTCTTCATTGTGGTTTCGGCACAGTCGAACTGAGGTCCATGAAGTGAGATTTCGGGTCAAAGCACAGAAGATTGGGGGGCAGGCTTTCTTGGGAGTTTAGGCCTAATCGAAGGTTGGTTGAAGGGTGCTTGCGCCCTGCCCACTGCAACAGGTATCCTTGACCCTTAAACGCTAAACCCTAAAGTACTGTGTGCCAGAGAAGCACCACAGCTCCGACTCACCCGCAATAAGTAATGGAGTAATGTTGTTCCGGCGCACCCCCGAAAAACCGCTGGTTTGCAATACCTAGTTTGACACCGTCCTCAGATGCAAATGCAGAGGTAGGACTACAGTGTCCCAGTCTCACATCTGCAGGTATCCGAAATCTGTACACACATACCACACACGCATGTATACATACATACATACATACATATATATATGCACATATGTTACTTATGTATGCATTTCTTCATGTATGCTTAATTGGTATATACTTACTCATCTACATGGGTAAAGATAGCTGTGAAGTTAATTTGGTACATCTGTTTATTCGTTCTTGTGTTTTTGAGCCTAAGTCTTCTAGCATGCAAGAAGTGCTGATTTGGGGGGGCACACTCTTGTCATGATTTGCTTGTTTGTTGTTATTACGTGTACGACTGTTATGATGATGCATGTTATGATTGAATGTTCTTGCACGTTCCTCGTTCCTGTTGTCACAGCCTGAACACCGATTCCATCTTATGAGTGCTGAGCCGCAGGGAAGGACTTCCCGGACCAATTCCACAAGCAGGCCGTGGATGGAAGGGAGGGGAAAGTGCAGTCGATGCTCCCGAAAACCTAAACCCTACAGCTACGTCCGTAGGGGTTTCTGAGAATCAGGGGCCTTCAGAATATGTATGGATCACCCGATGCAGGATGTACGTATGTTAGGGTTCCCTATCTCCCGAAGCCCCCAGCTGAGTAATCAAACCTGACATGCAAATTAACAGTATTTGCCGGATACATCATGGATTCAGGGTGTTAGGGTTTGGGTTAAGTGTAGGGATGATACGGGCTTTTGACGCGGGAGCGGAATGCTGTTTAGAGGGATGTATTCTGGACTCTATTCGGGTTCCTACGAAGGAACCACGCCCTTTCATAGGTGTTTTGAAGATATTGATTGTAGCTCAGGTTTTGTTTTGACTGGAAGGCAGTGTCGTTGTTGCGTGCCGGCATCTTCCCCCGTATTCTACAGTTGCAATCGTAGAGCCGCAATCCATAAATCGCGAACCCAATTTAAACATCGAAAATCCAACCTCACTCACCAAAGCAAAAGCCCGGCCTCTGTACCTTGCGACAGCTTCGTCTTCGGCTACGAAGAGTTGGCAGAGAGGGGGTTCAGAATCTACAGATGTTAGGTTTAGGCTTCGAGGTTTAGATAAGGGTCTTGGAGGTGTTCGCTTCTGTGGGTGTTTGGGAGTTTGGGGGATTTAGGTTTTGTGGGCATGGTCTCGATACAAAGCGGATCGGCCAGAGAGGGCCGATACAGAAGCCGGAAAAATTGTCCTCAAGGTGCCTTTATGCAAGCTTACCATTCTCTACCCCGAAACCTTGTTCCTTTCATTACAAGCCTTTGCTTTTTAGCAAGAGCCAGCAGACTAGTTTCAGGACCCTGTTGTAGGGTCTTCAGGCCGTTCAACCTCAACGTAACTTCAACCTAAACCCCAAACCCTATGAACCCTAACTCTAACCCGAAACCCTGATCACCATACCCGGGAACCCTGAACCATCAGGGCCCGAATCTTGACTTGCCCAGAGGTTTCTGGGGCAATGATGCGACAAGGCGCTGCAGAAGGTGTCGGTCACGGCCTCAACTTGCGAAGGTGTAACAGGTTTAGGGTCCCGGGTTCAGGGTTTCCTAAACGATTACCAGTACCATTTTGGTGGTTCCTTGTTACCAAAACCCTATTCTGATTATTAAGGCCCCTATGTTATGGGTGGGCATTTCCTTCGAGCTCGGAGAGGAAGAGCTTCGTCATCGGCCACAGACTAGAGTGGCACTAAGGAGCCAGGCTTGGTGTCGGTGTTCTTGCTTGAGTAGCTGGGCTGCTAGCAAAGTCAGCTCAGATGGGACTAGGTGCGGGAATAAAATTCCCCCTGGCATATTGGGGAAAAATATTGTTCCCCCAATATGTTAGTACCTCTGAACTGTGCGGTGTTTGACGATAAACCCACTCTTAAAGCCTGCACCCTAGGCCCCGAACACAATCCGCAAAAGACGTTAAACCCTACGTAAGCCCAGAAAACCTAAGCTTTCACCTTAAACACCACGGGCTCCCACTTGAGGCGACTTCCACACCTGGGCTGATTTTGCGATCCCACAGATGCAGGAAAAGAACAGCTACATGCTGCAGGCACGCAGTGCGGGTGTTTATGGGAAGAAGATGTGTCAACCCTCTACCATCCTCGTACATTGCATAACGGTCCATGTGCCCCGCGGGCATTTGTTCTAGCACTTCGACGAAGATCCATCGCCTCGAAGAGAAGCAGGGTGACTGCGAGCCTTGAGCGGATGTTGCAAGAAAGACAGCGTTGAGAAAAACATCGAGCACAAAGGGTTCAGATGGGTTCAGTGTATAGGTTCTTGTGTTTGTAGACTGCGAACCTGTATCTGCAAAGCGAGCAGCACGGGCAGTGTTTAGATTCGCCACACCTCTGCTACCTTCCCCTGATGAGATCATGTAGGAGGTTCAGAAACTGAATGCCTGGCAAAGACCCTCCGTGGTAACACTAGTTCGAAGGACCCATGACGAAGGCACCGCCTCATGCCCAGAAACAACCATGTCTTCGTTTCACCCAGTAAAGCTAGCCTAGAACCCATAAACCTCTCCAGGAACCTCGTCCAGGCTTGTCCGAGTGTGAAACGCGCCCTGAGCACGAAAGCCCTAAACCCCAAGCATCGTGACAGGGCAACTTCAAGTCCCTCGGCTTTGGCTCCGGTTGCCAAAGCAAGTCGAGCCGACTCTCTTGGAACGGGAGGGGGGGCTCAGACAACAAGGGACCGCCCTCATAGTTCTCATAGACTAGAGTAGTCGGATCTTTAAGTATAGTCGTTTATGGGCTCCGAATATGAAGATTAAGGTCGCCCCCCCCCCGAATGTCGGGACTTTCCTGGCTTGGTTGACGACCTCTGTGCAGCACCCGGAGGTCGCGTAGAACTGCAGCGGTGTTGGGATTTCGGCTTCCGGGCAGCTGTGGCGGACCCTACGCTTTCAGGGCCTTGCTCATGTGATGTGCGAGGTACGCGAATCGCATCAGGCTGACATCGCATGTACTTTTGTATGAACATCATGTTCCTGATGCTGATGCTGCTCCTTGGTGCTATCCTCAATGCGGTGTTTGTCTGTTTGGTTTTGTTCACCTGTTTTTGGCTGGCAGGAACATAGACGTTGAGTGACATCGCATGAGCATTTGTTGGTCAAGATTGCTGGAAATTAATCTACAGGGCTGATTTGCGGATCCGGATGTCCCAGTTTATGGTGTTCTGTTGGTTTGACCGTTGCGTTCCCCTTGTCGGAATGGCAAGTTTGCTTCCGAATCTGATTGCCAGGGGGAATGCGCCCGTGAAGGCCGGATGCACCATTGCTTGCTTCCTTGCTGTCGCTTCTACTTCGCGTACTATGTATAGGGGCTTAAATAGTTTAATTACCTGTAACTTTGATATAATTATAGTATAATGGGCCCCCAAACCCTATTCTAATCATTAAGGCCCCTATATTACCTCCCGGCATCTGGAGTCACCCTAACGTAATCTTCCTTAAGGCCGTCTAAACCAAGAAGCTCCAAAAGCCAAAGCTCTCAGCCCTCAACCTGGGCGGGTGGGGTAAAAACAGCCTTCACGCGTTACCGCTGCGGGGAGAAGCCACCTACTTTCCAGACTGGGCCGATGGAGGAGAGGTCTACAAACTCGGACCAGCAAACGATGTGATGATCATCCTTCCAGTAAGGGCTCCGTCTTCAGGGTACTTTAAGTCTATTCGACTGTTGCTCAACGATGACTCGACCTCAGGCTCCGTGACCCAAACCGCAACGACAACGTGGCGTCAAAACGACTGGCGCCCCCGCCGGACGCCACCAGGACATGAAGGCGATGTCACTCCGCCAATGCTCAGCAGCTTGCCAGATGGATCGAGGCCTGGCAGGTTTCAAGTTCTGGCAGACGGCCCTGCAGGGAATTGGATAGTGGGTTCAACCCGAAACCCGACACCGTAGCTATCCAGAGACTTGAGTTTGAACCGCAAAATCCGAACAGGACCCAGGGTTTGCAGCTAGAGTGGAGTGCATCCTGGAAGAGTCTGGCTGGGCCCTAAGCCTAATTAAGTCCTAAACTTCTCTGAAACCCTTGGGCCTCTCGGGTTCTGCTCCAATTTCTGGGGTAGCTGGATGCCACGCACTTCGCAACCAGGGGCCTCTCGAAAACCCCCCAAAGTGTGGAGACGCCCCTCAAATCTTTCAGAGCATCAGCTCTGAATGCGCGCTGGCAAGTCTGCATCTTCCCTGTTTTCGACATATCCGAAGTCCGTCGAAATCTTAACAGCCCTAATCTGCTTCCCAAGGCCCCTATATTGCACTATTTTTATACTACGTATTCTGTATTACCCTAGATCGCCGGATGATTTGCCCCAACACCCGAAGAGCTTGCATGCAGGATGCCATGGCTTTCAGTTCCACCACACCTGGCAGACCTGTCTCCTGTGGAGAGGGGGGATCTGCAAAGCTCAGGACACAGGTTTGGAAGCGCCCCCGCCTACACCTCCTGAGAAGAACGACCATCTTAGATACATCGAAGGTCTTGACATTGACGAAGATAGTATAGACTGCACCAAACATGAAACCAGGTGCATATGACATAGTAATATGTCAAGAGTATAACAGATGTTATTAAAAAGTATGTATCACTACTTGCAAGCCCGTCCTACAGCAGGTCTGTGTGACTTTGGCTTATGCAACCAGAGCTCCAGCCGTAATTGCAGTTATCCAGGTTGACCCCTTCGTTCGTCGAGTCAAGAAAGAACTTGCTAAGACTCAGAACAAATTATGACAGCAGTAGCACTAGCAATAGCATTAGTTCAGTGAGTCTAAAGAAGGGACTGGCGGTGTTTTGCCTGTATACGTTATTTGGGGCGGCTGTTTACAGCAGGCCCCCGACGGAACTAAATGGCTCCAAGTATTGAGGCCCCTACATTTCACCCCACAGCGCAGTGCCAAGACCCCAAACTCTGCAGCAAACCCTGCCACTGCTCGCAGGATTGGTATGATCAGAAGTCGAAACCTGAATGCTTCATGAGATGCTCCTGAGCAACTTAATGTAGGGGCTTAGAGTAGGGGCCTTAATAATTAGAATAGGGTTTTGGCCCCAGAATAGTATAGGTAATTATTTAGGCCCCTATATTAGGGCTTGAGGGTTTCGGTTCGGTCCATGCACCCTGCTTGTACCGTCAGTGACCGTGTATGCTGTGTCAGTGTTGCTGCTGTTCTGTCACAAGGCGGCTAGGGAGTTCGGGATTGTGGGTTTATGGCAGTTAGTGTTCTCAGACGTTCAGGCGATTGCACAAGTAAGAGAAAATACAAAAAAGGGCAGTTGTCTGCATCGATACACCTGCAATCTGGCGCAACCATTGTGCGGATTGGGCCTCAACACATTGGCACCCCTATTGTCTCACCCGTATTTCCAGGATCGCAGATGAAGTCTGCGTTTTGGCCGCATGTCATCACCGCACGGCGCAGCCCCTGCTCGGAGCTGCCACGTGTGGCAATGGACGTTGAGACTTGGAAGTCGCAGGAGGCTGCGAAAAGGTTCCGCCCACATACTTACAGATATTCAAAGTGAAGAGAAGGACATCTCTCTTCGTCCGTGTTCATGGAGGGCTTGAATGCCCGAGCTGCCAAAGTGCGCGCTCAAACATGCCAGAGTAGACCCCAAGCAGTGATGTTTTTTGCACCTGGCAGTCCAAGCTCAAGCCCTAAGTACTAAGAGCACCCCCTCGGGCTCCCAAAAGGCCCGGCAGACTGTGGCAGCAGTACCCAAACCTTGGGGCCGGGCACGACCGCAGCGCAAACTTGGAGTGAGCACCATGTCGAAAGGCGGAAACTCTCGGAAACGCAAGGGACTGCGGCTGGAAGTTTAGTCGTATCACAAATAGGTGCGGCACTGTGCCGAGGCATGATTTTCAATCTTGGGAAAATCGCATCTAGGATCTTAGATGGAACGAGACCACAACAACGACTGCCAGAACTTGAGCGAGTTCGTGCGAAGGCCAACGAAGTTGAGGCGGGGTTTCGGGGTCACAGAATTTTAGGATTGTGCAATCGATTTCAACTTCGGCATCCCCGACAGACGCGGCCGGCGCAGGACTGTGGAAAGAGCGCGATGTTGAGACGGAAATGCGCACTCTGCCGCAGCAGTAGCCGCAGAACCTCTGCGGCTCAGCAATAAAGTCCATTTGGTTGCTGTGAATATTAAAAACACCCATAGTGTTACAGAAACAGAAGCGCACTGCTTGGGGAATTCATTTGCAGCAACAGGGTGCCCGCATCCACCAAGCGAGATTCTGCTACTTGTAGCAGCCACCCTTCGGTTACACGAAAGCCGTCGAGCTTCTGTGCCCCTTGATGGTACCACCTACTCAAAATGAGACCTTAGCATAGACCCTAACTGACGGGTAGGATCCTTGTTCTGCAAGCCCCTACGTAGCGTGCAATAGGGTTCTAAACCCAATAAAATGCCAGGGATGCAGACTCCGGATCCGGCTGGTCTGCGTCGATAAGATGTTGCCTAGGGGGTATCAGGTGAGGGTTTAGGGAATTATGGCTTTTTCGTCCAAGAGGGCCAATACCCTACCTTTGGTTAGTAGGGAATGGAAGAATGGTAGTAATAGTAGTTATAATTGTACCCCATTCCTCCATTCCCTACTAACCAAAGGTAAGATACCGGACAAACGGGTCTGGTGGTTCTGGGTGATAAGGGCACTGTTTTCCGCTCTCGCATGTGTTTCAACACTGCAAGCCAAAGACCAAACCCACCACTCCGTCTTGATAAAACCCTGAAATCGACGGCCTCATGGAGCCGTGCCTGCATATTGCGAGTGTGCGAGAAGTTGGAGCTCCTAGGACCTAGGAGAAAGGTCCACAAATAGCAGAAGAAGGCTGTGTGACTACGGTGCGAAGCCCTAAACCCCAACCCAGACCCCACCCCTCAACCCCAAATCCAGAACCTGATCCGACGGAACTCTTCGGCACCCTGAAGGCATGCTGTGTACAGAAATCAGCTCAAAGTCAAGCTGAGCAGCTTCATCAAAAACGGGTGTCTTGAGGCTTTCGGGCATGCATAAAATTCGCAAGGCTTTAAATCGAGATAAGATTGCTAGTTATTCAGACCATATGGCTTTGGGGTGTTAGGGGCGAGGCGTTTAGAGGTTTAGGCTTCGGTGGGCCTGGGTGTGGGGGTCGGGGGGGTAACATCGGGGCCCACTTAACTTGAGTAATTGCCCATATTGTTCCTCAGAACTCCTTCTCAAAATTAGATCGCTTTGGACACCAAAGCCCTCCCAATTCCAAGTATTAAGGCTGCATCTGTCTGCTTTGCAGCCGATCAGGAGGAGTGCGCAAAATACTTCGCGACTATACTCCACAGTGCAGTGCTCAGTCTGCTGGCTCTGCATTAGGCCCTAGGCCCTAGGCGCCTCGGGCAGCGGAGCCCGCAGGGTGGGTTTGCAGGCCTCAGTGCTGCAAGGGTCGGCGGAAGCAGCGGTTCGAGGGGCAGAGTCTTGGCAGATTCTGATGCATCAATCCCTGGTCTAGTTCTGCACCTGCTTCTCGTTGTTATTGTCTGACCCCATTCTGAAAAATGTTAGCTAGTTCGGGCTTCTTTGAATGCGAGCCTGTGTCAAAGTTAGCTCAGATTGCTTCCACATCAAGGGTGATACTCCAGATGTGATTGTACTATAGCAATGTACTATGCCTGTGGCAGCAGGATGTCCACTCTCCAACACATGAATGCTTCCGTCAGTCGTTAAGTCTGTATTTTGAGATCAGCTTTAACTGAATGTTTCAGCCATGAGGATCAGCAGAAAGTCATGCTAGCGGTGAAGAGACCTTTAAGTGAGCTGATCACTGCCACATCCCTCCGATAGAGACAATATGTCGTGGCCACAAGCCCCTAAACATAGCACCCCAAAACACTGCACCCCTAAAAACCCCTAAGTCCTAAACCCAATGGAGCTTGCTTCATGGAAGGAGTCCGAGGAGGAGTGCCTTGAGGTTGCTACGCAATCTTCGGCGCCTTTAGCTGAAACGATCGCCACGGGGACCTCGATGCCAGCGCGGCTGATGGCCGTCCATCAGCTCTTGGAGAAGTTCTTGCACCAGCCGAGCTCCTGCGAAGATGCGCTTTGCGAGAAGCAGAAGCTGGTGCTGCCGCTCTTGGACTTGGCTGTCGAGGCCGAGCGATTGCCCCACCTTCCGGTGAAGCTGCTCTGGTGCTTCGCTTCCGTGGAAGAAGGACCTGGAGTTAGTGGAGCCCTGGAAGATTGCCTCCCCACGATCCTGGGCATTTTGAGGGGAACGGAGGACCCCTTGCTTACCGGCTCCTCCTTGCAGCTGCTCCTCGAATTAGGGCGCTTGAAGTCTGAAGCTCTCCGGAGCCAGTTTTGCAACTCCAGGGCCGGCACTGGTCAGCTTTTGCTGCGCTGCCTCTTCCGATGGGGGGGTTGCCAGGGCCAGGGCCAGGCTCCTGCGGCTCCTGCTCCTCATTTGGAGATTACGATCTCCTTGCTCAGGCTCTTCAAGCTCGCTGCTTGCATCCCCTGTCATCGCAACATGCTCAAAGCAGAGGTCAAGGCTGCTCCCGGCGTGGCTTTCACGCTGCCCCGGGTCCTGGAAGAAGTTGCTGCCGGAGCTGCCAGGAAGGCCCAGGCAGAGTCGGATGAACGCAGTGGCTGGGAATGGGTCCACGAAGAATCGAGTCACCTGGCCCGAGAGTGGAAGAGCATCGCACAATGTCTGCAGCTGGCTCCAGCTGGTGGCGAGCCAGGAAAATCCTGATTCGTGCAAAGCCGCGAAGTGGGAGTTTCCGAAAACTAGGGGCACCGTATTTTGGGGTCACTATCATAGGGATCCTGCTATTTAGGGTACTATATTAGGATCCGCTATGTTCGGAAACTCCCAAGTCGAGACAAAG
The DNA here is from genome assembly GCA_003297005.1 of Symbiodinium sp. clade A Y106. NCBI lineage: Eukaryota > Dinophyceae > Suessiales > Symbiodiniaceae > Symbiodinium > Symbiodinium sp. clade A. The sequence continues at coordinate 9,908 of BGNK01000861.1, forward strand.
CAGCCGACTGTCCCCTGGAGCTTGACCCCTTTCGTGCTCAATATGCATCTTGAAAAAAGGTAGGAACTTGGCTGCAGGGTGTTATGCTACAGCTGCGGAGGAATTGTAGGGGCATCTATATTCCTGCTTATTCTGGCTGCCAAATTTCCTGTAGTGGCAATGGTTCTGAGATCTCAAAACGCAACCTAGGGGCTCAAATAATTACCAATACTATTGTGGGAGTTCCTTTATCATAATTATAGTATAGTGAGTATAGTGGGCCCCAAAACCCTATTCTAATTATTAAGGCCCATATATTAATCTCGATTTCGCAAGCTCCTGTATCCCAGGATCCACTAGCTGTAGGCCCCATCGAATCTGACCTAATATAGGGGCCTTAACAATTAGAATAGGGTTTTGCGGTATATTAGACTGCAATTATAAGAAGGAACCCCCAATATAGTATAGGTAATTATTTAAGCCCTTACAGTACCCTCGCCTCTTTGCCCCATGGTCCCAGAACAAAGGTGTGAGCTGGCAGTCCCCCTCTGGCAGCGCTCTCGGCTTCTGCCTCTAAACTCTAAAGCTCTCTACGCGATGTGAAGATCTGCCAGCTTTATCCAGCTTTCCAGCTAGGGTCATGCTAAGCAAGGTTCTGCAGTCGCAGGATGTTACTGCTAGGTTTCCAATATCCCGTGCACTGTTGACGAGGCAGTACCCCAAAAACTGCGTGGCTGGCGGGGACCTGACTCCGGGGCTGAAGGGTTCCTTTGCTGGCGCGCCGAAGGGCGAGCCGAATACGGAACACTTTAGACCTCCACTTTGAAGGTTTCCCTTTCTATATGTTGTGGCCTGTGCCCGACCGTCTGCATGCGCACATACGTACATCGTACATACGCACATACATACACATACACATACACACATACACACACATACGTTATTGTGTGCGTATACTTTATACATACATATATATATATATGCACATACCTGTATGTGTGACTGTACGCACACTTCTGTCCAGATGTAGCTCTTGCATATGATACTTTGCAGAGGCCAGTCAAGCAGAGCGTCGGATGTTCCCAGCCTTGGGACGCTGTGGAGTACTAGACTATGCTGTACAACCATTGTGCTGGTACAACCTGATGTAGTATACAATCATATATAAGATAACATAGCACATCAAAACCTGAGATATAATGTAGTATAATGCAGTCTTTATTATCTAATGCAATATGATATGGATAATATCATAATGCAACATAACATATCAGGCTATTGTTTAATGCTATATCATATTATATTGAAGTAGTTCATACGATATTCTGTTTGATTACAGTATTTTCATAGTATGTTATGCTATACTGTACTATGCTCTATTTGACTCTACTCCAGTATACTATACGTATACTCTTATCATATATTGCATTATTTTTTATTACCTTAGATGTAAGGCTATCATATCATGTTATATCACACTAGACCATATGATCCTTTATTACAAAGTAAAGTGTACATTTCAGTATATTCGTTAGTTTCATCCCTCGTGGTGACGATGAATGGGTCGGTCGGGGCCTTGACTGTCTTGGATCTCGTACCGAGGCCAAGAAAGGTACGAGCCGTACCTATCGCCAGTCTGGGGTGGAGGCCAGCGAAGCCGACTTGCAAGGAGACTCCCTGTGTCACGAATGCCTGGCAAGATGCTAGCTGTCAAGCTTGAGTCGCAAGTTAAGAGGCAGGCACATGAAGACCAACAATATACCTTGGGCCCCAACCTTAAAGCCTCAACTCCAGAAGCCTTAGCAGCCCCAAACTGCTTCCGACTCCTGGTGCTCTCCGAGCAGGCTGCAGGTGATGCTTTGCAGAAATACACCCAAACATATTGGGTCTTGTTACTATGATTGGCAGTGTTATTGTTGCTATTAGTACTATTATCGCCATTATTCTTATTGTTATTGTTGTTGCCGGAAATCTTAATGATGGCATATCCCCTTGCCTACTGCGGGAGTGTTGGTTAAAGACTCCTGTAGTAAACTGTAGTATGATAGGTTCTGAGCTTCCAGGCTGCAAATACAAACTGCATAGGTAGCAATCTGAGCAACCTAAGCTAATTCGGTGCAGCTCGTGCTGTCAACAACACAACTAGTCTATTGGGTGAATAGGCTTTCGACTTTGGGCACTGCGAGTGCTTCTGCACAAGGGAGGACCCGACCTGTCGCCCCACTGCGCATGAAGGTCGCAGAGTGCTGGGAGCGAGGGAGAAGGGGACAGAGGGAGCTAGGCAACCCTAAGGCCTGCAGCAAGAGAGAGGCAGAGAAACAGAGAGGGAGACAGAGAGAACAACAACGGAATTGAGCTTTGCGCATGTTGGTTGATGGTTGGTACGGCCAGGTGGCGCCTGTGGAATTTCCCCCATGGCTGCTTGAGCTGATGGGATCCTCTGATGCACCTGCTGAAAACCCGTGGGTTTGGGATTTATGGGTTCGGGGTGGGAGGATCCAGACAGTCGATCTCTTTGAGGGTTCACTCCTTACTCTAGAGAAGAGGGAGGATTCCGCTTCTAGATCCCGCAAGCCATGCTGAGCAACATCCAAGGTCTCCTGAGATCCCAAACACTCCACACCGCTGAAGCCCTAAAGCCCGAAATCCTTCCACAAAGAGCTTTGCAGACTTTGGTGTTTTGTCCCCTTATAGCCCCAACCAAAATACATACATATATATATATATATCTGTACATACACACACAGACACAGACACAGACACACACACACACACTATATAATCGATCCAGAAACCCATCCTTCTCATGAAAGCCTTTCTTTTCAAAGCAAGTGCTAAGGAAGCCTCATGCCGCCGGGAATCCCAGAGACTTCCTCGGCTTGAAGACAGCAGCAACCTTGCGTCTCCCCTTGGCCTGTAATCATCTGTCTGGTGCTGAGTAGGGAATGGGGGAATGGCTCCCTATAGTAGTCCCTATATAGTCCTCAATAATAGTCTCTATAATCCATTCCCCCCTTTCCCTACTAAGAGCCAGACAGTCATAAAAACCTACCTCTTAATCTCGACGGGGATGTATGAGGAGGTCATAGCAAGGAACCGCCCTAACTTCGGGGTTTGGGCGTGAGGTTTTCGAACTATACTCATAACAGGGCACCCCACAGAAGCACCAGCATCGCAATTTCAGACAAACAAAATCATGCACGCGGCGGCGCAGCATCTATTGCTGCGGTCCCCCCATATACACCGGAACTTTGATTCTGGATATTTTATGCTTACAGCGGCGGACCTCCAGAGAGAGCGAGACAGCGGACTCTTAGAAGCCTGAGATGCGACGCGTGGTTATGATACACGGAAAACTCAGCACTCTATTTCCTCAAAAACAGCCGTCTATCTGAAACCCTGAATTCGAGCTCCACTATCAATGGCTGTGATTTTGTCCTCATACAAACACCCCATAAGCTCCTTTCAGAACATTTCACAACGATGAAACCGCAGTTGAACTCTGAACCCAACCTAGTAGTAAAGTACAGTAGTACAGCAGGTAACCTTTAACCTTTTCTTTACTTCCCCATGATACCCGACATAGGCCAACTTCAGCCCGTAATATCTCATTCCATCTCCCTTCACCCATTCCGTTTCCTTAATCCGTAGGCAGATGTACAAGAGACTGTTCTGATACCGGATGCCACGAAGGACTTGCGGCATTGAGAACCAGAACTGGCGCGAGTCTCATGGGCCGAGCTCGGGCTTTTTAATATAGGGGCCGAAATAATTACCAATACTATTTTGGTGGTTCCTTAGAAAATTTATAGTATGATGGGCGCCAAAACCCTATTCGAATCATTAAGGCCCCTATATTAGTGTTGAGTTTACGGTTCCTAGGGCTTTTGGGATTTAGGGTTTAAGGGAGTTTACGATTCCTAGGGCTTTTGGGTTTAGGGTTTAGGGGAGTTTACGGTTCCTAGGGCGTTTTGGGTTTAGGGTTTAGGGGAGTTGACGGTTCCTAGGGCTTTAGGGCTTTTGGGTTTAGGGTTTAGGGGAGTTTACGGTTCCTAGGGCTTGGGTTTAGGGTTTAGGGGAGTGTACGGTTCCTAGGGCTTTTGGGTTTAGGGTTTAGGGGAGTTTACAGTTCCTAGGGCTTTTGGGTTTAGGGTTTAGGGTTTAGGGGAGTTTTCGATTCCTAGGGCTTTTGGGTTTAGGGCTCTATTTAGGGTCAGGCTTCGGGAAGGTGGATTCCGTGCCCGAAAATCGGGGATCCCATTCCTTAAGGGGGGCTGCATGATGAAGAAGCTTCGTCGAACTTGAGCAACTAACCGTATTCAGGGTTGAAGGGTTGTGGAAATTTGTAACACTGTTTTCAGGGGTTCCGAGCACCTTGCACAAAGTTTCCGGGATTGCATGGCACATGGCCGGCGGGGGCGGTTGAGACTGTGGGCCAGGAGTGCTCAAGGATCTGCATCCCTGCGAAGTGTGGTGAAAGCACAGCCTGCAATACTCCGGAGACGGAGGAACGCAGGCTGCAAATGCAGTCCTTGTGTAGCCTGGCTCCTCGGACGGGCTAAGCTGGGCCGCCATTTGCAGCCAGAGAAACTCGCCCGGGGCCGTTTGTGATCTCATAATACGAAGGAAGCCCTCTGCAAAATATCACCATTCTTCCTATCACGAGTAGCCTTATTGCTTGTCGTGCTTAGGACCTCGGATAGGCAAGTAAAAGTACACAAGTAAAGTGCCCTAAGCCCAACAAGATCCTCGCAGTCAAAAGCTGGCTCTTTCAACCGGTCGGATATCGGGCCTTACTCATTAGAACAGGGTTTTGGCGGGATAGTATGCCTGGAATTCGTATTAGGGGTCATAAGGGACTATAAGGGGGTGTTATTGCCAGGGCACCAATCTGCGGCTCAGGCCGGACGGCTGCCACCTGAGCCTCTTCGAGGCTTCTATCCTTAGGGGCGCGGAACATAAAATGCGTTACTAGTATTCGTACTAGTAGCTTAGTAGTATTAATGTATGTAACAGTATCAAAATTAATACTAAAAGCGAGACACCATTCTCGCAGCGACCTGCAAGAAGTAGTAGTGGTCGTTTCGAGGCTGTCGGACGCTCACATTCATCATGATCATCTTCGCAGCAACATCAGCCACGGACGTCGTTGTCCTGGTAGTCGTCGTAGTCTTAGTCGTAGTGACAGCAATAGCCTAAATCTAGTACAGTAGTCCGCAGCAGCCATGGCGGCGGCAGCAGCATGTAGCAGCTTAGCAGCTTAGTATGATTGTGCTGACTGTAGCATCGAGCCGACGATGCTAAAAGATGACACTTGTCCGACAGGAAACAGTGGCGCAATTATGAGGTGTTATGGTGCTGTGGGCAGCGACCACGATCCGCGGATAGGTCCTATCTCAGATCATGGGTTCTATCGAATTCAGAATTCAGAAGCCAGCCCACATGATGTTGATCCTCCCCTCGAACCAAAGCAGCTCAAACTGTCAAGCCAAGGGTTCTCCCCACGAGCGCAGGGGAGTGCCGGAATGGGCTGGCAACAGGATGAGCAGGAATTCGAGGACGTTTGGGCTGAAAAGCAGCTTCCGAAGCGATCGAGAGGTTGCATCTAAGGTTTGCGCTCTCTGCGAGGCTGGCACGCTCCTGATTTCAGGTACCCCCCGAAGCCCTGTTCTGACTATTAGGGCTTCTAGGGCTGGGGTTTGTACGGCCTGGTAAAAATCTTGGGGGCTCCGTCGCTGAAGTCGCGGTGGCTTCGACCAGACCTGCCCCGAACCCCGAAAGGCCCTTTCGGCAAAGACCTTTTTCTTTAACACCATGCTGAATCCCATCGCAAGTCTTCAGTGCCGCCTCTCATCTATCCGCCAACGGAAATACAAGCACTCAAATTTGTATGAGCAAGAACAAGACACCCTAGGAGAGGATTAGCTACAAAAACTCAAAACCTTCATAAACCGCAGCGAAGAAAGCATTCAAACAAATTTATTTAAAGAACACTGATGCACGACGAAGAACGTAATATAGGGACCTAAATAGTTGCCAATACCATTGTGGGGGGGGGGGTGCTTGTTATGATTATAGTGTAATGTACCCCAAACCCTATTCTAAATCTTAAGGCCTCATATTATAGCACCATTCCAGATCCCTTCTAGCAGCCCTTATAGACCCCATTATGCAAAGGACCCTATTCTAATTGTTAAGGCGCCTATATCATTTTACCGTTGTAGTAACCTTATAGGACCCTTTGAAAGGCACCCTTGAAAGGAACCCTATTCCCCTATCTTACGTGAAAAGAAGAAGCATCATATCCTTATAATAGCCCTTATGGTTGCCCTTATAAACCCCGTTAAGAGGATCCCTTTCAAGGAACCCTACATTACGTTAAGAGAAGCAGGAGAAGACGAAGGATTCCCCGGGGATCCTCCTGGCCTTCGGTGCTTCGAGAACCCTGGAACTTCGCCGTTTCCTCAGAGTTTTTCCCTTGTGCTTAGCAGGGGATGGGGGCATTGATCCCTATAGTAGTCCCTATAAAATAATCCCCAACATTAGTCCTCAACATCCATGCCCCCATTCCCTACTAAGCACCAGGGAGTTTTTCCTTGAGTTGGGAAACCTGCCGTGCTTCTGGTACCACTATAGTATATTGTAACCATTATAATTAGTATATTATGACGATTAAAGTACATAATATAAACCCTAAACCCTCAGAATTTGCCTGAGTTGGGCCTGGGGTTTGGGGAAAAAAGAGGTCGGAGAATTTAGAAGCACAGGCGGAGCAAACCTCGCAGCCCTTGCAACTGCCAGGCCATTCCCTAAAATCCTATACCCGAAAACTAGCAATGCCGGAATGAAGCTGATCATGCCAGACTCCACTTGTTTGAGGTCCTTCCGGCGTGGAAGATGGCAGTGCTCGGGCTCAGCAGATCCTAAACCTCCATGCGGCCTTGGTTCCTCGATTGAGTTCAACTTGAAGAGACTGTTGAAACATGAATGGTGACTCTCTCTCTCTCTCTCGCTCTCTCTCTCCATGCTTGAGGCATAATTCACATGCCCAGGCCCACCCACACAGTGAGGAGCCCGCTCTACGTGATCAATGCAGTTTTCTGATTGGTGCCTAGAGATTCTCAGCATCAAGTGTGTACGCTACACCTCGCGTTCTCCCGATATTCTCGTGTCTGCCGAAGAAGCTCACAGTGCTCATGCCGTTTCGAGAGATCCGCGCATTTGGCATACTTCGTAAATTTGGGGCATCTCTGAGGATGTAGGCGAGGTGCCTTTTGTCCAGGGCTGTCTGAAATGGGAAGATCGTTCACACTTCTGAGCCGGACCCGATACTGTGCTTTACCACACAGGTTCGCCAGCTGCGAGAGTCTAGTTCCGAACCCCCAGGCCCCAAATCTTGAAGTCATTTCCTGCTTCCAAGGTGCGACTCTGTCGACGCAGCTTGGCCCAGGCAGGTATGGCATCAAGCTGGAGATGCAAAGCCTCTCAAACAAAGAACTAGTGCATTTCTCGGCATTGGGTGGATGGCTCGTAGGTGTTTGCAAGAATAGTCTCCACCAAACATAGCACTCTTCTTTCGCGGTGCTTGCCTTCGCCTTCGCGGCAGAGAACCCCCGACCCTCGTTACATCGATCGCTAGGCACGAAGAACCATTCCATATGCTCAGTGTGTCAGCGCATGCAGAGATAATGCTTTGAGAATGCGTTGTTTTCTTCAAGCTGGCCTCCTCTAGAGCTTGAAAAACACTGCAGTGGCTGTGAAGCGGGTAAGCCAACACAAGCTTAGATTGGGTGGGTTGTCTCCGTTTGTCTTGCCCTCGCTATATCTCTGGATGCGGAGACAGACAGACCAGCAGAAATGCACCTATACACAGGCAGATTCTGTGTTTCTCTATATGTATATATATATGTACACAATGTTATCTTCTCACATTGCTCTATATATATATGTATGTATGTACATGTAGACCTACATACTCGTACCTGCTTGCATACATGGTACATGCAGATGCACGTGCATACCAACAGCGCGCTTGTGCATGTAACTAGGCATGCATGCATGCATGTACCCACATGCATCGGGCACTCCGTTACTCCCGGACCTGCAATGAAGGAAGCTTCTCGATGTTGCGCATGGGGAACCATATCTGATGACAGCATTTCAAGTTTGAAGTTCTTGCACATGGGAAGGCTTCACTCCTAGCTTCGTTTTGCGGTGCCTGCCTGGAACCTCAAAGTAGCACAATCTCCACATGTGACTTGAGCGTGAAACATTTGCTGAGTAGCGTCCCCGAACAGCTTAGGGCGATAATCAGGCCAGAAACGGTTGCCTCAACTGAGCATCCCGCAAACATATTTCAAGCCCAACAGTCTCAAGCCAAAGATTCCTTCGATTGAGATGTCAGGCGACATGCTGGCGTTGGAGGGCAGGTCTGGGCCAAAGCTCTTGTGGTGGCTCCTTATTGAAAACCAGCAATGTCTCTCTCTGACATCCTTTCACTGAGATGGGATGTCCGCCTGTCAACACAGCATACTATGATAGTCGGACTACTGGTACCCCAGACAACCAGGGAACCTCACCTCGGATGTGCAGCTAGAAATGCATGCAAAGTATGGCTTTCCTAGACAAGCCCATCCTGCTGCAGAGGGTGTACTGGGGCTTGAAATCCTTGATGTCGGGTGCGGCTTTTGTAGTCCCTATAGAGAAAGTTTGCAATCGCGTATAATGCAGTACCCACACAGCACTTCCTCTCTAAAAATCACAGGACGAGTCTTTGAACCTCAGGTCTTGCGCGGATGCTACATTTATAGAAACCTGCACGCTGGGTTTTGAAGATGGTTCAGGAGTTAGTATAGGGTCTAGACCCCAGACTCCAGACTGGGGTTGAGGGCTTGTGGTTCTGAAAGAAACGTAGTCGGGACAGGATAAGAGCAGATGTTGGGCCCTCGTACCCCAACAAGCTTGACGACACAACAACTGCCTGGGTTGTGTCTCCAGGTCACTGCAGCGGTACCAGATGAGATTGTCGCAATCTTAGAGAGAGGAGGTTTAGCATGAGGGGGCTATAGCTAGCAAGGGATCCTAGTCTATGGCGGAGGCAGCTTCATTTTTAAAGAAAAAGTGGATGTCAGCAACTCACGTAGCTTGCTAGAGCAGACGTTGCCCTTGATGTCATCATGTCACAGATATCGCTGACAAAGCTATCTTTGGGCCAGCGACGACAACGGTAGTAGTAGGCATACGTATCTAATCAACCAAACACACCTCGGCGTGGATAAATAGCTACGTAGTTAGCCAAGACACCTAGATAATTAGATAAAAAAGAACCTATTTCCCAAACCCTATAAAGTAAAGTGATTCCCTCAGCAACGTAGGCGGCAAAGAAAGGCCCCCAAAAAAGCCTACTGTAGGGGCCTAAACCCAAATAACTACCAATACTGTTTTTGTTGCGGGGGGTTCTTAGGTATATGTATACTATAACCTACCACAAAACCCTATTCTAATTGTTAAGGCCCCTATATCATAGTACCCTTATATAGATCCCTTATAGTAGCCCTTATAGACCCCTTTAAAGGACCCCTATTCCAACTATTAACGGCCCCTATATTATATCCCAAAAAAAAACCCTTATAGCTGCCCTTACAGACACCTTCAAAAAGGATCCCGTTAAAGGAACCCCATATTGATTCTAATTTTTCAGGCCCCTACAGCCTAAACTCTAAAGCCTACGTCCTAAACCCCAAACCGTGAACCCTACACCGAAAACCCTAAACCCTAAAACCCTAACTCTGCTCCAGGCTTCCCTCCGACGCCGGGCCGAGTGTTCTGCTCCTCTTCCGGCGGGCCGGGAGCCCTGGGAGGTTCTAAAAAAGGGGCCTTAAAGGGTTTAGGGTTTAGGGTCCCTGGAAGGTTCTACAAAAGGGGCCTTAATAACTCGAATAGAGTTCCTTTCAAGGGGTCCTGTTGAAAGGGGTCTACAAGGGCTACTGTAAGGGCTATGAAAAGGTTTTTAATAGGGGCCTCAAAAAGTTACCAATAGTATTGTGGGGTTTCCGTATTATATTTAGAGTATAATGGCCTTATAATAATTACCAATACTATTTTGGGGGTTGCTTATTATCCCTTGGCCCCAAAACCCTACTCCAGTTATTGAGGCCCCTTTATTATCTGGGCGAAGAAGGGTTCGACGGTAGAAGGGAAGCACATGAGAACGTTGTAGACACAGTAAGTGCATACAAAATTATACGGGCAAGGATGTATGGATGTATGGATGCATGGATGTATGGATGTATGCATGCGGTACATGCATGTATGTATGCATATGTACATAGTTCGGCTTGTGTTATAGAGGCTTTGGAGAAAGATGCACAAGTCGTAAGAAGGTTTTAACCTGATGTAATGGCATCAGCATCACCACAACGCTCCACTCTCCAGATGTAGATATGTACGCATGCAGTTGTGTATGTATGTACGTATGTATGTATGTATGTATGTATGTATGTATGTACGTATGCATGTACGTATGTATGTACGTATGTACGTGTGCATGTGTGTATGCGTGCATGTGGGTACATGTGTATGCATGGGTATACGTGTGTATGTGCGTATGTGTATGTTGGTATGCATATTATGTACATATCTACCTATCTATCTATCTATATGCTACAATGTCATCTAAATACACACATGTGTATATGTATATTTATATATGTATATACACGTATAATAAACATATATATATGTGTGTGTGTATGTATGTGTACATATATATATATATATATCCAAAGTCCGGTGAGGTGGGCGGCGCGCCGGAGGATTCCAGCCAGCCGGCCGACAAGTCGCCTGCTGCTGCTCGGAGCGCAAGCAGAGTTTGCACAGTTAGGGTCTAGGTTTGTATGAGTGTTTGGGGTGTAGGGGTTTAGGGCTTGAGAATTGGATTTTGGGCGTGTAGGGGTAGGACGGTAGGGGTCCTAAATCTTGGGACCTGAGGCTCTTTGGTTTGGCAGGTTTCTAGGGTGTCAAATTTATGAGGACGTCAATAAATGAATAAATGTTTTCGGAGGTTTCGCTGGTACGCTCTGGGGTTTACGGGTTACGGCAAAAGCAGTGAGGGTTTTGAGAGTTTTGCACTTGGGGGTAAACCGGTTTCGGGTTTGAGGGGATTCCTGGCAGAGAGAGAGGGTATATTACGGGGAATGCAAATAGCACGGAAGTACAGGGTGCTAAGATTGAGGATTTCAAGACTTCAGATGTAGATCTCTGATTTGGAGAATGGGGTTGTTCACGGGGGTTTGTAGCCTGTGGCTTTAACTTTTTTTCGGTCTGGAGCTGCATGGGGGATGTTGGAAATCAGGCTTGGGGCTTGAGGCTTCAAAGGCCGGGGTTTCGAGGGATTGGAATGGCAAACGCGCATTACGACACTCCCTTTGTTGGCCGGCTTTCTTCCAGAGCTGAGCAAACCACCATGCTGCGGGATGACCGGTTGCTGACCTGGTAGAAGTCCGTGTCCCCGCTGAACTGAAGCCCGGAACCCATCATAAGCTCGTCTACAGGTCTCCCTTTCAAGGAACCTTCGCCCTACGTAAACTCCAAGGCTTGTCTTCTTGCTGGAGTCTACACCTGAGAGAAGCCGCAAGGGCAACTTGTAAAACCAGCGAGTCCAGCGATCCACTCCCGCCCAAGGTTCGATCCAGCACGGAAGAGTTGGCACCGGCGCAGGCGAAGTCAGCAGCACCCGAGCCAGGCCCTGGGTTGCTGCAGGGTTTCGGGGCTCACGGTCCCAGGTTTCAGGCTTTGGATTGTTTTTTTGAAGGCGCTGTAGGGGTAGGGGTATCCGGTCTATGAAATAGGAGAACCCCATCGCCCGCTTTGTGTGATGATAAGGAGACAACCCCTACCTTACATCACCCCCCAAATATCAGCACCCTTTCCCAGCTACCGCAACCACAATCCCAAAAAAGATCTTGTCGGGCAGCTTGCAACGTTCGCCCCAACGTCTTGTCTGGCAGGATTCACAGCCTCGAGCTCTGCGCTGCCCGCTGATGCTCCAAGTCCCCCTTCACCTCTGCAGGCACGTCTGTGAAGCTCTAGGCAGTCTGGGGCTATGGGATTAACATTCGGACTTTCGAGGTTCTGTGCCTGAGGCCTACGATTACAGTACATGCTTTCGAGTGGATTCAAGATTTGACTTCTTTTTCAGAAATTGCGCTTTGTGTGCAGTGGGATTTTTGGTCACTTCTCTGAGAACATCAGGGCTTCACCCTGAAGCACCGAAAACCCCTCTGCTATGGATTTCGGTCTTTCTTTATAATTATAGGGCTTGAGGCTTATGGATTAGAGTGATTAGAGATGATTTGTCGTTGCGACAGATTACGGTCCACACACTTATGACTGCAACAACGACAAGCTCAATTATGGTGATTGCGAGTATCATCACCGATCACTATCCTTACCGCCAAAAAGGGGGTTCCAGGGCAGGGTTGTACTGGGATGGGTGTCAGGGAAGGGTGTCAGGGGGCCTTCTTCCAGACTGAATCGGTTTTTTGTTCGCTCTTTTGTGTTGGAGCGCGAGCTCCTGCAGTACTAGTGGCTGTGCACAAAGCACCCACCTGCGATTCTCAAGAAATGTGCAAGACCGTCAATACAAATCAAAATCAGATACAGATTCTCATCCCGTATAGTCACGGTCCCTTAAACCTTCGGCTCCAAACCCTGAACATGTGGTACTCGAGCAGGCGTTGACGGACCGTGCAGAGCAACTCCTCCTTCAACACGAGGCAGAGATGCAACCGCATGTGTCGTGGAACAATAACCCTAAACTCTAAACCCTAAACCGTGGAATGCATCCAGAAGCACCAGGGCAACGAGAAGGGTGAGAAGGGTCCGAGGGTGGGTCGAGTGAATGAAGTGATCGAGGCTGAAGGAGGCCGTCGTCCGTGGTTTGTCCACAACTACCAGAAGGGGTCGATTTAGTCGTTAAGACTTTCTCGCAGTCAGAAAAAGGTCCGGCCAAAAAAAACGTTGTGCCCCCACTTGTTACGGAACCTCCAAATACCCAGGCGGCGGCTCCGCCGCCTCCTGCGGCCAATAGTCTTGGGCTTACGGACACAGACTCGTCGGGTGCAGCTGTGGGGAGGAGGTTAATGTAAAGGTCGGAATGACTAGAAGGACCGCTCCCTAGAGTCCCACGTTGCTTTGTTCTGTAAAGTGTCCAAGGCCATGTTCTGCTTGTTGATGCCCGTGTATTCGGGTTCCGATGTGTAGCTGGTTTGAGGTGTACGGTTAAACTTACAGTAAAGGGGTGCCAGTGGAGAGTAGCAGCGGCAGAACGAATCATCTCAAAACCATTGCTGCACACACTTTGAGGGGCCGAATGAACCGAACTGCCTCGTAAGCAGCAGAGCCGGGTCCCAACTCCAGGTGTTTGTGCATCCTTTCGTTGTCTTGCATGGTTAGTTCGAGGTGTTTTCCACTTTTGCTGTCCCACTCCTGCCTTCTCCACTCCGTGCAAGTTTGGATTTGTGTCATTTTGAAACCTATACGGGGGGGGGACGAGATTACTGCATTCGACTGCAAGACTGGAATGGAAGAGTGGTCCTTGGAGATAGTTTGTTGCCAGGCTTACAGGATGTGAGGGTAGTTTTTCTCTTAGGGTGCTTTTATCAGGGTGCCGTAGTATTGTGGGCAACCTAAAAGGGACCCTAAATTGGAGAACTACTTGAGCGTGCCTTGAGGCTGCCCATCCAGCTCTGTCTCGACCTCCTCGCGAGCTTCTACGGCCACCGCAGCGCCAGCGGCAAATGACAGCCTTATGCAGCAGATGCAACTGCAGCAGATGCAGCAGCAGCAGCAACTACTGTTGCAGCAGCAGATGATGCAGCAGCGAATGATGCAACAGCAGATGATGTCCGGGGCTCAGTGGGCAGTCTCACTCAAATTTTATATGTAATCTGTATATGTATATATACATATGTATATATATATATATGTGTGTGTAGCAGTATTTAATATGTATATAATATGTATGTCACGGACAGTAATGCAATGACGGCCCGAACAATGAGTGGTGTTTTTCTGTAAGGGTTCCTTGAAAAGGGTGGAAATAGAAATACATACATCCACAACAGATAGATACTGTAGATAGTTAGACAAAAAGTATGTGTAGAACATATTTACATCTAGGATCATGACATTATTCAACTAGGAAATTGGAATCCGAGTCGAAAGGTTAAGGCCCCTGACCCTCACCCTAAACCCTAAACCCCGCAGGTGGGCCACTGGTAGATGTCCTACTCCCTCCACCATTATGGTAGTCTACTAAGCTGCTGCGCAGCCGAAAAGACACGAGGGTTCAAAAAAAAAACGCTAAACTCTCAAATAAAGCCCAAAGCTTTCGGACCCTAACCTCGACAGCTTGAATTCTAAGGCCCGACACCTCAAACCCTAAGCGGACTCCCTAATGGAAAGCTCTAAACCCTGCCTGTAGCCGAAAAGCCTACCTTTTTCGTGTTCTTTATTATGAATTCAATATATATATATATATATACATACATACATATACATACATACATACATATATATATATATATATATATATACATATATATATATATATACACATACACATACACATACACATACACATACACATATACATATACATATACATATACATATATATATAAATACATCCTCGAACCCGCACGGAAGGCAACCGCAGCCCATGGCCGCTGGTTGCAGCGGTTGCATGCCCTGCATGGGTGCCTGCTCCACGATGCCCTGCATGCAAGGTGGGCTTGGGCGAGTTGTGTTTGCTTCGTTTTCTTGGGAAATATGGGGCGAGATTTCAGGGTCAGGGTTGAAGGGCTGGCGGAGCTTCATTGCAGTATACACTCGCCAAGCTTCTTAATGAGCCACCAAGACCGGAGCAGGAACCCGACTTCATGTCGCCACTGCCTACCACACACCGGGTATCACACGCCACTGACAAGTGCCGATGCACCATGTAATGCAGTGCGGGCTGCCGGCTGTATGCATGTGCAGCCACGACCACTATTAGCTTCTTTTCGAAACCCAGAACAGAGGCGTTTGTCCTTGCGGAGCTGTCAGCGGATGCTCCGGGTCACCAGCTCCGGCCCAAGGCAGTGGAGCCTCCATATAATTCAATTAATGTAACGTGTTGAGGTATTGTGCTATCGGATCGTTTGGATTGATCTCCCTGAAGAAGGCAGTGTTAGGCCCACAATCTGCCTACACCTGTCGGGAAGCACAGCACGGGGCTCATACAGCTGTATCCTGTGTCAGTCCGACGGTATGACCGAAATCTGTTTACCAAAGCGACGAAGACAGGATTTGGAGTTGAGGGTTGCTCGCCCCGAGGAGGTGTTGGAGAGCAACCGTCATCCTTGATCCTTGCTGCCGTCCCGAGCGGCCCTAGCGGCCTAGCCAGGTCTGAAACACTGGGCATTCAACCAAGACTGAGGTAGCAATGCCGAGTGTGTCGTCAGAGTGCAGGAGTGGAATCACTGGTGTAGTGAATAGCAGGCAAAGTGCATCGTACGAGCTTGAGCATCGTCTGGAATAAGCAATGAAGTTGCCAAGTTTACATAACAAGCCCCGCACACCCCAAATGATTTCTGCTGATCCGCAAGTGCTTGTACATGCCTCAGGGAAGGGCCATCCATGCAGAAGCCAAAGCCGTCAGCCATCTTATCTAGCCCGAAGAGGCTTGCTGCATCCAAGAGAAGTCAAGAACAAAGAACACCCTATCATTCCGAGGCCCCTATGGCTCCCATGGTGCAGGCACAGATGCCAATGCAGCAGCCTCAGCTTCAGCTCTACGACGATCTCTATTGTGCATGAGCCTTACGGAAGCTTCTGGTGGCTATGACATTGACGAATCACTGAAGCATCAATGATGCTTGTGGTGGTGCTAGCGCCGATGGTCACGATAACAATAGCCCCGTCGATGATAGCTATGATCACCATCTCAAAGCTCTGCTCCGTTGTGTTCATGATAGCCTAGGGTGCAAGAAGGAGCATGGGTAGCAACAGCAAGCATTGAACAACAAACGCCGAAGGCCTTTTATATCTTGAGATGTTGCAGATAGCATGGATGAGCTCGTGTAGTAGTGTAGGACTGAAACACAACTGGGCGCCCTCAACCCTCGCCCTTGACCGTATCTAACCGTACCTTGTAGAAGCCTGAATAGGGCTCCGTAGTACAATGATACTCTTTTCCTGTACACCCTCCAAACCCTGCATTGTCTCAGCGGTATTTTCAACATCGGTTTGAAATCCGCTCTTGCCCCCTGCACTCCCGAGGGCGATGCAGCCACCACCGCCGGCTTAGGCGAGGATGGGATCCCGCTCCCTATCAACGGTGGGAAAAAAAGTGCGCATTGACTCTGTCCCTACATACACCCTAAACCACATCGCATTGAAACTCCCCAATTATCGATTCTATGAGGGTCCATGCGAGTGCTTTATGGAGGTGGCTTCCAGCCCAACCGCTGCTGCAGAAGGAGCAGAAAACCTGGATAAAAATACAGTGGCGTGACACAGATAGAGAACCAGCTAGGTAGTTAGATAGACACGCCGATAGAGAGAGATACAGATGGAGACCGAGATAAACATATTGTTATAGATAGATATGCATCTACCCAATGACATATCTAGTATTGCTTAGCTTCATTTGCATGGGCTCGACACCGGCTTCGATCCAACCGATCGTGAGGGCTCGCAGCACTCCACCTGGATTCGAACCGCGTGGCTCGTGGGTTTTGAGCCGCTGACTGCTTGTTTAGACCTCGATGGGGATGGGGTCTAATCCTGACGCTGTTAGTGCTCATACTGGCATACTGGAGGACAATTGCTGCGGGTAGTTACTGTAGTTTCATGGCCGAATTATTTCGATGACCGTCCCGACTTCGAAGCCGCGTTGAGGCTTGAGCTTGTATAGGAGGTCGCGACACCACTAACAAACCTCGTAAGTATCAGCAAAAACGCTGCGTCGGCATGCGGGTAGGGATTGGATTCATCGGGCGCGACTTTCTTCTAAAGCGATCACATACTGGCAGCTGAGAGGACATGAGCAGCTCATACAGATCGTGGCATTGCCAAATAAATGTACCGTTGAGTAGCACAGGCATGATTAGTTAACGTGCCCAGTTGCCGTCTCAACCTCCAAAGGTTGACTGATGCAGTGAAGCCTGTACACCTGTACACATCCCTCCCAAAATCCACCTCTATGCCTTTGCTAAAGCACCAGTGCCTGTCCTGCCCTTATAGCCTCATAGTGCGCACTACGTACTCAGACGTGCTCCTGTCGAAACTCTTATACCAGCCTTCCGCCATGGAGCCCGACTTTTATGCACTGCTGGGGGTGCCTCGGAATGCCTCCAGCGCAGACCTCCGCGTCGCGTCGCGCCGGGAGGGATGCAGGGGCTATGGCGCTGTGGCCATTTGCATGGCCATTTCAATGGGATTCTTGAATTAGGGTATCATGGAAAGCATATAGAATGGGATTCTTGAAACCATATACATGCATGTAGTATGTATTATGTATGTGTATATATATATGTATAGACAGACAGACAGACAGACATATATATATATATATATATAGAAAATGTTGATTATATATATATATACATATATGTATGAGATCGCACACGCCGCCAGGACGGATGTCTGAAATTTGGAAGCCCTTGCAGGTACAAGCGGCTCTCCGCCTCCGAGCGACCTCCTGAACCCTCGGTGAACCTGCTGCAGGGTTTAGGGTTTAAGGATTTAGGAGGAGCAGAGCCTGGGTTCAAAAAAAGGGTTTAGGGTTTACGGGTTTAGGGTTTAGGGGAGACTGAGGATGATTTTGCTCTGGATTTTGTGGATGCCGTACAGAAACCTGCGGCCATGAAGACATTGCAGCAGTGTGCAGTTGTCTCTGAAGACAGATTTCACTTGGATGCAAAAGACGTCTGCATGCACACGTGACTGTCGAATGCCTTTCAATCCTTTCAATCCTTGCAAGCACAAGTGCCAAGGCCCGCCAGCGCGGCGGAAAGTCCGAGTCGATCGCCGATGCAAAACGCCGGCGCTGGCTCCAAATCCAAGCGGCCTACGACACGACCCTTGGCCAATGGTGTCCGTGGACATGGATCCCAGAATCAAGGCAGCTTGAGATTCCTCTAGGCATCTCTGATCAGAAGCGTCCCAACTTACCCGCTGCCTTCGGAGTTGTCCAAAGAACACCTCAGGGTGTGCATGGCTTATTGTGTTCTAGGGTTTAGGCTGAGCTTGAGGATTCAGGGTTTTTAATCTTGCAGCTTGTGTCCAACTTTACTTTGAGATTTCCCTTTTTCGGGTGACTGCGATGCCTGGACTCTACTGTGACCAGAGCTTCAGACATGCATCGGCAGACCCTAAACCATAAACATCCCTAAACCCTATAAGCCCAAGCCCTAAAAACCCTATAAACCCTAAACCCATAAATCTGATGATAGAACGCAAGGCTCATGAACCCGCGGCGCCGCGCGCTCTACGACCGAAGCTGCCCTGGCGCAAGTGAGCCCAGTCCACTGCTGGAGCCAAAGGACGACTCCCCAACAGCTGCAGGCACTGTCTAACTTTCATACTATCTATCTATCTATCTGATATCTCTATCTGTTTACCTGCTATCTACACCTATATATATAGATATATATACGTATAATTTTGTGTAACTGCATTTGCTTCCGTGTGCGTATTTACATCTGCATCTAGATCTAGATGTTTGTCTCTATCTCTACCCATATCTCTACATGTTTCTTATCTATGTCTATGTCATTGATTGTCTGTGTATGTGTCTACTCTCTCTCTCTCTCTGTATGTCTGCCCCTGTGGGCCTGTCTGTCCGTCCATCTATCTGTACTTGTTATATGTACGCACGCCTATCTATCTATCTTTCTTTCCATCTATATATAAATAGATATATATATATATATATATATCTGTATATATATATATGTATATATATATATATATATTCCTTATTTATATTCGTTTTATATGTGAGACCTCAAGAATTCTCCAGCAAGATCTGTTGAGCCTTTTGGCTTATTTCGTTTCATCCAGAATTCATTAACTTGTTGTAGTTGTGATCCTTTCGTGTCATGATCTCGTCCGACAGGAAGCCTTCTCGATCTGCCTCCGGCCTTGAGCCCAGAAGAAGATTCGAGTTGGGGCCGTGTCCGGGAAGTCTTCGAAGAGCTACTCTCAGAGGAGCCGGCCGGCGACGGTCCAAAAAAGGCCATTGATTTTGGGGGTCCTCTGACAGCCTGGGAGGATGTCCGGAGCTTTTACGATTTTTGGAGCAGCTGGGCTACGCGACGACCCTTCGAGAGCGCCAGTGCATTCAGCAGCAAGGAGATGGTGGCAGCGCCCAACCGCGCCGCCAGGCGCTGCATGGAGCAGGAGAACGAGAAGCGCCGGAAGGCGCAGCGCCTGAAGTTCAATGCCGAGGTGCGTGAAGCGGTGGCGGCTTTGCGGGACCGGGACCCGCGAGTGCAGGCCCGCGCTCGCGCCTGTGCAGAGGAGGCCCAAAATCGAGAGGCTCTCCGCGAGGCCGAGGAGGAACGAAGGCAGGCCGAGCGCCGGCGCGCCGCCCGCGAGAGCGAGCTACAGCGGTGGGCTGAAACCGAGGCCGCAGATACCGAGGCCGCGGCCCTCTCGGCTTCGGCGCCTCCCACGCCGTCTTTTCCCCCATCCCCGTGGGTTTGCAACATTTGTGATGGCAAGGCCTTCCCTTCACACCAAGCTTACGAAGATCACCGGGCTTCGAAGCGGCACAAGCGAAACGCGCGGGGCACACCGGAGATCTCGCCTCCGGTGCCGGGTCCTGCCATGATGTCTCCGTACATGCTGCCATCGACAGCAGCTCCGGCGAACATGGACAACCTTCCAGGTGTGGAAGGGGGGGTATTTGAATTGAGAATGTTCGGGATGTTTGTTGTTCCGGAAATAAGTAGTTTTCCTTTAAACATAGAGATGCATTCATAGTACGCGTATCATATACTCACACGCTTATCCTTCTTAGTATTCATACACACATGAGCATGCACCTTTTTCAAACTATGCCAATACATGTACACTCTTGCAATTCCATTTGCATGGCGAGATCATGCGAGCATGCAAGCATGCATGCAAGCACACTTAAGCAAGAATGCATGCATGTGCACAAACGTGCACATGCACATGCATCAATACATACACACCCATACATGCATGCACACATACATACATGCATACATATATCCATGCATGCTTGCATGCTTGCATGCATACTGAAATGCGTACACAAACTACACTTAATTGCACACATAAGTACAGACAGGCAGGCAGGCAGGCATACATTGCATACATACATACCTACATACATACATACATGCATTTGTAAAGGCAAACAGTCGGACGGACCGATATCCAGACAGACAGACATACAGATACTTGCACGCACATACACAAACACAGAGACACACCTCAGCAATGCAAAATGCTCATACACTTTATGTATCAATGAGGATGCACATGTTTTTGGGGGGGTCAGCCCACCTTGCAGTGGCAGTCCTGCCAACGCTTACTTTGTGGTCGTGGGATTTATCCAGCTATCTTCACGCTGGCGCAGAGACGGGAGTTGTGTACCTCGAAAGACCTTCGGCCAAAAGTCGAGCCCAGACTTTGCAAAAGGCTTGTAGACGTACTCTCGGAGAGGCTTGCAGCTTCCTGTGGCGACCTCTGGCAGCACGGACCAAGAAGCAGAGATAACCCGGACTTTGCTATGCCCGAAGCACCCAAACCCGAGCCTCTCTGACTCACAGTCCCACGACGAGTGGGACGCCGGCGGCCTGTCCACCCTGCGGAAAGAGCACTGGTGCGGCGACTGAGCTTTGCAATCGGGGCAGATACAGGGTTGAGGGTCGGAGTATACGGGATCTCACAGTATAGGGAATCATCGCCACTTCCTGTTTTGCTTCGTCTTCGCAGCTTTCTGTTGCAGCTGGCAGTGCCTTATTGCCAAATTATCGCCAATGATGTGAGTATTGTGGCAGTAGGCGAAGTGTCGTATTGTCAAACTGTTAGTGTGAGGACGATGGTTATCCCCCTTATTCCAGTGATGTTGCTGCTGCTTCGCTTCTGCAACAGCCGCGGCTGCTGCTGTAGATCCTGGGATATCACACCCGCCCTTTTCGGAAGAACAGTGGAACAGTACTGCCTGGTTTAATTTCTCAGGGTCTCACGGCCGAGAGTGTGCATGTTCAAGAGTGGTTCCAGATTCCACCATGTGGTTGGCGGCTGTCATTCCGCTCTCCAACCTGCGGCAAGGATCTTGCAAATACATCCAAGTGCAAACCTGCAAGGAATCTTCGCATTTCTCACGAGCCGCGAAACCATCCTTCCCATTGGGGCTCTGCTATGCGCGAGGTGCGGCACTTGCGGAAGTCCGTACTCTTGTGGAAAGATAATCAGTCATGCCAGCCTGTTTCTCGAGCTAACAAGCCCTTACAACTGCAGCTTTCCCGGTGCAGTTTAACTCCAAGTGGTGGAGGGGTTCCGGTCCGCCCAATTGCGAGAGTCGACTCCCTAAAACCCTAAGCCCTACAAGAGAGGACCTTGTGGATTAAGTGGAGCCTTGCCTGCCTTGTGCGAGAGTGAGCGTCGAAAGCCCTACAATCCTACAGCACAAGACCCCTACCATATCCGAACTTGCATTTCCGACAGGGCTTTGCGGTCGGGCGCTTTTGCCGATGCTGGGCTGTGGCAGTCGCCAGCTCGAGCTACGGTTTAGGCTTGACGGTTTTGGGCTTTACGTATATGGGAGGTTTCTGAAAATTGGGGTACCTTATTTTAGGGTCCTTATAAGGATCCTATTATTTACGGTGCTATATCAGGGTCCCTCATTTTCAGAACCCCACATATATGGGAGGTTTCTGAAGTCTCTTAAGGACACCGGGGGAGGATCCTTGAATTCAGGGGCATCCTATTCCGGAGCTCCCGATATGAGGGTTTAGGGTTTAGGGTTTCCTGCTCTTTCAGGCTTCTACGTCAGCGTCCCGCAACTTCAGATCCCATGTCCCTCCCTGCAAAGACTAGGATGTCTTGTCCCCGAAGTCGGGAGGATCCTCAGTTCTCAACCCTGTTGAGCAAACTACCCTACATTTCCTGCGGTGCACATCCCAGTATGTGGTGAAATGTTGCAGCCCGACAAGTGATGGTTGCAGGGTTTTGGAGTCAGAGTTTGGGACTAACAGCTTATTAAATTGAGATTCGACAGTTCTAACATCCCCGAGGTTGCTCATGCAACAACGGTGGCTTCAAAACGGAGCAGCCGGAGCAAGTTCTGCATTTTCCTCGGCTGACTACCGACTCTTCACCCACGCTGTGGCAGCAGAGTCTATATGCTCCTTGAGGAGCATGTGGTTTTGAAGGGGGGAGCAGGCTTCGCACACATGCACGTGTGCATAAAATATAAGTTTGGAGCACTCAGCAACTGCTGCGGAGAAGCCCTTGACTGCTTTCTAGTCTATCAGGACGCGCATACCTACATACATACGTACAGACATAGACTGTTTACATCGACAATATGGTCTATACATAAATGGGTACAGATGCAATGAGGGCTTCATTATGGTAAGTTGGGGTAGCCTATTACCCCAAGCCTCCCAAGGCTCGCAGATGGCCGAGGCTGCCGGCCTGGAATGTGTGGCCGACGCAGAGAAAGATCCTCAGCCTCCAGGAATAATGTAGAGGCCCACATACCCACCATTATTCTTAGGGTTCCTTAATATAAATGTACTACAATGGAGCCCGAATGCCATATAGTAAGTAGACTTAGTTGGGCCTTACAAGTCACCAATGAAAATTCTTCCTTTGTTGTTTAATTTTGTTGTATTGCTGTGTCTCCCCAAACCGTATTCTAATTGCGATTGTTCCTGCCCCTATACTACCCAACTGTTGAACTTTCTGGGTTGTTAGCTCTTAGCATTATGCTGAAAGTTGAAACGTATACTGTTGGGCTCTTCTTGACAGATTAGTGTTGTACTGAAGGTTCAACCGTTCATGTTTGGTGTCTGCTGGATTATGGTTGTTCTGAACGGTTAGCGATTCCTTCCTTCGTGTCGCTCATCAAACGTTTATGGGCTAGTTTAGAGAAAACCCCCTAAACTCTAGCAACATATGTCAGGATCCGGAGATGGATCCTGAATCTCGCTGCTTTTGTGCCTTGGCCAAGTTGCAAGAAGGTTTGTGACCTGCTATATGTGCTGAAATCATGAGTATTCGTTAGGGTTCCTTAGTTTTCGCTGTCGCATAATTTCCCCCCAGAACCTATTCTATTCTGGGCTTTAGGGCTGAAATGGCTTTGGGCTCCAGGGCCTTCGAGGCCTTCTTGATAGCATCTGCACCACGGAAAGGCTTTTGTCTCTAGATGTCGTGCCTGTTGAGACCTGATTTTCTGGCTGGGTTTGCGCTTTACGTCCATCTGTTCAAGATCGCAGAACCAGCCTCGCAGCGCCATTGTTCTCCTAAACCGCATATCCCTAGACCCTAACCCTTGCACCCTACATCCCGAGCCATGAACTCTAACTCTAAACCTTCAACCCCTAGCCGAGACCCATTGCCTCCCAAGCCTCAATACCGAATGCGTAGTGCCGTTTCCCGTTTGGGAGTTTCCGAAAATAGGGCACCCTAATATAGTACCCTAAGTAGTAGGATCCTGATTATAAGGACCCCAGAATATGGTACCCTAATTTTCGGAAACTCCCATTTCCAGCCGCCGCAATAATGTGGCCAGTCGAGGCTCTATGTCCTTGGACACACCCTTCCACACCATCACTGCTGAGCATCTGGGTCCTTGCAAAGCAACAGAGGTATACGATATGGGTGGTTGTCAAAATTAGGGTCCCTTTTTTGCGTGCTTATGATAATACGGCACCTGTTATTTAGGGTACCCCAAAAGGGACATATATACACCCGGGATATGTCTTCTGTGGAGATTGCCAGGCTGGGGGCTGTCTTATGAGTAAACTGTTCTTGTTAAGGAACAAACTAGCACTTACAGACATCCTACCCGTTCCTCTTCAAGTCACGTTTTCCGAACCCCCATCCTCCCCGAAGTTGGTCATCCTGTCTCTTCTTGTGGGACTTGCAGAAAACAAGCGACCCCAATGCAGATCTGCACAGAAACAGGATCTGGAAGTACCATAAGAACATCAGCTTATATAAGTTCCCAGCAAAACCCTGCGCCTACGTACACCCTTAAACCCAGAACCCCGAAAACTTTAAATCCAGGACCCCTCACCCCTAATCGAGAAAGCTAAGGCCCTCAAATTCCTAAGCCCTTAGACCTAAACCCATCTAAACCCCTGAACCCCTAAACTCATTCACCCCGAGCCCTCAAAGCGCCAGACAATCCCAGGCACGGCTTGATCGCCGTCAGCTCGATGACCTCGGAGGTCCGACTCTTCGAGGCCCCACACGCATGGGCATGGGTTGAGGATTTATGCAGGGTTTTAGGGTTTGTCTCAGCCCGGATGCAAGAATGGCGATTGCACAAGTCCTGATGCAAGAAAGGGTCTAGCATTTAGCACGCATGGTGTACGGGTTCAGGGTTTAGGGTTTTTTTGGTACTCTTACCCCTAATTGCATCTACAGTATCCTTGGCCTCAGGGTATGGGATTTTTGCTGGGATCAGACACACGGGCTCTTCAAGGGGCTTAAAGGATCGTTTGTGCCTTGCTGCTAGGTTTCTAAAGGAGGGGTGTGGCTTGCCAGGTTTTTTTTTTAACGCAGAGGTCGGACAAAAATAGCCACGCTAACAGTATCCCCTTATAGCCCCTACATAACCAGAGCAAAAGGCCCATGCCAAAGCCAAAGCCCTATTCCAGTCATTAAGGCCCCGATGAAAGAGGACCAGACCCGAAGGTCGTAAGTTTGGGGTTCCCAGAGACTCCAATATCCCGTAAATTGGGGGAATATGCCTTAAATCATATCAGGGGTCCTACTATAACTTGAGGCATATCCCCTAAATAAGTCTGGAGTCTTTGAGTTGAAGGTCCAAGGTCTTAAGTTCAGGATTCAGGGGTTCAGATCAAGTTGTTCTCGCCTGTTTTGGGAGGGGCAAGGATTTAAGCTGAGGGGTTTGGGTTTAAGATTCTCTCCTGGGCTCTAGCTTTCGGGTTCTGAACCAATCAGTGAGTGTATCTGTTGGGTGTCGTTATGGGGTTATCAATCATGGACACTGAAGCGCCGTTCCCGAGATATGTTGAATCCAAACGTGAATCCAACTGCTCAATCGGAAACCCCGACCCCAAAACGCAACTGGTCCCAAGCAAGGCTACCGAAATGTCCTTCCGTCGTTTGCCACCTCTTCGGCGCTCGCGCCGGGGGGCAGCGGACCTTATCGCCCTTTGCCCGAAGGCACGACGTGGTTTCTTTGCAACAGACAGACAGTGTGCGTAAAGACACTTCGATACAAATATAAAGCCAAACTTATATGACCTAAACATGTGCGCGGGAGAGGGAGCGGACCCCGGGGAGCGAGACAGAGAGAGAGAGAGAGAGATACTCATCCAAAACTCTCACTCCCCTCAAAAGCCCAATACGGGCGGCCGGGGGCCTGAACTCGCCCTCAATACCTTGGAGAAGAAGAGGCATAGTCAGAGACATGGGAACATCGCACCATGATTTTGTAGACAGGCCACTTCCGTGAAAGTGCTCACGGCCACTCGTCCCTCCTGCGCAGGCAGACAGCGGTCTTCTGGCGGTGGCCGAGGTGGATGGCATCGTGCGATTGGAAGACGTCACTCAGACACTTGATTTTGTTACAGACCCTTTCAGAAGTTACTATTCGCACGAAATCATAGCCGCCGTGAAGATCGGTCATGGTAGTTATATCTTAAGTTTAATATGTAGTTACGTAAAAAGCAGCATTGTGAAAGCCCTACGGCAAAATGAATCCCCTATGCCAACTTTTACATTTTCGTTTCTTGATAGTGTACCCAGGACTGAGGCGTCTTGCCCGGAGCTGACGAAAGACTCTCTGGAGGGATCTTGCCAGGGCACCTTGTCTCTATGTCTCCATGAGCTTCTGAGGGCTATGTCGGTGGCTTCTTGAAACCCAGTGTACTTTGTTGAGCATTCGCTTCGGTTAAGTAAGGTGCGTCTTGAAATCCCCGATCTTATTGGGAGTTGGAGTCAAAGTCTGTAGTAGCGCATTAGGATGTTGTTTTCGTCCTTGTCTTTTTGAATCTGCTGGCCAGGAAGTCACTGGCTTGACAGGTGGTGAGGGTCAGGGTCTATGCTATGTCCGAGCGTGAGCGCCGGAACTGCATCCTGCACCCAAACTAGCATCAGGTCTCTTTTGGCTCGGGCAGAGCCTGGCACTCTGCAGCGCCTGGCGAGGGGGCGCGGCACTGTACGATGCTACGAGGCAGGGAATGCATGCCGAGGTTTCGTTGCTCGGGGACTCGGTTGGAGTCTGGGATCTGGGTGGTTTAAAGGCTCATGTTTGGGGGGGGGGGGGGGTTTNTGTGGCGGGCGCGGCGGGGGGGGGGGGGGGGGCGTGGTCGAGTGTGGGGGGGAGGGAATGGTGGGCGGGGTTTTGTTGCTGGGGGGCTCGGTTTGGGTTTGGGGTTTGGGGGGTTTAAAGGCTCATGTTTGGGGGGGGGGGGTGGTTTCGATCCCAGTGATGTACAAGGTAAAGGTTTCTGCACCCCAGGACGTTGGTTGGTGATGCGTTCTTGGCTATCCAGTTGCAGCTCATGTGGAGATCGATCCCTAAGCCCACCTCCAATGCCCCAGGGCCCAGGGGGGGGGGGGGTTAGGGCCGTTGGCTTCCTGCGAACGTGTGCTCGGAGGGAACCGGAACGGATGGATAAATAAACGACTCAAACCCTCGGCAAGGTGATACAGCAAAGAACCCACGGGAGCACCTTCAACCAGTGAAGGATTGAGAAGCATGAACCCAATAACAGCGTAGCAAGTAACGGAGTTTAGGGTGGGGCAGCTGGAGTTCGCGGATCGGCAGGCGCTTGCTGGTAGGCGTTGGCAGCGAAGGGGCATGTTGGAGTTGGATGGTAGTTTCCGAAAATAGGGGACCCTAATATAGTACCCTAGTAGGACCCTTATTATGAGGACCCCAGAATAAGGTACCCTAATTTTTGGAAACTCTCGGATGGGTTTCGAGCACTTGGAGTCTAGAAGCCGGAAAGGCGCCCTGCAACTCCAAACCCCCTTTGCAGGGGTGTGTCATCGACAACCTATGAGCTTCAAGCCCTTACGCCATGCTTCGGGGTCTTCTGTTTTGATGACAGTCTTTTGGAAGTGGATGCGATGCAAACTAGCTAAACTCCCGAACACGAACTGTATAGTAATTAGCCCTTCTAGAAACCCAGATCGACACCACACAACTATAGCAAGCCGGTTCAAGACTGGGGCAGTGGTTGCAGGCCTCATCCCTCCATGGCCCCCGTCGTGACCCTGGAGTGTGGGGGCCTCCTTAGAGCCCTTCGTTGGTCGAACCACGCGCTCTTGGCCTCCGCAGAAGGGCTCCGACTGTGGGATTCTCGGAAACCTAGTGCTGCGTTTTCTGTTTCGTTTCTGCTTTGTTCCATGCTACGGCAATAGAAAAGCCGCCCCACACAGTAAAGCTCTTGTTTCTCCTCGAAGAAAGTGCTAAAGAATCACCTAAACCCCGTAAGGATCCATGAAGCCTTGTTCTAACCAGGCTTTTTTTGGGCAAAGCTCCGAGGATTTCCGGTGCCCCGCTCTGCAGAGACTCTCGAGCCGGGAGGCGGCGACTCTGACGGCGCTGGCGGCACCTCGGAGCTTTGGGACTCAGAGCCCGGGGGTTGAGGGTTTATAAGGCTGAATATAGGGGCCTAAATTTAAAATACTTACCTATACGATTTTGGGGTTCCTTATTTTAACTATAGTATAATATCCCCCCCAATCACGGGGTTGAGGGGTTAGGGTTTCGGGCTTAGGGGGTTTACAGACCACAGATAGAGGGATGGACAGACGGACGGACTGTCCCAGGGACAGACGGGCAGAATGCAGGCATGCATGCATGCATACTGACCTACCTACTTGCCTACATACATACATACATACATACATACATATGTATGTCCATATATATATATATGTATGTGTGTATGTATATATATATATATATATACATATATGTAATATGTGTATATATATGTATAAATGAATTCAGGAGCTTGTACTTGGAAGCCCCCGTTCTGTCCCCTTTCAGTTGTTCTGGGCTGTCGACACCCGTGTTGACACCTCCACGCAGGCCTTCCCCAGAAAGACTGCCGAGGTGGATTCGGATGGATACCACGCGGCCATCACGACTCAAAACTCCCAGGGTCTGGGCATCGAGGGCTTCGACCTGCGCAAAGCCGAGGTGAACCAGAAGCCGTTGATGATTCGAGACCTTTTGGGGCTCTATTCCCAAGATGTGTCCAAGATCCCAGACTTTTGGACCAGCTGCCTTTCTGTGGGCAGACTTGGGGAGACTTGCGCCGTCTTCAGTGACGGTACCCATGGCCTTGATTACATGGCTTGCTTTGCTGGCGGCCCTGGCACAGTACCCCTGGTCATGGGTCCCAGCAACTTCAACATCACAGCTTTGCAGTGTGCCGGCAGCCAGTGTGCGAGCCTTGTGGGAGTCAGCAGCCCAAGCCACGCTAGTAGAGGGTGGGCAGAACTGCGCTGGCTATCCCGAGCCGCCGCTCAGCAAAAGGCCATCCGACGGGTCAAGCCGAAGAAGTTTTTCCGACAGCACAATGCAGGTGAGAATGACTTCCGTGAGCGCGGCTTGGGCCGACGGGGAAGGCGATGAAAAGAGCGATTGCCATGTTGGAACTTCCACAGATGAGGGACTTCGGAGGAACTCTGTTGCGAAGAATTGGCTAAACTGTAGAAGCCTTTGTTCGGAGGTTCGTCCAAACCCCCGGCAGGAAACAAACCCCTCCCCTTACGTTTCAATGAGACTGGATCATGTCCAGCTGTAGCTGTCGCCATCTTGAGTGTATGCCCCAAACTTGAGATGAGCGCAGACGCACGCACACACACACACTGACTGAGACACTTGGCATGGATTTGACAGGCTCGAATTCGCATTAAGTAGTAGTGTTGGGTTGCGCCAGCGCGACTCAAAGCACCGGGAACCCCCAGGCCGGATGCTCAATGCTGTTGTGACCCGAACTTTCAAGATCTAGTCTGTCGGCAAGACTCCAAAGCCGGCAGCTCTTACTTTTATTAGACTTGCCCTTGGGGGAAAACAGATTCCGCAGCCGCAGCTCTTCATTCAAGTAGGGCTAACAGAATATGTGCCGTGCTCCCCCAGCCCCTATGAGATTGGGCTCCTAGTTTCTGTCAAGGCAAGGCTTCGAGTACTTGGGGGGAGAAGAGAGCCGGGAGGTGCCTGGGATCCAGCAAAGACGACCACAGCATAGATGAAAATAAGCATACTTATTATTAGGATTGGAGATGCTTTTATTGGATTGAAATGATAAAAAATGTAGTGTAACAAAAAGAATGAAATTCATAGCAACAATAAACCAATACTAGTACTGATGGTTATAATAATACTAGTACTAACATTCAGCTGCCCAAAGCCCTACACCCTAAGCCACCAAGCTTTCAGGCTTTGGCATGGCGGCCCGGAGCTTGGAATCGTTCACTGCACCGGTGCTGTTGACAAGAAGTTACGAGACTTCCTGTGAGACCTCTGTACTACAGTCACACGACACTGCATAGAGGCATAGAGTCTCCTTGTGTTGATTGTTGATTTTGCTTCCTACCGTTGGCACAATAGGAGGAAGGCCTGGCTTGGGAAAGAGCATGCAGAACGGTTTGTTTGATTCACAAGACGCTGGCGGGGGGATGCATGATGCGGGTGCGCAAGCCATCGTAAGCCCAAGGATCATGAACCTGAAATCAGGCTTAAACGCCCATGATGCATACGCATCCTGCATGTTCTTTAACTTGACAGATGACACCTGAGATGCATGTGTCGACAGTCACACCTGACGCATGCAGATCCATTCCGTGGATGCCGAAGCCGCAGACTCAGAGTGGAATGTTACTTCCCCTAGGTCCGAATGAAGCCAACAAAGGTTGTGGGGGTCTCGTCGTTCATCGAGCAAGGACGGAATACATTTCTGGCAACTAGATTTTGTGCTCAGCTCGGTGCTCATGGGCTTCAGGCTTTTGGGATACGTATGGAGCGGCCCGATGCAGGACTTCTATATGACTATTTGCAGCTCAAAGCTTGTAGGAAGGTCACGTCCACGAGAGGTCCAAAGGCAAGCACACATTCCAGGGCTGCAGTTTCAGTAAGCATGTCAACTCTTTCACTGCAATGCTACGGCATTTGCACGTGGTTGTGGAGACACAAGACTTCAGCAGAGGCAGCTTCGGGTGCTGAAGCCTCGTCCTCTTGAAGAATGCAACTGCAAGTCTGTGTTCATCTGTTCCGTTTGCTCTGTTGCCTGTCTTGGTCTCGGGTGACCTTTCGTCGGTGTAGGGAGGCATGAGCACATGTCGCATCTGTCAGCTCACCTTCCGTACCTGCTCGGCCCCTGTCCAGCTTAAAGATTCTTGCGTGTTGCTATGCACTCGTTTTGTTTGCACAGGCTCAAGGCTGCTGCCTTATCAGTCTACTCCCGACAATGAAGTTCTGTGCCTTTGTGGCCGCTTTTGCCGCCCTGGCCTCTGTGTGCCAGGGCCGCACCGCACTTCGCACGGGACGATCCCGTGCCCAAGCTTTGCGGGCCGAGGACGAAGAGAACCCTTGCCCTGGAGGACACTCGCTTCATGGGAATCCTACTTTAGATGAGTATGAGTTAGTAGTAATGGGGCTCTACAGGGGCCAGTGACTTTAAGAGGGGTGTATAAGGGTTCTATAGGGCTCGAATCATCCAGTGTGAACTTACCGTCTAACCCTAATACAGATCTACCATGAACCCTAATCCTGAAGTCCTTGCTAAGTAGGAGGAAAAATACGCTAGGACTTTAAATAGGATTACTAACAAAGAAACCCAGGACAGCCGAATCGCTACCCCTCCGGGCTTGACAAGAGCTACAAGATCATCGGCAAGAACAAGCTGGACTTTAGGTGGCAATTTGGGATAAGGCTGCATTCCATCGTGGTCCTATACCAACCCTAAAGCCCTGTTTGGGCTGACCTTGATGTCCATCATGGTCTATAAACCCCCTAAAACCTCTAAAGTATCCTTTCAAGGGGACCTTGGTATGGAACCCTCTGGTATACTTAAGGACCCGACTATGGAGCCCTATAGTACCCTTTAAAGGGGATCCTACGACCTGGAACGACCCAGGATTCCATTTGGGACACTGCGAAGCTCCGTGAGGCCTTGGCCAAGGAGGAGCAATGGAAGAGACTTCGCCCTAGTAAATGAGCTTAGTTCATATGAAGGATTTAATATAGGGGCCTTAAGAAATTCGAACAGGGTTCCTTTTAAAGGGCTACTATAAGGGCTATTACAAGAATATGAATTATAGGGGCTTGAATAAATACCAATACTATTTTGGTGGATTACTTTTTATAGTCATAGTATAATGGGCCCCAAAACCCTATTCTGATTGTCAACGCCCCTACTGTAGTTACTTCAGTGTTCTTGTTTGTCATTGATTCTTCCTACAATGACAAGGAACTTTTGCAGATGATGCTTCTATTTTGGTTTAATCGGGCGCACAAGGTTTCATTGAGGGCCCGAACACTTCGCAATAGTATCCCCTTGTAAGCCGTATGATAGTTATGGTAATACTGCAGATACACCCGAAACCATGCTCTCGTTGTGAAGGACATGAAGTGCCAGTGGCAAAACCCTCATAGGACCCTTGCAAACCCGTTTCAACTATGTTCGATGACAGCTTGCGCCAATCTGCCTACCAAGAACCTACAACACTGCACAACAAAAACGCCATCCAGCGTGTAAAGCCGCTTCACATACACGTTCGTGTATACTGTTCACGTCTTTAGGTCAACTAATATAGGGGCCTTAATAATTAGAAAAGAGTTTTGGGGTAATTATTAAGGCCTCTACATTATAGTAGCCCTTATAGACCCCTTTTGAGGCACCCTATGTCCTTAGACAAAAGCCCAAAGGATCGGTCAGCCGTGGCTCCTCAAGGCGACTTTCACCAACAACGGGCCCACCAGCCGCAGCTTCGGCTTCCAGGGCGGCGAGGACAAAGGCTCCTAAGCGGCTTTTGGGGTTTAGGCTTCAGGGGTTCCGGGCTTAAGGCTCCTAAGCTGTAGGCTTTAGGGGTTTATAGGGTTCAGGCTCCTGAGTTGTTTCAGTTGAGCATAAGGCTTTTGAAGGGCTTAGGGTTTAGGGGTTGGCGATTTTGAAGAGCCGGAATTAGAAGGCTCTTGAGAAGGACCTGAATCTAAGCTACTAGACGAACTCAGGCTTTTTGGACATCGTGGTGCCTGCCGGCTGCGTGGATTGCGTCCTAAGCACACAGGCCCGCGTCTTGTCATCAGCTCAACATACGGAGTTCCAGTACAGAGACGACAAGCCCTTCACCAACGGTGAGGTCACCATGAGCGGCATCTGTCTGACTCCCCAGGTGTGCAAGGGCTTCAAGTGCCCTCATCCACTCACGCAGAAGCTCAAGGGCAATGAGACTTTCGGGTGGTCGGAGAGTGCTTGCTGCGAGCCCAGGTTCTGCAAGGATGAGGTCACTTGCTCACCGTCGAGCCAGTGGGAACCGCGCAAAGACTTCGACACCCGCATGGGCTCCACCCCGCAGGCATGCTGCACGGCCAAGTATTGCCCTTCGGATTTCTGCGACAACATCACGGGTTGGGAGAAGCACCCAGCGACAGGTCTGAAAGGAAGCAGCAAGGAGGAGTGCTGCATCCAGAAGGAGTGCATGGATTGGACCTGCTCTGACGTCACGATCATGACAAAGAAGTCCATCACCGTCGCCGACCAGCTGACGGGCAAGGACACCACCCGCAAGGGCTGGAGCGATGTGGAGTGCTGCGAGGAGCACCACTGTGACCAGTTCAAGATTCCCAAAGAGTTCAAGTCCCTTTGGAAGCTGAAAGATAAGGCTGCAGAGATCCGGGGAGTGCATTTGAAGGACTGCTGTGAGCCCCGCCTCTGCTCCGACTTCGCCTGTCCCAACAACACCAAGTGGAAGCCCAAGGCCCAGTCGGCTGAGGAAGGTGCCCTCGCAGGATCTACCCAAGAGGAGTGTTGCGAGCCTCTCTTCTGTAGTGCCTACACGTGCAGCAACACCACGACGCTGCAGAAGAAGGTGGGTAGGGGCTTTTCAGGGAGCCATAAGGGGCCATAATGGTGAGGATTTCAGGGATCCTCAGAATAAAGACCCTTAAACCCTAAACCCTAAGACCCTCAAATCCCGGGGATCCCGAATTCCAAACGGGATCCGATCCAGGTGAAGCCGGAAGAGCGTCGCGGCTCCACAGACGAGGAGTGCTGCGAGGAGAAGTTCTGCAAGGACTACCATTGCTCCGACCCCACCAAGCGGATTCCTGAGTGCTCTTCGATTGTTGGTCTCATAGAGAGGGAATTGATAGATTCGCGGGGTGCTTGTTAAGTTTTAAATGAACCCTCAAAGCGTACTAAGGTGGGTTCATTTCTCTGACCAGCTCGGTCCAAGCAACATTGACCGGCGTGGCAGCTCGGATGAGGAGTGCTGCGAGAAGCTTTTCTGCCGGCCGGAGATCTGCAATCCCAGAATCCTTGATTATGCAGTAATTGATTTGTCGTTATACTAGACTAGTCCAAGCCTTCGCGACAGGTTTCTAGTGAGTAAACTGTGTCGTGCTCTCCTGCGAAGGAACTCCATTGACATGACAATGACATATAACAAATAGTATGGTTCCTGCATTCTGGTAAAGAGCAAGAACCTAGGCACAATGTGGAAGGGTAAGGACGGCCTGGACAAGCTCCAAGGGAGCACTATGGCCCAGTGCTGCGAACCCGTCTATTGCGGCAACTTCACTTGCGACACCGATGATGATGGCGACGGTGACGGCACCATGTGGTACAAGAAGATGGACACTAATGCATACAAGTGGCAGGGAAGCACCAACGAGGAGTGCTGCGTGCCGAAGTACTGCAGTCAGTATACCACCTCCACGCCGACGCAGTGGAAGAGGAAGCCTCAGAAAAATGCCCAGGGCAGCACAGATGTGGAGTGCTATGACCAGCTGTGGTGCTCTGACTACTGCTGCGTCGGTGCCGGATGGGTGAAGAAGCCGGAGGCGGGAACCCGACCCGGAAGCACGGATGCAGAGTGCTGCACTCCGGGCAGTGAAGCCGAAGACCTGCCTGACCTGCACACCAAGAAAGTGCGCTGAAGCGCCTGACCCTTACACGGCATCCTGCTAGCAGCCAGAGCGAATCCTGCAGAGAGTCGGAGTGCTGTGCAGCACATCCAGGCGATTGGGTACAAATCTGTGAGATCTGACGGTGAACCTGCAGTCTCAAAGGCCCGGAAGCATGTCCCGTGGAGCCCCGAAAGATACTATCGGGATGGGTAGAATCAGTAATAGCATCCGCTTATCGCCCCCTGCCTGCCACACCGCACACCGCAACGTACACCAACTTACAAGTGTTAAGTGCTTCTCTATTGAATTAGCTCGTTTGATTTTCCATCCTGGAGTTGACACACATCCCGGGCAGTCGTTCCGTCTAGCAGGGTTGCAGTGGACTCGTGTAAGAGGCAAACACACACACACACACATTCATTTTCCTTCCTTAGCCAAAAGCTGAGATTACCACAAGCTCTTCCAGAAGCACGAGAGCTGAAACCCAAACCCTTAACTTTAAGCCTAAGCCATTAAACCTCAAACCCTCAAACCCTTAACATTGCTGGACTCCGTGCCTACTTCGTGCGAGGGTGCGAGTCGAAACCCTTCACGCCCCTGGTATAGGGGCCCAAATAATTACCAGTACTATTTCGGGATTCCATAGTATAACGGGCCCCCAAACACTATTCTAACTATCAGGGCCCCTATATTGAGCACTGAGGCCGGATCTGTTCTGACACAGTTCCCCGGTGAATCGCAGTTGTCGCTTCAGAGGCCGTGGCCCTGTGCATGGCCTCAAGAGACGGGATCTGAATAGAAAGTAATATCGCTTAGGGTCCTCTTTATAGTTCTAGTAGGTTCTAAATATTACGTTAAGGTTTTATCGGCCACAGAGCCCCGAACCCAACAAGTAGGCAAGTTCAAACTCGACAGTTCGAGGTTCGCAGGTCGGCTCGGGTTTTGAGGTTGGGTCCGTGTAGGTTTTACAGCGTGTGGGTCCGGAATTCTGAGCTCGCAGTCCTGGGTTCTACTTGCACGAGAAGACGAAAGGCAAAAACCATTGTAACAGTACAGCAACAGGTCACAGTTGCGACTTCGGTGCTGTTAGCAACCCGTCCCCAAGGAGTCGGCCAAAGCGGGAGGGCTCTTTAGTCACTCTAGCCCTCCTAACTTGTGCTCTCTGTCACAACCTCAGAATGCCTTGTCTTCTTATGTAAGTGCTGAACCCTCAATCGTAGGTGATCAATGGCTAGGTTCTGTGGTCTTAGCCAAGTGTTGTCTACGTTGTAGACGTGGCGCGATGCGGTGTGACGGTGCCATTGATCAGGTTGCCACGAAAATCTGCCACCTCCCGCAAAGTGTGTTCGAAACCCAAGACCCTGAACTGGGTTGATGGGGTCTGCGAGTGCTTGAAAGCCAGGATGCCACGGGGGGGGGAAGATGTACTTGCCGTCTCCAGCCAGGTCTCCGAGATGCCGCTCCATGTCTACTCTCGCCTTGGCTGGTGGCTTGGCGCTGGCGCAGTCCGCCAGGGCCCATGCCGGAGAAAGGGTCTTGTCTTGGGTTCCAAGTTGTGAGAACGCTTTGTGGGGCTGAGATTGGTGTGTTGACGAACAAACAGGCGATTGGATGAGGCATATCAACACGTGTAGTACTTAGTAAACACCTTTAGTGCATGGCATGGAAAGTAGTTGGCAAAACGAAGGGTGAAGGCAGCACAGCAGTGGTGACCCCATTGAAGCTCACGACATGTAGCTGTCATCAAGCGAGAACTGCAAAGATCTGTCGCAGCTTGTATAGGAGACATAATTCGTCACATTCGCATCCTTGCTGTGCTGCCCTCTGTTCACCCCAAAGTCACCTCGTGAGGAAGCGCAAGGACTTTATGCGGAGCATGAGAGATTGGAGAAGATGTTGGTAATGCTGCCCGTTTGTCTACTCTCATCCTTGGCCTGGCCCTGTGGGAGTTAGTGATGAAACACCACCCACAAGTACTTAGATTACAACAACCATAGGCGTTCACAGCGCAAAAATCAGCAAGAGCTACGGTCTGAGCCGCTAATCTCAACGTTTGCTGGAATGATGCGCTCTCGACAGCGTGCATGCACTCCCTTAGTGCAAAGTACACCTTATCAAGCAGTATGCCCAGATCGGGTCCAACATGAGTCTCAAACCCTAAACCGTAACCTTTGGATTCAGGGAATTTCGTGAACCCCTAACCCCTCAACGCCAAATGCAGGAGAGAAGGTCTTGTTAAGCGTTGCGGTGCAGGCGTTAACCGTTAGGGCTCGACAAATTTTCCTGCAATACAATCATAATTAGAGTCTAATCTAAACACCCCAAGCTATGAACCTGATAGACTATAACCGCTAGCTCACTCGGAGGAAAGTGTGAAGACTACTAAAACAGCCAGCAATAGTAGGCCCTGGTACATGGTTTACATACATGCATCCATCGCCCGTACATCATGAGGAACCTTCTACCATCACCTAGCCCATGAAAATTTAAATAAACTAGATTGTACCCCCCCCCAAAAAAAACTCACTCAAATTATTAGTGCCCCCCACACTAACTGAACCCTTATAGCAAACGTTATAGAAACCTTTTATAGAAACCCTTAACGGAACCCTGTAAAGGGGCGCTATTTACGCTATTGAAGCCCTATACTCATTTCTTCTTAAGGGACTTAATTTAAGGTTCCATAATAAGGAAACAAGATATTGTTGACTATAGATCCCCATTATGGGAACTTAAATTAAATCCCTTAACAAGAACCCAGTATGCTACACCGAGCCCTGGAGGTCGCTTCCTCGAACGCGTTGCCTCCATCTCCCGAGGGGGACGAGGGCGCTGAGGTGCAGGGCTGAAGACTGTAGGGGGCTTAATGATTCGACCAGGGTTCCTTTTGAAGGGGTCCTTAGGGCTATTACAACGATATATATATATATATATATATGTATGTATATATATATATATATCCATATATATTTCTATAGTATAGGGGCCTCAATATAGTTACCTATACTATTTTGGGGGCTCCTCATTATAATTATAGTATAATGGCCCCCAAAACCCTATTTTAAGTATTAAGGCCCCTATATTAATGGGTTTAGGATCTAAGGCTTAATTACGGCTTCAGGGGACTTTTGGAGACGTTTTGAAGCTTTAGAAACGGGAGCGTGCTGACATCCGTTTTCCTTTAAGACTACATGTCCTCATTTTGAATAGCAGGCACTGCAGCAAGAAAAAATAAGAAAAAGTAACTAAAGTCAGGCTGAATGCCATGTGATTGAAGTTATCATGCCTGACGCGCTCGAGCCAACTCGACTGATGTGTTCAAAAGTGCTGGAATATGGCAGAAGCACAAAGCCGACTGACACAGTAGCAATATTGATTTGGTTTGAGCATGGTCACTCGGCGACGGTACGACATCTTGTGGCTTGTGGGTTAGTGTGCCATGCATCGGTCTCACTGCTTCAGGATGCTTGGCCAATCCAAACAAGATTGGATGATCACTGTAGGTTTTGCAAGTCCACAAGCGCCCGATCATTCCGTTGTACATGAAAAGGCAAGCAACCTGAATCTACGCTGGTGCAAGCACGCGCGCATGCCTTGCCTGAAGTCATGTGCTCCTCTCCTCTACCTGCAATCCTGTCAACCCTGCTCTAAGCCCAGGTAGAACCCTGAAAAAGCCTAAATACAGAAACCCTGCAAGAAAAGCCTTACTGAACTGGTGTATGAGGGCCCCACAAACCCCAAAACCTAAACCCTGTGCGACCTCACAATCGGAGCATCGTATATGCAGAAGGCGGCGACCTCGTCTACTCAGCCATCCTCGTTCCGGACAGCTCTCCTATGTATTGCTCTGTTCGGATATGGGGGAGGGGGGGGGAGGGGGGGTTTCAGGAAATCCGGCATTGCGGGATAATGGTCCTCTTCCAGACCAGGGTCTCAAATTAATCTGAAACTCTCATACACCCCCCCCCCCCCCCCACCCCCATCACCCCCCCCTACCGACAGCCCCAACCCCCTCAAACCCGTATCCGAATCACACCTCGATNGGGGGGGGGGGGGGGGGGGGGGGGGTTATGGAGAAATCGCGTTGGGCGGTAAATGTCCCCTTTCACACCAGGGGCTCAAATTAAAATCAAACACTCACACACCCCCCCCCCCCAACCACATACATCCCCCCAACCTACAGAAAGCAGCACCACCTTTTTTGATGCATTGGATGGATGGATGCATGCAATGAGACATGTGCCCTTGTGGAACTCATGTAAGGTCTGTATCAGGGCCCCTTCAGATTCTGCACCTCCTCCTACAAAAGCCCTGGGCTGCGGCGGCCGTCGCTTCGGTGGCCTTGATGACGACACCCAATGCCTTGAACCTTTGAGCCCTGAAATCCAACTCCTGGGGTTTGGGGTTTAGGGTGTGGGGGTTTAGGGTTAGGGTTTAGGGTTAGGGGTTTAGGGTTTAGGGGCTAGACCTGAAGCACTAAACGCCAGGGTAAGGGGTCCAGGGCTGAGGTGAAGCATTTCGGCACTGCTCTGGAAATAGCCTGAACGAACAATCCCGGCTAGGTGCCTGTAAGGGTACTAGATAGCTTCCCAAAAAAAGGCACTACTGCACGCGCTTTATAAGGCTACTATGCTGCTTGTGTATGACTGGGGTACCATAAGGGCATTACAGGATTACCAGAGACCCTGCGGTGTGCTTGTTTGCAAAACGTAATCGTTTCCTTAGTTCATATAGATCGGAGAGCCAGGATTCTGAATTATCAGAACCAACGATAGGTTCCCAATTCCTTGAAACCGCTATATGAGACAGCAGAGATCTTCAGAACCGCGTGCGGCCAGTGTGGGTTCTCCAACTCAAATCGTTGGTGCGACGCAGGGATCGACCGCCAGCTGAATCTTGAACAAGCAAAGTTCCAAGAGGTGTCGAGTCTGGTATGTTCACGTGCCACCCAAGACTGTTATGAATCTGTCCTCGATCCTCAATGTTAACGCCTGCTTCTTTGGCTGCCAAGAGCTAACTCTAGACCGACCAGCGGCTGTAAAGCTTTGCCTGCAACTATGCCAGCGCGAGGGTCGAAACCCCAAACCCCTGTGAAGCCGAAGCACTCAACCCTAAACTTCCTGATAAACCCCACAGGCTATACCCTAAAACCTCCCAGCTAAAGCCTACATAGCGTCTCACCCGAAGCCACTTCATCGAAGCCCTTTAAACCAGCTGCCCGGCCACGAGGAAAAGTGCAACATGCGACAACACTTCAGACGGCTGGAGCTTGCGGGAAG
Source organism: Symbiodinium sp. clade A Y106 (assembly GCA_003297005.1). Lineage (NCBI taxonomy): Eukaryota > Dinophyceae > Suessiales > Symbiodiniaceae > Symbiodinium > Symbiodinium sp. clade A. The sequence continues at coordinate 49,544 of BGNK01000861.1, forward strand.
GAGAGCTTCTGACACTCCAAAACTCCAGGGCTTCTGGGTTGAGGCTGTGGGGTGCAGGGGTAGGGCCGGGCAGGGTTTAGGGATGTAAAGGGGTTGGTCGTGTAACGGGCTTTTAAGGGCTTCCTATGAGGGCTATGGAGCTTCACTGGCAGGGCCTTATAAGGGTTGTGTATGCTGAGGAGGGTTTCGGGTTCAGAGCGTGTTCGTGTTGCGCCAGGATCAGGAATACCCAATCCTGACCCTCCACACCCGACCCGAGACCCCAGCGCAGACCTATCATAACAGGATTATTGCTACTATAAGTTGTTAGAAGGACCCCTAAGAGGTGCTCCAACTCTCCGAACCTGAAACATCGAGCGTTGCCCCTTAACAGGGATCTTGTTCCGGATCGCTTGGTTGTGGTCCTTTGGAATTAGCCATGACTGGAGGTGCCGTAGTTGTCTATCCTTAGTCTGTTTTCCTTCATGAATACCTACGATACACCCGAGAAGCTAAGCCAAGACGATCATGTGCCTGCCCCGTTCCCTGGATTTCAAAGGTCTTGAGGGCCTTTAGGGGTTTAGGTTTTGGGGAGGTTTCGGGTTTAGCCACGCCAAGCCTTTGCCAGCTCTTGTGTCAGCAAGGAGCCGTAGCACAACGCCGGGAGAGGCGGGCTACGGCTGATGTGCACTCGAGCCTGACTTTGAGGGCATCCTTTCTTTACTTGGGGCTGGGGGCGTCACGATACGAGAGCTGATGGACGAAGGTCTTGTCGAAGTTTGTCGTTTGGTGGAAATGTGCTTTCAAGCCCGACGGGAATGGTATGAAATCCAAAAAGTAGATTTATGAAAGAGACCTTTTGAGGTTCGGTGCAAGTATGTATATCATGGTAACCCTTACCATGCTTGAGCCTCAATCCAAGCCCTTAGTCACATAGCCACCTCCCAAACCCAAAGCCACACCCCCGAAAACCCTCGAACCTTCGGTGCACACCCCGTGGCTGTTAGTCCACTTGGAGGTTCACCGCGCACTTCGAAGCCAACAGGCTAAACCTAAACCCTAAACCCTAAACCCCAATTACGGATGCAACGGCAGAGAGAGAGAGAGAGAACCCCCAAATACAGGGTCCCCAGCTTCCTTCTTAGGACTGCTCTAGGAGAGTACTCCGGCCCGGAGGGCACTCCGGAAGCACCCCAAAGTAAGTATCTTTGAAAGGGGTTAGCCTGGTAAACTTCATGCTTAGAGTCAAGAAAGGGGATACTTGCTGGATCCAGGTTCCCTGACCCGTAAACCCTCGGTTCCCAGGAGCCTCGAAGATGGCAAAGAGCCCCTGAAACCTGAAACAGAAATTAGACGGCTGTCTAACGAAGTTACAAAAGGGGAGGCTAAACATCAAGCCCCTTCGGCCACAGGAAAGTCTTGAGACTTTAAAGCCAAACCCCTACAGCCCTGAACCGTTTTGGACTATGTGGAGCCTTGCCTGCCTTGTGCGAGTGTGAGCGTCGAAACCTTTGTAGCCTTCAAAACCCGAAAGCCCAAACCCCTATAACCTTTCATATGTTGTATCCTTCAAAACCCCAAAAGCCCTAAACTCTGCAAGCCGTAGCCATTTTGGCTCAAGCATGGATTTTGGCTTCAAGTCGCTGGGCTCTTATCACTTTCTCCCCTCTTTCCAGTCCAGAATGCTGCACTTTGCAGATGGCCCATCACTGCAGTAGCATTTGTTGCAATCTACTGGGGCAATAGCCGTAGCCCGTCGACATGTCATGGCTCGCTTCCCAATCCATGTTTCATAGATTCATAAACAGATGGGTCGAGGCCAATGAACACTTAGAGTGGTGGAAGCGAAACAGTCAGCACATCAAGGCCCAAGAGTTTTTGTGTAATCTTCCCCTTGCCACGTACCAACTAGAAGTTTATGCAGTTGCTAGGATTGCCTTGCAGAGTTACTTTTGCAGCTGATGCTACATGTTGTTTTGAGGAGCTTGAGGCTTCCGCAAAAGACGGTTCGGACGGAAAACTCGTAAACGAAGTCAGCAATTGTGCCTGAGCCCTCAGGGCACGGACGAAATTTGGAGCGCTGACTGGTTTGCTGAGGCACCTGGGTGCAGCGTTTCGATGTAAAGGCACACAAAATGTGACAGCTCTGCGAGGAGGCGAGCAATCATGAATGGCGAGACGCTTGCACTTCGGTCAATCAATGTGCTGCTTCGTGTCGTTCGGGGAGGCGGTGCTGGTCCTGTTATGCTGCTTTGGGTCGGCCAGCTGCGGCAGCATGGCAGCGGCGTTTTCCATGGACTTCGGGCGACAGCTGCATGCCATCCAAACATAGTGCATGTTGGCAGCAAGCCATCGAGGAAAGCCCAGTCTTCGTGGTCATCGGAACACGAGACTATGCCGAGGCCACACCAGAGAACATGGCCCATACTAGATGGGAGCTTTCCTATTGGGCAGCCACGCTGCAAGACACAAGGGGACCGCCCTTGGTCATCCAAATGGTCGACTACGCGAAAAACTTTGAATTTCCGGCTGCACGGGCTGCCTTTGGGGCGGGAGTTCGCTGGAAGGAGTGGACCTCTTGCCAAGTGCAGAGGGCAAGGCGAAACCAGGACAAACTTGACCAGTTTGTTCCAACTCGCATCCTCTTCGGACTGCTCACTCGCTTGGGTCGGGAAGGCCACCACAGGATTTAGGGGATCTGCAGCGGTTGCTTTGGAGAATCTGAGGTGGTTTTTAGTCCCCAATTCCCCGTTAATCGGATTGTCATTGTTGCTGCCTGCCTTTCATGGCATCATATCTTCAGCGTGTCGTGTCCCATGAAATGCATTCCTTAGATGTTTTACTTCCTGCTGCACAGGGTCGAGTCCGCAATAGTGATGCAGATGTACCAAAACGAACCAGTTTTGCACGGCGACGAGCATTTGCCAGGGGACAGAACGCAGAGAAATTCGTTGCAACGCAAGGCATGATGCAAGACCCTCAAACCCGCACTGGGGTCTGTATGGGCCAGTTTTGGACAGCTTGTATTATGTGCATGCAACACCGAGTGGGCGGCGGCTTCACGAGGCTGCACGGAACTTACCTTTGCAACAAATGAGCAATGCCTCAAACTTCAAGGAGTGCAGCGGATGACTGGGAGCCTGCGGTGTTTGTACTGGTTTTTCTTTTTTTCGGTGCATTTATATTTGTATTTGAGAACTCAGCAGGCCGAGACATCTTGATCGCTGCTGCAATTGGACGGATGTTTGGCTGTAAAGCTCGTTATGCTTGTTTTTGTCATGGTGCAAGCTGGCCCCGAGCAGAATATCAGGGGCGATGCTGCATGCTGCTTGGGATACGAGTCCTGAGACACCGGCTCGAGACAGGACCGGAGTGCTCTAGGCCACTTTCTTGTCACGACTGTGATTCGACAGCGAGATGCTGATCATGTGAGCGTGACTGGACAGCGAGCTGTTGGCCATGTAAGACTGCGGGCCATTGGTGGCAGAAGGAATTGCTGTGGCGACCTCTTTGCAGTTACCGTCCTTGTGTGCTGCTGCAGAACGTCCAGTGGTAGGATAGACGTGCCGTCTATTGAAGGTGTGTGCTAATGCTTTGACTTGCCAATGTGCAAGTAGTCAGAATGACAAACCTTCTGACCTCCTCTGAGAGTCCTCTGAAAGTTGTACTTGCCCTAGAAACCTCGCCTGACTTGTCGAGAGCGAGTGACAAGAAAAGGTGGAGATACTTTGAGCCGTTGTGTCTGTCTTTTGAAATAGTGGGCAATGCCCCAACCACCTGATGCGGCAGAGCAGAGTCGAGTTGGGGTTGGTGACGCTCGAATGTACAATGCTGTTATATGTTTCCGATCGTGTCATGTCCCTGCGCTTTTCGCATTGTCATGTAGTGGAGATACGATGGACTGTGTGGAGCCTTGCCCGCCTCGTGCGAGTGTGAGCGTCGGAAACCCTGTAAACTCATATAACCTTCAACACCCTACGCCTCTCTACCTGCGAAAACGACAGCGACGAGGCAAGCAAAACCCGATCCGACTTCGACTTCTGACTCTTCTCAGGAGGGCGCCTTCGTCACGCGTGTGTAGGTGTTTAGGGGTTAAGGCTTCAAGGGTTTTTGCTTCAAGCGTCGGCCTCAGTACGGGTTCACAAAAGGCTTTAAGGATTTAGGGGGTTCAGGCTTTAAGGATTTAATTTTTGGGATTCAAGCTTCAAGGGTTTCGGGGTTTAGGCTTTGGGTTCAGGGTTGAGGATTTTGAAGGAAAGGATGTAAGGACTGGGGTTTGAGAGCTACGGTTCCGAGCTCAGGGTTAATGGATACTGTTACTGTAGACCCCGGTTTGATAATCCCCCTCCTCTTCAGGGCCCTGATATTCGGATGCCGATGAGAGCACCAAGGAATGCTACTACTCAATGCGGGCCTTTATGACGGTAGCATCAATGTGCTACAAGACGTTGTTCCTAAGGCCCCATATCACGGTGTTGGGTTTAGAATTTGTAAAACCTACGAAATTTGCACGCAAAGCCCCCGACCTCTCTGCACAGAGTCTTGCTGGCGCATCCAGATCTGAGTCTGCCACCTTCCGTAGTTCTTGCGAGGGTGGGGATGGTTCTACAGTTCCATCCCACCGGTTTCGGAAGAACACCTAATCAAACGCCGAGTGGTAACTGTGCTCACTACTTTTTATACTGGCTCAATGTACTATCATACCTAGTATACTATAATATACGTATGATACACCTATAATGTGCCTCAGGGTGTTGGTTGACTAGACGCCTTGTGCGAGGAGCGAGGATCTGTGGCCGCAACCGATGTGGAGGCTGCACCCTGCACTACGGAAATCTCCCGAACATGTCCCAAAACCCTAACTAGGTGGCGATTTGGGAAACTCCTTTAATTTCCTTCATGGTTCCTCTGGAGGTACCTTTCAGAGCCCCATAACTACAACCCAGGTAAAATGTATGATCCAGCGCAGGCCTACACCGGCACTCTACTAAACCAATCAAAAACCCGCATCCCTCCTGCAGTTCGCCTTGTGCACATGTCCTGGAAGACCCCAACTTCCATGCAAAGATTCGGGTTTGGGGGTTGTAGTTTGGGTTTCAGGGTTCAGGGGCCCTTCGTTCTTCGGTGCGTCTCGCATTGTAAGCCTGGCAACACCTCAGGAGGCCTGCCTGCAAAAGGGGCCCAGGATTACGAGTTTAGACACATCTAGAATCAAGGTTCTCAGTATCCGTTCTGCTTGGCCATGCATGCTACTAAACGTTGCGCATGCTGCCTCGGCTGCTCTTTGAAGCAGTCTCTTTGCAACTACATTGCCGCCCTCGTTCCAGTTACAGAGTGCATTCCATCTCGCGGTCTAAGTGCTGCATCGCACGCCCGTGCTGTGCATGTGCGGAACAACAAATGTTGAGGCAGCACGCTGTCATCTTAAACGACGCTGCATCCTTTTTTTTGGACTTGGTCTAGGGTTTTGGGGTTTCATTCCACGTCAATGTGTTGCATTCGGCACGTGAGCGCACCACACGTTGCGGAAAAGTTGAGCTGGCACGCAAGGCTTTGAGTTGCAAGCACGTGCCGTCAAGAAGCACGCATGCACTTCAGGCAGCACGCGCTACTTTTCGTAGCACGCTGCTCGAGACAGCATGGCTAGGGAGGCCCTTGACAGAAGGGGCTTTCGAGCCCGAAGCCGGAGGTTGCAACCGAGCCAGCCACAGCAAAGCGCGAGACCCAGCCCAGATCCTCTGACAAAGCCTGCGAACTGTTGAACTAAGCGCCTTTGCTTTCGGATCTGTTGGCGGCTCTTTGACAGCTTGACCGGTTCAGGGTTGAGGATTGCAAGACAGTGCTATGGTTGTGCAGCTTTGCAGCAAGCTTCTTCGCTTCGGCGAGGCCGCAAGGCCCTGACACCTGCTGCATGGCACGATCAAACCCTAGCTTGAACCTCGCCTGGCTTGTTTGACAAGACGATCCGGAGCCTGAAACCCTAAAGTCCTGAAACCCTGAAGCCCTAAATCGCACATCTCCTGGTGCAATGAGGCTCCCCTTCGGCCTTCTCTCATTCCTCAAACCTCTCACACCTGCAATAAGAGCCCGAGAAAGCCACAGAAAACGGCTTAAGACCCCTGAAGAGCCAGTTGAAGCCTTGTAGAGTTCAACGCCTACTGTATCTCAGGCTCGCTTCCGGGCTACAGTTGCCCATCCCAGCCCGAAATCGGAGCGAAGGCGCGGAGTCGCAAAGTGGTTTCTTGGGCTCTTGTGTGGTAGGGTCGTAAGGGCTTTGGTGAGGTGAGCATTTGTAGGGCTCTCTTGGTAAGAAGTGCCCTACTACATGTTTCGGCTCCAGGGTTTGGAGGCCCGATGACTATTCTATGAGGGTTCGAGAACGACGGCTTTTTTCACTCGGGTACTCTACGGGGCAACCTGAGAAACGTTCATGAGGTATTAGGCCTGTGAATTTACAGCTTTGTTAGTTGTGTTTAACGTGTCCTACGGCCAGTTCTGGAGAGTATCGTATGATTAGTTTCCCAGGTTTTTCTAGTCAGGGTATCTATGCTCCTAGGCCCAGGGTCCTTAGGAATGTTGGTCTTTGTGTTATATGCAAGTGTATGTATATGTGTGTACCATATATATATATATGGTAACCCCCAACCCCCCCCCCCGAACTACAGACCCTCGTTTAGTATCGTAAATACCGTGTCAAAGCAGCTTTTCCGGCAGGTCCGGATTCTGTATCTCTCAAAGACTACCGAAAACAACCTCAGATTAAGAGAACGTGTCCGTCAACTCATTCAAGTTCGGCGTGAGGTCCGGATCCTGTATCTCTCGAGGACTACTGAAATCAATCTCACATTTCAACAGGACGTGTCAGTCAACTCATTCAGGTTCGACGTGAGCAAGTAGTCAACGGCAACACTGTGCCCTCCCAATCAAAGACCAACTTTTGCTAGGGAAAACCAAAAAAGCCAAAAAAACATCTTTTGAGACACTATGCGGCCAAATTCCAAAAATATGGTTTCTTGTGGTTTCCCTAGGAAAAAGATGGTTTTTGGCCGAAAAACCAACTTTTTCCTAGGAAAAAGATGGTTTTGGCATGAAAACCCAACTTTTTCCTAGGGAAAACCAAAAAAAAAACAAAAAAAAAACATCTTTTGGGAGACTATGTGGCCAAAGTCCGAAAAAAAATGTTTTTTGGTTTTCCCCAGGAAAAAGTTGGTTTTCTGCCCAAAAACCATCTTTTCCCTAGGAAAAAGTTTGTTTTTCTGCCCAAAACCATTTTTTTCCTAGGAAAAAGTTGGTTTTTCTGCACAAAACCATCTTTTTCCTAGAGTTGGTTTTTCGGCCCAAAACCATCTTTTTCCTAATAAAAAAGTGGGTTTTTCGGCCCAAAATCATCTTGTTCCTAGGAAAAAGTTGGTTTTTCTGCCCAAAACCATCTTTTTCCCAGGAAAAAGTTTGTTTTCCTGTCCAAAACCATCTTTTTCCTAGGGAAAACCAAAAAAAAACAGCTTTTTGGACTTTGGCCGCATAGTCTCCCAAAAGATGGTTTTTTTTGGTTTTCCCTAGGAAAAAGTTGGTTTTTCACGCCCAAACCATCTTTTGCCTACGAAAAAGTTGGTTTTCCGGTCCAAAACCATTTTTTTCCCAGGAAACAGTTGGTTTTTCAGCCCAAAATTATTTCTTTCCTAGGGAAACTTGGTGTTGCACTCCAAAACCCCTTTATTGGTAGCAAAGAGGGTGTGCATTTCATTTGTTGTTTGTGCGCGTGCCGAAGTTGTGTTGCCAATAAGGTTCCAGTGTCATCACTATTAGGATTCGATTCCGCTAAATATTAGTACTACACAGTGGACTGGGTAATAACCAGGACATTATTCGGATCAGTTTTGGAGTCACCAGATAGTTAGCGTTGCAAGTTTAAAACAAACCATCACAGCTACCATTACGGTTTCTTCCAGCTGACTATGGTTGCAAATTCAAAAGAGAAACATTGGGGTCAGATTATGGGTGGTACAAAGGCTACTATGGATGACCTTAGGGCTGCTGTTAGGGCGAATATTACGGTCCCCAGTGACATATTTGCGAATGACAAGGATAGGGTTGGGGTTGATGTTGCTTGGAAGCAGGAGTCAGTTAACGATCCTCGTCATTATGTTGGTATCCAGTACACGTTTAACCTTAGAGTTGGTATGTTCATAAACACACACATATGTACATGCACGCATACAGGCAAGTCCGGCAGCAAGTCCGACACATGATCATATAGTACAGTGAGAAGGGTGTACCATATGCAATGTAAGAGTTGGTGTAAACAAACAAATGGTTTGATATATCCAAAAAAATCTAAAGGCCATCACTTGGGCAACGCCAGAGCGAAGACAGCAAGGATCGTTAGTGGAGTTCGTTTTGCGTAGTCTAATATTAGCATGCATATGATGTCTACTCTTGAAGCAGTTTGGGCAGTATTTAGCTTATCTGTATGAATGTAACAGGAACTCGTATTGGGGATGCCATGAACTTAAACTTTGGGTCGGGAATGCTCATGCTAGGGTGGATACCACAGCTACATCTGGATTGATTAACCTGTTGGTGGGGCCAACGGCCTGGGTTTCCCAAAGCCATTATTTGGGTTGCTGTTGAGGGAAGTATCCGGTACAGTACGAAGACTACCAATGGGAACAGCTTATGGGTGGTTTAAGATCGATCTTAAGTTTGCGAGTAAGGTATGTTGGAGTCAGATCCAATACCAGGGTTGTCAACGGGATTGCAATATCCTTACTATCGGGGGGCCAATCAGGCTGATGTATATTATTGTATTAACCTTCAGGTCGATATGGGTATTAATATGGGGATGTATAATGGGGTTATGGAGTCTAGCATGGGGTTATTAGACGTTGATCTATAAGGCATATTTTTCGGGTGAACGTGAAACAGAGTACTACTGTCACCATTGGGGCCAATGTAAGTATCTGCGTGAAGGGTCGCAAGGAAATGAGAATGAAAGCGGCTGCCGTCATACATATGCTGTCCCCTCGGAACTTCAAAACTGGATCATACACCAGAAGCCTAAACGCAGGAGGATTGGTGGCGGTATCGCGGCACCCCGCGGTAGTTCATGGGGGGGGTTAGCATATATATATATATATATGTTGTTAGTTTGGGGGCACTAATGGTTGCTCAGCCAACGATCGACAAAGCTGTCATGCAGATGTGGCACAGCCAGGTGCCAATCACGCATGGTTCGCACAGCCACCCACCAGTGACGAGGACTTGCAGACAGGTAGCAATAGCCGCAGCACGCCATGATAATGGTGGATGTTGCTCTACCTTTGCCATTACTGCGTCGTACTTTCGTCACAAGCAGTTTCAGAAATCAGCATCACCGCACTATTTTCTATTTTTGTTGTCGTCTCGTACTTGCTGCTGCTGCCATGTTTTGCACATCGCCAGTCCGGCCCAGCATTCTCGGTGCTGTCCTTTCTTGGGGGTGTTTGGGATTCAGGCTCAAAACCAAGCATTCGTTGTTCTAAGTCAGTGCTTTCCCTCATCTAGCGGCGCTTGTTTCATTGCCAGAATATGCAGCTATGGGTGTTGCTATACAGACCTACAGGTAGTTCATGACGGAGAGGATGCGACGCCGCTGCCTCCCATGCTGCCGACTATGGCTTGGCGCTTGTTCTGGGCAGCCATGGGCTTTAGGGCAGGCTCAGGGTTAGGATTTCAGGTTACGGGGCTTCTATGCGCACCAACACACTCAAGGGGGTTGGGGCCGCGTCGGCTGTTTACCAGCCGTCATACGGTGGGGCTCGGGGTTCGGTTTGATCATGACTTTGTAACGGCGCCTTGCGCAGCTCTGGCTCTCGGGAAAGATCTCTAAGCACACGTTTCGGCCAAGCCCTCGAAGCCACCGATGTTCAACACTTCGGTTTCGAGTTCTTGTTGAGCCCAGCAACTTTACCTTGTCTGAGGTGGCCGTGCCACCAGGTCTGCCCAGTACATCAAGGTGCGCCCTGAACAGGAAAGGTAAGTCTAGAAAGCCGCATCCTGACACTTGCGAGCGTCTTCCCCTCCAGAAAGGCGACATATCATGAGTTGCTTTGCGGTTTCTGCGTGCATCTTTATCATTTCTTGGCCAACTGTCTCCAGAAGCGTGAGTCCGGACCCCGTCGTTTGAAAACAGATGCTGCGCCAGTGAATTCCCGCCCGAGAGCGTTGAGGGTTATGGCGCCCGGCCCGCACCCTACCGGAAGATCTCAAGCCCAACACCCCACAACCTAGCACTCCTACCCCAAGATACGACAAAACCATCTGCGGAATATCTCTCACCGAAGCCTGGTAGCATAGCCCCTAGATGAGAACGGCCACCTTACTCAGACTTGGGTCTCGCTTTGGGGTTAGGGGTGCCCGTGTATTTATCAACGGTAAAGTTTCCGAAGGGCTAAAGGTAACTCAACGCAACCGGGCAGACGTTGGTTTATGTTCTTCTTTTCACGACGGCTCTTTCAACCTGGGCTGCATGAAGAGCTTGCAGTTAGCAGGAGCCTTGCCATTACCACCGGTCACCAGCCCACCCCAACCAATCACAATCAAGCGTGCAAGCAGCAGGGACCTTCGGAGATTCGGCACAACCATAGCCCCTTAGCTCCCCTAAACAGGAGCACTACTGTACTTTCTCCAGCAGGCCCTAGTGCAAGATTGCCAAAGGGACGCAGGAGCGAGGACAGGCGTCTGAGAGAGCATCAACGTGAACCACAGGGAGCACGACGTCGATGAAGCAGAGCAGGACCCTTCCGAAGACTTTGTTTCACTGTCAACCTACTGTTGTTGTGCCGTGGGCTCATGTTTTCAGTCTCGCACGCGTTCCTGTAATGAGGGTGTGATGAAGCCGAGTGGCAGAACCGTTGACTCGGTCAGGGCTGTGCTCATTCACCCAAGCCTGCAACATGATAAGAGCAGGTGTGCAGTTGACGGTTCAGGTTGCAGGCAAGCTTGCCATCACATCCTGCTTTCATCGGACATGGCCGCAAACATGCTTCGCAACTATTCACAACCGCTCGTTGAGCGGTGTCATTACCAGCTGACCATCTGCCCCATGCCCGCCCTAACGAATCCAAAGTGTTTTTTTAGGTGCCAGATGCTGGGTGACGTCACTTTTGAAGCTTATTTGGAGACAGTGATGGTCCAAGGGATCGGCCCGTGAAACCTTCCACTTCCTAAACCCTAAACTCTCACGCAGACGAGTAAGCATCAGAAGCCCCACTCTCGGCCCCGGCGTGGTCCACGAATCCTTGCGTTTGTGCTCAGCTATACATTCATTATATGGTATGTGTATACATATATATATATATACATACCTACATACATACATACATACATCATATGATATAGCCCCTTCTAAACTTGGCCCGGGTCTTCGCCATGAAAGCGTGATGTGCGGCGGTCATGATCTTGGCGATCTTCTTCTGCTTGCAGCTTGGAACTTGCATGGGCAAAGGTGAAGTCCATGACAACTTCAAGGCAGAGATAGTGATAGACGATTACGATAAAGGGCTGGTGATGATACTCCTTCTCCTTGGAGCCACTGCTGCAGTGCTGGGTAAGGAGGCTTTGCCACCTATGCTTGTGAACTTCACACTGGTCTCTGCCTGGCTGGTTTGTACATACATATAGCTCAACCTTCGGGGCTTCCAAGCCCCGAACAGAGCTTCCATGGGAGTTACGATGGTTTGCCACCTGTCAAGAAGGCGGCAGCCCAAAACTTCGTTCCAGGGCAGCTCAGTACCGCTTTTGACCAGAGGCAAGTTGAAAAAGCTACGCTTCGATCATCGACCGGGAATGCTCGAGCCAGCCCAAAGGGCCCCCAGTAATGTAGAAGCTTGGGGACGTTACCCGTATTATTCCCGAGGGCTCCTGATTATAACTATATCCTGGTATACCCCAAGACCGATTCCAAGTACTAAGGTCCCTATGTTGCTCTGTAAATACCGTTCTGGCGGTTTTCCCAACCAGTACTGGAAGGGCTTTTCTGGGCGTTTCCTACCGCAATCCCCGTAAGCGGGCGCAAGCCACAGCCATTGTTGGGAAACACTGAGCCCTGTCCTCAAATCGCGAAGGAGATGCACATCGTCGGCGACAACACCGAAAGAAGCCTGCCACCCGAACTGAATGACGTGTACATCTACCAGCCCCTTGGATGGTTCCCGGGTAACGGCATCCTACCTGCCGGATCTAGTTCACAACATTGACTAACTTGAATCAGGAGCCAGAAGTCCAAGCAAGCAAATGCAAGCGAAGGGCTTAATCAACTTGATACGAGCACCAAACACGGCACAAAAACATTGTAAATGCCTTGCACACGCAACCACCACGAAGAACACAAAAATCAAGGTCTACAACTCGGGCGGCGTATCCTTTTCGGGTTTAGAATGGTGGCCCACATCTATGTATCTGCCTATTGCGAATATCGAAATGGAATACTTATGGTATCCCTGCGACAGATGCATGAGATAAGGCTTTAACAACAACCACAAAGGATATTTCCTGCTGTAGCTGCATCTCCATCTTAACATTTTGGGCGCAAAGCCTCCAAGCCACTATAGAAAGACAGTAACCCCATAGGCTCCAAACCGGAACTCCTCATTGTTCACTCGTTCGAAAATCCATGTACCAGTTGCCAAAACGGCTGGCATTCAGTGTACTTGCTGCTTCGCGGCAGTACAATACGCTATTTATCAATACATGTATTCTTGTTGTGGGTACATTCCCATCTAAAGAATGATTGAGAGCTGCCGATGTTCCAGAAGAGCATAGTCTGTTCCAACTCAGAGCGGAAGTGAGATCTGGCAGCTCCTTCAACATAGTACTCTTGTGCACTGTTGTGTTCTGTGGTGCGACCAATTCCCGAGCCTTTGGCTTTCATATGTCTTCCTCTTGTGAAATGTTGGCTTCATCTCCGACGCATAGCTCGCGATGATCCCTGTGCAGTTTGTCATTGCTTGTTGGATGTATTCAACTTCTATTCATTTCTTGGTTTTCTCGGAAGTTTAGTTTTACAACAACTATGGGTGAATAGCCGTTCAAGAATGTAGCCTGTCCACTGAATGTCGCCTCTACTCTTCTTCTCACCGAACGTTGTCTCTACTCTTTGTCTGATCGTGAAAGAGATATGTATTGAGTAATGGAAGGTACTGGACATTTCAACAAGCATCAGATCATGCAAATAGTGAAATGACATGAGAAGTTTGAAGAGAACTACGAGACCTGCAATGCACACGAAGAAAGCTGCAAAAGATACAACAAATGCCACAAAAAAACGAATTGCCAAGAATACAAACATGTTCAACACGACGACTCGCAACGCATCAGCATCTCATGCAGAATGTGAAGGATCCAGATTTTGAGAAGGATGTTCCTACACCCAACAAGATCAGATAAATTAATGGCGAAGGGCACTGTTGTTGCGGCACAAGCCCTGAACACCGATTTATCTCTCAGAAGAGGGTTGCTATCTTATTGTCGGGATGTGTTGTTGGCATTCCAATTTTGACTTCCTCGTACCACATGCCTCGCCTCCTCTGAATGCGCGCGCCGAAACCCTGAACCAAATTATGTAACAATGATGGCAAAGTTCCCGTGTTAGGTGTATGGCATGCGGGTTGTTGTTGGAGGGATCCCTAAGGTGGTATGGGAGTTTCCGAAAATTAGGGGTACCTTATTTTGGGATCCTTATAAGACGGATCCTACTATTTAGGATACTATATTAGGGTCCCCTATTTTCGGAAACTCCCGTATTGTGGCCATCTTGGAGTTGGAGTGCCAGAGTGTGGGGTGTTGAGGTTCAGATCTTGGGATTGGACTTGCCGGGTGAGGTCTGCAAGTCGAGATTCTGGGGTTGGGGCCTGGAAACGGGATGTAGGGGCCTAAAGAATTACCAATACTAGTTTGGTGGTTCCGTATTACAAGCCCCCAAAACCCTCTTCTAACTATTGAGGCCCCTATTTTAGGCAGACGATGCCTTCTACACCCTGAGGCCGGAAAAACCCTGAATCCGAAGCTTTAAACGTTGGAGTGTCCGATGGAGAAACCAGCTGCAACAAGCCGGAGGAAACCAAGCTCAAAGGCATCACGTGCATTGCCGCCTGCATCCTGGTATCGTGTCTCAGGGCGTGACGTCGGGTGATATATTTTTATATGTCGGTGTTCTGAAAAAAGGAGGTGCATTTTGGAGACCGCCTGTCCAACACGCGAGCAATGTGACAGAGGTTGATCTTCGAATATGGACGGCTTAAGTAGCTGTACGTTGTTGGTGCTTGGGGGCATCATCTCCTCACAAGTTCGCAGGTGAACGAAGCGTTCCAGGTCAGTAGGAGTTTTGCAACAAGTCCTGTCGCTACTTTTGTTTCATACTTCTGCCATCGATGATTGCCGCATATTGCTGCTGCAAGGCTTGGCCTTTTAACCCGAGACCTTCAAAAGGGTGCGAATCCGCTACAAACCTACGTTTCCAAAGCGCCCTTCCAGCCTTCATTCAGACGGCTGCTTCTTGAGGGCCAGACTTCATCAGCTGGATGATCAGACCGTGATTCCTCGAGAGGCACTGCCACCCCGCCGCTTCTTGTTCCCGTACCAGTGTGGGGGAAATGGGCAAGAATTTCAGACCCAATGGTGTTGTTAATCGCTTCGGTTCTCCTTGCCGGAATGATTTCTCCATGTTTGTTTTGACAGTCCCATTCGGATGTGTCTTGGCTTTTCGGTTCCGTGTGTGCCGTTACCGTCATGAGCTGGACTTGACTACTTGCTGAGTTGCACGAGTCCGTGCTTCCATATGTAGTTTATCCAAACCCATATCTAATTATACTAAAGCCCCGAAAAGCCCCTTTGTAAAGCCAACTCAGTGATATGTGAGCTCTCTCCCATTTCTACTTAAAGTTCGAGGCCGTCGTCATGTTTTGCCCATCGGGTGCAAGCCGATAGACGGGCCCGTGCAATGGCTCGGTGACTTTCACTCTGTGCTGTGCACGAAAGGGGTAGTGCTGGAGCATGTCGAGCAGAGGGTTCACACTAAGCCTGCAACTTGTCTTCTTCTTCATGTGCTTGTTTGCAGTGCTTCGCGCCCTGTTAAGTCACAGGCTCGCAGCTGCATAGCTTGAGCTGAAGCTGCTGCTACATGTCCCATGGTTTGAACTGACACGATGTGCACTTCTCGCCAGGATGCTCTCAGGCCTCTAAGACATGAGCAACATGGCATACGGTGGGAGGACACAAATCTGTTCAGGGGGCTTCGGATTACGGTGAGATTGGAAAAGATGGTCTTCCATGGACTTCGGTGTTTTAGGCGGGCACGACTCCAATAGGAAATGCCAAGTATGTCAAAGCAAAGCAAAGTGCAGTGTCGCAAAACAAGTGACCCCAATGCAGAACCCGAAGACCAACTAACCATTTCGACCCTCTTTGAGATATGATACCCATAATATCAAGACATGTAAGCAAATGCAATCTAAACCTAAACCTGCCCCCCGTAGCTTCAGCCGC
This sequence comes from Symbiodinium sp. clade A Y106, assembly GCA_003297005.1. NCBI lineage: Eukaryota > Dinophyceae > Suessiales > Symbiodiniaceae > Symbiodinium > Symbiodinium sp. clade A. The sequence continues at coordinate 65,045 of BGNK01000861.1, forward strand.
AGCAAGCCTTTCCAGCGAATTCCTCGAGCATGGCGTTCACCGGCGTGGACCGTGCTGCTCTCGTAGGAGCACTCGACCAGTGCCTGGATCAGATTCCGGGCTGCATTCCTGGGTTCTTGTTAAGGGGTTTAATATAAGTTACCATGATAAGGAAACCAGATTATGTACTGTAACTATAGATCCCTACTATGGTAACTTAACTTAAACTCCTTAGCAAGAACCCAGATTCTGTTGATACTGTCGGCTTTTTCGGTAAGGGCCTGTATTGTGGGCTTCTCAGCTAGTGTTGAGTTGAACAAAAACCCTGAAAGCTAAATCTCAGGTTCATCCTTCACCCTCCCTAAACCCAGCAGTGCGATCCCGTCAGCTAGGCGGGAGGAAGAGCCTTCTCGTCATTCCGCTTCAGCCGACTGTCAAGCTACAGTAGCTTCGCGACCGACCCTCTGTCTATAGAAAAGCATTAGAAAGCTGATTGTTCCCCTCGTTCCGCGCAAACGTTAGGCACCTGCTTGAATTCGACCTTTCCTTATTGAAGAGTCAGTAGATAAAAACGGACCCACGGTGTCAACCACACAATTTGCAAGCACCCAACAATTCCAAACCACTGCGCGTGCAGTGTAGCAGTGTAGCATGCTGGCAGGAAAGACTCTCTTGGGCAAGTGGCGCCGCGGCATCCAAGAGTTGCTACCTCTCAGGACCCCAACAGCCTCCTTGATTGGAGGCTCCAAGTTACGAGAGCTGAACGCTTATATCAAAATGACCTGCGCCCTTTCCCTTTTGAGCTTTTGAGGGCGCTGTGCAACCAGCAAGTTCAGTCTCCGTGCAAGAACTTGACACTGCAACGGAGCGCAGCTGAAGCCCCCCAAGCAGAGGTCTCCAGATTCTATAGGCGATTTCCTTCGTATCATGCTGGCATCCGTCCTGCTCTCAGCTGCCAGGATTCCTGCTTGGGAGCTGTCTAGTTTAGCTGAGCTTGGGTATTTTTTTCGGATTTTCATCTCCCCCACAGACCCCCCAGCCCCCGAACGTTGAGAACAATAATGATTGCCCGCACCCTTCCCGCCCCAAGCGACACGGACCCATCAAGATCCCTATGCCGGGTCGATTTGCAAAGCCTCTGCTTGTGGTCTTTTCCGAGTTTTAGCCTCAGTCATGATTTTTGGTTGCAGCTGTGAGTGCTAAGGGATGGTATAAGGTGTATAGTCGTGTGGAAACTCTACGCGTACCCCCTGTCTTGCGAGCCGCCACTTTCGCAAATCAAAGACATCCCTTCAGTTACACCCTGCAAGCCGTTGCATTCGGAGCAACGTCTTGGGACTGCCGGACACCGCCCAGGAGCCACTGATCTTCAGGCGCCCTGTTCCATGAGGGAAGCATAGACGTTCTTGGGTGTAGGCCTTGGTGGTTTGTAGTTTTAGGGAGTTGTTGTCCGGGCCTTTGTTTCTGGTGGAAGTCAGATGTCGCTATGCCTATGCGTACTCAGGTGCTTCAGCATCAGGTACTATGATTTTCTGTTTCACTTCAAGATCAAGGCTGAAAAAACTTCTTTCAAACTTACGCTCGAGATCTAGACGAATCATGTAGGCGCTTGTTCGACTGTCGAGCTGTTTATCGAAAAGGTCTTCGGCTAGAGTTGGCGTTGCACGACCACAAGAGGATGAGAGACGGGTGTCTGAGCGACAGTTTCAAAGGTGTAGTGTCTGGAGTTTATGTTTTGGTTACAGTCCGCAAGTACGGTAGCATGACTAACCTTGTATTTCCCTAGCAGGCGACCTTCGAAAAGAGCACCCTGGGCTCGGGTTCTAGTCACTCTAGTCATTGTGCTGCATCCTTGCGGCTTTCCGCTTGGATCACCAATAACCCACCTGAATCTGAACATCATTCGATTGCTTGGCGAACAGATGTCTGCTGTGTTTTTGCTGGGAGCTGACTCCTAAAGTCAAAACCTTAAACCGAGTGTGAGCACCAAATCCTGTCCAGAGAGAGGTGTACTTGGAATCCGACGAACTGCAAAAGAATGCTCCGAGCGTGAGAGCGCAATGCAAAAAGCTTGCCTTCATGTCTTTATGTGGCGAAACAAATCCGAAACTTAGAAACCCCACACCCTGAAAACAATTTCCGAAAGAATGCCCCAAGAACGCCGAAGGCCCTAAAGCCCCAAACCCAAAAACTTAAAGAAACACTAGCAGAGTTAAACTTCTAAAGCAGTTTCAGGAGATTAAAGCCCTTTTCGGAACCCTAAAAGCCCCACACTGCCCCATAGATCCGTTAAAGGAGCCCTTAGCAGAAACACCAAAAGCCCCGCACACCCTTACAGACCATTTAAAAGAATCCTAAACAGGACCCTACGACGAAGCCCAAAAGCCCTTCAAAGGAACCCTGAAAAGGAGCCCCCCCCAAGAGCCCCAGACTTCAGGAGATCTTCCCCTCCATCGCTCAAGCCCTGAGCTTACCTCCCTGGATTTTCGATGGCGCCCACCTGGTCATCGATAGGCCCCCGGAACGCAAGGGGTCCGTCTAAGGTTGCTTTCAAAGGCTCCAGAGTTGAACGGTTCTAATTATAAGAGCTTGGGGCCATGAAATTTTGGGTTTGGGGTCTTCAAGGTAGGCTTTTCGGGGTTTAGTGATACTTTGGCATGCACCGAAATCCAAGTTTTGGGACCCGCTTCCATCTTCGGGCCCCTAAACCTGAAGACTTGCCAGCCAACCTCTTAGGTTTCTTGCGACTTCTTTGCCAGGCCTCTTCAGACTCACAGGGAAGGAAAGCAGTTCCAGGAGTTGAATGTCGATTGGTTCGGACCGACCATCTCTCAAAAGCCCTTGAATCCTGAAGCTTGCAAGCTTGAAACCCATAAGACCTTCCTTCTCTTACCCAGCAAAGAATCCTTAAACAATCCTATGCGCGAGAGCTCCTAGACCCTGAATCTGAATAACCTTTCCTGCAATGCTGCAGCTTCGACCTCAACGGCAATGGCATGTTAGAGGAGGACGAGGACGAATCCCTTTGAGCTTCCTCTGGTCTTGGGTTCTTGCAAGGGTTCCTGTACGGATTCCAATTCTGCATAGGGGTCTCGTCTGCCGATTTTCTGAGAGCCTGGAGGTTGATTGGTTCGTTTATGCAAGTTTAGTGTGCAGGGTTGTATCGCTGAGGCAGGCAACTTGGAGGCACTTCAGAGAGACCTCGTTCAAAAGGGTTGCTTGGAGTTGTATAGAAGTTCCATAGCTGGTAAGCGTTTCTGTCTGCTGGTACAGTAGAATCATGATGATGATGGCGGTACTGGTACTTGTAAGGATGTATGAGATGGCCGCCACATTTCGGCTCTGTCCCGTAGCAGCCACTTGCTGCTTACGTCAACAAAACCTAGCACCTGTGACAGAGAAGTGTAAGAGCGACATGTCACACTCAGCAAAGCCATCCATCACGCGTGGAAGTCGCCAGTTACCATATGTTTTAAGCTGCTTTGCTCAGAGGCGTGTCATTTCAAGATTCAAGATATTGGGGAGGCCAAGGTCTTTCGGGCATGGGAGAATACAAACCGTGGTCAGCCAGTTTAACACGTGTGGAAGCAGCACTGTTGAAGAACTTGCTCGTCGTGCACGGTAGCTCGGTGGTCAATCGACAGGTTCTTGAAATGTAAGCTTTTCGGCGATTCAAAGTACTCGTGGACGAGGCCTTGGTACTGTTTCCATGGATCGCCCCACTGAATCCTAGGCTTTTGCGTAAGCGACCCTCAAATTTAACGGACCCCTACATCGGGACTTTCTTTGCGAAGGGCCTCATCCGAGTAGAAGATACCTCGTAGGGAGCTTTCGATTTAGACACTGACCCTGAACCCTAAACCCCAACCTTAATTTCAAATCCAGAACACCCAATCCCCAGGCCCCAGGAACAAACTCCTGAACAGATCATATTTCGCTGTCTGAATAATGCGTCATGGTAATTGAACTCTCCCCCATAATCACCCGAGATACTGCCACAGTATGCCGCATAAAATGAATACGGCCCCTATGAGGCGCTGTCATACAAGGAAGCCTATTCTCATTACTACGGCCCCTAAAGCGCTTTGCTTTGAGAGGCAAAGCGCATCGCCTGGAAGCTCTTGCAGCAGAAGCGCCTTGCGGCTGGGCAAAAAAGGCTTTTCTCAAAGTTAGGATTAGGGGGAGCCCTTGGAAAAAGACCCTCTCAATAAGATATGGCCTCTTTTGAGAAATGCTACCTAGGATTTCCATGATGGGTAGTTAGTTAGTGGTGTATATCGGAGCTCGGAAGATTCTTTACAGGGTTTTCTACATACTCTGTAGGGTTTTCGAGGGCTCACTCGAGCCTTAGGGGTTATTGAATAAAGCTAGGTTGTGATTGCGCTGGCTTTGTTATAGTGGCTTCCATTGAGCTCCTGAGCAAGACCCCAGGTTGGACTGAGGTTCAGTTTGCAGAAAGCCGCGGTGCCTTGAAGGTCTTGGCGTCTTTCATGAGTCTTGTGGTTCAGACTCTGTGGTGTTTGCTTTAGTTTCTGTTCGACTTGCTGCAGTGGGCTCACACTCGCTATGAGCCTCTTGCAACAGCCAGAACTGCCCAAAGATGAGCCACAAGCTCCCAAGCATGAAAGTCTCAAAGCGCTGCATAAACACGCACATAAGCCCTGCAAGCCCCTATAAGGCCCTATATCCCTCAACCTTGATCCTCACGAACGGTGCGCGCAGCGTTATCAGGGATGTTGCGCAGGAACATCGTAGACCCTTGATGAGTGAACAGTTGCCCTCCTGAAATCGAGATTGCAATCTTAGATAGTGAGCGGAGGAACTTTAAACTTTTTGGCCTTATATATTCGCTCTATCTTAGAAAGTTTAAACTTTTTGGGGCCCGGTTGTTGAAGAAGAGAGCAATAGGGACTTTCGTCTCGAGCTCCCCACACCTCAAAACCACCTCGGAGCTCAGTGTTTCTCTGGCGGTTTTTGTATGGTTCTCTGATGATTGGGATTCTCCTCATGCAAAGATGCTACGGTATCCATCGTTGGAAAGAGTCAGCAATAGCAACGAGGTAATTATCACAAGGTGAACAGTGGTAATTACCCCAACCAAAGGAGCCCTAGCAGGAACAAGGGCTTTCAAGAGCAAGGTTCATGGCAACAATCACATAAAAGTTACACAAAACAGATCATGGCACCTCAGAAACGAGATCCTTCAGGGCTTCCTCTTAAAACGAAACCTGAAAGGAACCCTGAAAGGAGCCCTTAAAGGGAACCCTTAAAGGAACCCTTACAGGAAACGAAGGGAGCAGAGCCATGGCATTTTGGAGCCCGGAGAATCTCCGCCCGCTGCCAGCCTCGAGCAGCAGAGAGCGTTTGCTAGGCTTTGGGGGGATTCGGGGATTAGGTATTTGGGGGGTTTAGGGATTTGGGGCTTCGGGGCGTTTTGGGATTTGGGCTTCGGGATTTGGGGGTTTAGGGTTAGGGGTTTGGAGTTCAGGGTTTGGGGTTTAAGGCTAGGCTTTGAGATCTGAAAAAAGGGATCCGTTTCTAGTGTGAGGATACTATAAGAACAGTAGAGGTGGGGTTTGGGTTTTCTTGGCGGTTTGGGGAGTTTGGCATTGGTTCTACATGGTGTTGCGGTTCAGGCTGTAAGGTTCAGAGGTTAGGTGCGCGGGGGTTGGTCTGGGGAGGTGGGGAGCTGAACCCCCAAACGTTGACATCTGCAGCATGGAGATCTCATAGCAACCGCGCAACTAGACAAGTGTCCATCTAATGGACGAGTCGCAAAGACTATTCAGGCAGAGGTCCTGGCCCGATGTATATTGAGGGTTCATGCACTAAGTGTTGAACGCGGGTAGGCAGTGTGCTGCAAGCATTCTTGTTCGGTAACAGATGTAGGTGCCATAGCTTTGCAGGTAGTAGCTGGTAAGTTCTCTCAAGCAGGAGAACAGTAGAGTCTTTGGGCAGGTGGCGCTCTCATCCCCGATGCGGACATAAGACCTCCGCCGGCATGGCGCCAGACGCCCCAAGCTGCCGGTCTCAAGATCTTGAGTTGAGGCGCAGATATACCAAGCGCGCATCTATGTAACATCTCTGACCGTATGCATATTACGTATGTGTATGTTTATATACAGAGGAGAGAGAGAGAGAGTAAGTATAGATTCACACACATATATATATATACATACATACATATACTGATGCATGTGTGTGCGTGTGCGCGCCGCGCATGTGGTCATTTGCTTACTGAGCCGCCTCCTTTGTTGATGCATTCTGAGGCCCTGGCTGTCGCCCTTGCCGGGCCTTTGGCGGTTTCATGGGCCTCTGCCGAAAGCAAAGACCGTGGGGACCTCGACCCAGCTCTTGTCGGATCTCGGGGCTTTGCAGGCATCCCCAAACCCTTAGGGTTTAGGGTTTGGGTTTAGGGTTTAGGGTTTGGGTTTAGGGTTTAAGCCTTAACCTTATCAGCCCGAAAACCCTTAGGCCCTAAAGCCCTAAAGCCCTAAACTTTATGCGTCTTTGCGGCTCTTGGTCCATCTCAGCGCCTCTTTGTAGTCAGTAGATAATGTGGTAGGTACAATTATGACCTTGATCTTGAAGTCTGAGCCTTTACTATAACCTTCGATCTTGGAGATGAGGGTTCAGGGTTCAGGATGATCTCCTTCCTTAGGATGCAGAGTAATTAACCCCCCAAGACCCCTATATAATAGACTATAACATATTTTAAGATATAGCATAATAATATACGACAACAAAAAATGCCACACTAATATACCATAACAATATTCTGGCGATGAGTGACAACAGCGCTGAGGGCGCCCACTGAGCCGCCGAAAGTGCGCTGCTACAGAGGAGGCGATCTTGGGGCTTAGGGGTTCAGGGTTTAGGGTTTGGGGGAAGGGCTGTCCTCCGAAACTGTGACCTTTTAGAGTCCGGCTGGCGATGTGCATGGGTTCCATATTCATTAAGCTTGCAGCTCACGGGTAACCCTTCAAGTTTGTCCACTCGAGGCAGCATTCTATGGATTCCCCCCACTTGTCAGCTTATCCATACGCTGTGTCCACGAAAGACCGAGACGAGTCATGCGAAGGTGTGTGTGCCACTACTTGCTCGCAGATACACGGTCGACAATAGTAACATGAACTCAGTCCCAAGAGTTGTTTTCTTAGTAGGGTCGGCTTGTTAAAACACGTTTTGGGGCCGTCGGCTGGGCCCCTAGCCCGGAGGCGCAACGTCACAGGACCCTTCGAGGCCAGATAGCTCTTCTGGGCTGCGGCTTCTTGGAAAAATGCTAAAAAACAACTGCTCTCGTTGTTATCGTCGTTCTTATTTGTTCTTAATGTTAATGTGGTCATTATTCAATCATTATTCTCATTACTGAGCCCTAGACACCTAAACTCTCTGAGACATGAAGAAGGCGCCTAGGTCGTAGGTGTAGGATTTAGCTTGTGTGATAGTGGTACGGCAGCAGGTTTTGGGATTAATTGTGTGCAAAGACCCAGTATATCGAGTATTTACGGAAGGGTAGTGCGGGGGGGGAACGTCGTGTGGCTTCGTTCACGTGGCAGCCAAGGCTTCTTGACGTGGGCGCTCTGCGGTGTTGCAAACGACTCTTGCCCGAGAGTAATACAACATTAATAACCGAATGTAATATAACATCATACATTATGGTAGAGTAGCAGATAATATAATATAACAAGTAGAGCGTAGTATCATATCATATCATATGATATATCATACTGTATACTATAGTAGAGTACAATAATATAGTATGCTATATCATAGGAGTTGGAGCCACTTGTAACTCACAAGGTGCCACATGCGAGATGCAAGCTGCTCCTCCTTGACTCTTCCCGTCTGCTCCCTTCGATTGTCTTTTTTAGGATTTCTTGTGCTTAGGATCATATGGAACCCAAGAGACGATTAAACATACTGTGTTGATTATGCTTCTAAGGGCAGTCTGGTGATCCTGCTTTTCTCGGCGGCCGAACGCGGTATTGTGGGAGCAGTGTACAAGAACAGTACTGTAGTGTCGTCAGTGTGTGGTGCCTTCTGATGAGCACAGCTGCATCCTGCACGGCCCGCACCTGCTTTTGGTACAGTAGATGGCGAGATCAGCATTATAGTAATGGTCCGATGATCCTCACCCCTAAACCTAAAACCCTGGCCAAGCCTTTCAACAGCACGAAGATCTCAGTGAGAATGGCCGAAGTTCACTATATTTTAAGGTGCATTTGTAGGGTTTCCCGTGGCCACGGCTCCTGTTGTCTCACCTCAACATGCCCTGCCTGGTCCGTCCGAGTGTGAGCGGCGAAACCATGACCAAATGGGCTCTTCGATCAGGCCCCCCTATACCAAAAAAAAGCACCCTTATGAATCCCTTATAGAACCCTTTTCAGAGAACCCTTGAAAGGAGCCCCAAAAACCCTATTCTAAGGAAGGTGTTGGCCTTCTGCTTCCCCAGCTGATGCGGGATTTCCCCATCAGCCCGGGCCAATCCGGCCTCGAGCCTCCTATGCAATCATTGCTTTTTTATAGGGGCCTGAATAATTAGAATAGGTATTTGGTATATATGCTACTATAGTTATAATAAGGACCCCCCCAAAAAAAATTGCAGAGGTAATCACTAAGGCCTCTACATCACGAGGTTTGGGCTCCCTTGCATTGTAGGATTTAGACTTTATTGTCATTGTTGTTTCATGAAATCGGGGAGGGTCAAAGGGTCAGGGGGGGGGTCCTACGTCATGACCTCCGGGATCCAGGGTTGACACGAGCGCCATCCCGAGCAGCTGGTTGTAAGCGCAGACAGAGCCACAAGCCTTAGAACGGAGAGAAGCATGCTTGAAAGATATGTACGGTCTCTGCGAGCGGCCATGTGAGTCAAAAGCATATCGCCATGAGACGCCTGAAGCCAACGATCCTAAAGCGCCCCTAGTGTCCTAAGCCCTCCAGACCCTCCAGCCGTAAACCTCGTTCAGGGTTTAGGCCCGCCCCTGCGTTTGGCCGAGGTCGCCACCAGTTTCACAGTGGGCAACGCCCTGGGACTGGCATTCGGCGGGGTGCTCGCAGAGCGACAGGCAGGGGACAGGCCTAGAGAGGCCCCCACTCGTACCCCTTGATGAATATACCCTAAACCAAAACAAAGAGTTCAGTACTATGGTATATGGTACAGTCCTTAAGTAGAGGCTTATTTATTGGGCTCTCGGGATGCGGGAGATAGTGTCATGGAAGAAGGTCCTGCCTAACTCCGCAACCACTACTGCCCGGTGGCTGCTTGATCCTTAACAGCCGCGTGAAACTTGTGGGCAGCCGCACGCGTGGAAGGATGCATTGACACTATCCCTCAGCATCTGCGTCTTTGTTGTATCAGCCTGTGGTCTCTATATTGGGACTACTACATCGGAGTTGGGCCTTAATAACTCGAATAGGGCTTTGGGGGATATTTTTGCTATAACTAATAATTATAATAGGGAACCCCCAAAAAATTGGTATAGGTAATTATTAAGGCCCCTACATTAACTAATAAACAGGGATCTAAACGCCAAGCAAGACTTTGGGCTTCGCACTTCGCAAGTTCCAACGCGAAGCAGCTTTGAGCTGTTAGAGTTACGTCAGCTCCCCACAGCCACGGCCCTGAACCCAAAGCCCTAAGCAGCCAGACCCAAAGCCAGTGGAGCAAAATTGACTTGAAGTCAAACACCGGACCATAAAAAAAGTATGTGTGTATGCATATAGTTATAGAGAGAGAGATACATATATATATATATACATGTGAGTGTATATATATATATATGTATATATATATATACACATATGCACCCATCCATAAAAGCTTCCAGCCCCAAATTCGTTTCGCGAAGCTCCCCAAGGCAGAAATCGTTTCAGGGCTTTGAAGCTCTAAGGTCCAGCACGTTTTCTAGCGGTTTGGGCTTGAAGGCATAAGTTCGAACGGGATTGTGGGGCTTTACTAGGTAGGGCTTTGGGACATTTTATATTTTCCCTTTTTGGGCTTAAGAGGATCTTATTTACTCATATTTTTCAAAAGCTTTAAAAGCCCCACCTACCTTAACCTACCAAACCCTACTTTTTTGTAGGTTCTTATTATAAACCCTAATATGGAATTTATAGGGACCCTACTTTTTTGTAGGTTTTGGTTTGTTAAGGTAGTTTCGAGTGTAGACTCGCCGCCTTGGTTGGTCAGGGCCGCCGTGACTTGGCACGCTTGGGGCTGCTTGCGGCCCCTCGCCACTGCATTAAGGCTTCGAACGGTTTACGGTTTAGGGAAATTGGGAGTGAATGTTCTGAGGTTGAATGAACCATAGAAGCCAGGCCATGCCAGGCCTTAAGATGCCAAACCTGAAACCCTGAACATCCTAAACCCAAAGCCCAAAATCTCAAGCAGAAGCATATGACCCTAAATCCAGGCATACCGAGGCCCACCAATCTGCGACTTCGGCTTTGGCTGCATTTGCTTTCGATCCCTCTTGTCAACCCTCGTCCCCAACGTTGGTGGGGGTGGCCGTGGTGGCTTTGTATCAGTGCTTGGAGGTGTGGTAATCGATTCTCATAGGAACCTAAAACGGGATCCAACAACGTGGCATCCTAGAGCCCGAACGGACCAGCGGCGAGCGAATCACTGCGAGAGTTCCAAGCATGAGGATCGGCATTAGGTCAGAGCCATCCGGACTTTCAATAGGCTTGCACTCGGCATTTCAAACGGCCAAGGCTTGTTCTGGTTCCGCATCAAGCAGGTAACCAGTCAGCGCTGAATCGGAGCCCCACGCCAGACCCCTAGGTCGCCGTGGCTGCTGGCCTCATCCTCAGCGCCACAAGGCCGAAATCTGCGAGCAGAGGTTTTCCATTTGAGGCTTAGGGCTCTGAAAGGGCTGTGATAAGCGGTCTGGGGCCTTCTAGAGTTGAGGGCTAGCGGCTAGTCAGCTAGTGTTTGGGATTCGAAGAAGATAAGGGGTCTGTGTGGAAGCCTTCAACTTTCAGCAGCTGGCAGCTCACAAGGCTAGAGGATGTCTCGTCAGGTGCATGGATGCGTTCACGCCCTAGCACAAACGCTGAACCCTAAGCCCTGTGTTCCTCCCCTATTCCTGCCATGCGAAGGGGAAAACAGCCCTCTGTTGAACCCTAACGCCGGGAGAGGAATCGTCTAACGAGGCTTTGGAGTCATCAGCCCACTTACAGATGCTATAGCCGCCATTGCAGGCTACCAGTTCTTGCGACAACAGTTGTTGTTGCCATACATATTAAATCAATGTTGATTGATATCGTGGTCGGAAACAAAAACGTTCACACCAGCCTTTCTCAGACGAAGTCCTTCCCTTTGAGCCGTGAGGGTTCACGCTCCCCTTGAAAACAAGCGAGAGTAGGGAAAGCAACATTTCCGCCTTCTCACGCAAACTCCGAAGCATTCAACAATCACTCAGAACGGCAGCTTGCAGTTTTTCATTTCTCCTCGCTGCCCGCGCACTTCTGGGTGTTGGTGCCGGGCTCCTGGCTGTGGCCGTGCCTGCGCTGTCCCTGGCCTTGCAACTGGAAGACTGTTGTGGCTTCGGGTTCCGACGTTTTCTGACCAGCTGCTCTGAACCATAATCGCTTAACCTTGAATCCTTTAGCCATAGACCCTAACATTACAACCTTTCAAGCTCTCAGGCTGACCGAGAGCCTACCTCGCGAGAATCTCGAGGCGCGGGCGGTTTCTTCTGTTGTTGACCCGAGGCTACTGGCAGGTCTGGCGGTTTATGGCTTTTCGGGTTTAGGGTTTAAACTATCGGCCCACTCTTTTTGAGTTGCTCCGATATTGTCAGCGCAAGTCTGGTCAAATCCCACCATGACCCTGCATCCTGAAACGCCCAGATCCCGGAACCCTTATAGGACCTTCACCATGCCCTCGTAACGCCCTTGAAAGAAGCCCCCGAAGCTGCACCCGTTACTTCTGGAACGGTCTTGGGGGACTCCAGAGTCTAGAGGCCAACCTCTCGGCCTACCCTTGCGGCTGGCCGTTGGGGGCAGTGGCGCCCTGGCTAGGCTTTCGGGAGAGCGACTTTCAGGTTGCGCTCAATAGTTACCAATGTTATTCCTTAGGGCTCCTTGTTCTACTTCTACTATGAGGTACCCTCAATTCCTGGTCTAATCGTTAAGGCTCCTAGATGAGAAGCGTGACAAGGTATTATGGGGCTAGATATAGGGGGCCCTTAACCAAAAGCGAAACGGGTCTCAAATTCTACTCCTCATGGAGGGGTTTGAATTCTCAGCCATGCTATTCCTTATCTGGACGGCCGAAGAACCTTTGTGGAGGTAGCTGTTTGGGCATATTTAGGCCTCTATGCTCACCCGTTTCGTCGCATTGCAACAGTCTGAACATACCCTTCTCTCTCTGTCACAATGCCTACCAGTTTGAGGGGCATGCGAAATTCGAAATCGTGCTGCTGCCACGGTGTCGTGCCACGTGCCCATTTTGGTGGCACACGTGCTTCGTCGGCAACGGCGGGATGCATGTTCTGGGGTGCCATTATAGGAGTTGGCCCCACAGTGTCGTGCGCATTTTGCACTCACGGTGTGGTCTTGAACGTGGGGGGTGCGGACTGCTATGTCAATTTTGTTGCCGGCATCATTGGGTTTCACGCCCAATCACCAGCCGAAGGCCGGAAAACCCGAAAATTCATGCTTCATCCTTTATGTGAGGCGTTTTGAGACCTCATTCGGCGAGTCCGAGTGGTGAGACCCTGTCCTCATAAGGGCCATTGCCGGGTATGTAGGAACCTGATTAAGAAACCCTGGGCCTTTTACCCCAAAAAAGTAGGATTCATATAACGAACCCAAATAAAGGCCCAAGGTTTCTTAATCAGGTTCCCACATTATGCATGTTGCCCAGGTCGCCATCCTACTAGCCGGACTGGCCTGGCGTCAATCCCTAGCGCTGCCATTGGGTCTCTTGCCCTTACAAATTAAATCTTGCGGGTTTTTGCAGGCTTAGGCGGACAGTTTTCTGTTTGTCTTGTTTTGAGCGGATCCAATGGCAGCCCGATTGCAGGAACCTGGAAGAGCCATTACGGCAGGAAGTTCGATTGTTGCTAGGTCCCGCTACCATGGCATCTTCCAACTTTGCTACGTACCACCGTACGTGTCTGTCAGTCTGTCTCTCTTTCTGTCTGCACACTCAACATGTGTATTTGTCTCGCTAAAACCGCTAGAGATATCGAGTCATGGTGCTCTTATGCACCGGACTATGGGTATAGTATGGTATGGTACTCTGCTATGTTCACGAGAAAGAATGAGAAAGCACACCCATGCACATATCAACATACACGGGCACGCGAACCTGGAGCCTTGGCCTCTCGACTTCGGTTCGGACATGAAAGAGCCCGAGCTTCTCTTGGAAGTCGAGGCTTCTGCGCGCTGCTTCTACCACTACTGCTGTGGCTGCCGGAGTCGCCGCAGCACACTGGCCTACAATAGGGGCCTTAATATAACCTATACTACTCTGGGGTTCCTTCTTATAAGTATAGTACAATTTCCCCCCGACCCTATTCTAATTATTGAGGCCCCTATAGTACCGATCAGCTAGCAAGTTAGAGAGCGTAATCGTCGTGCGGTCGAAGAGTTCCCATCCGTGGCATAACGACGGCTGTGATGACTAAGCCTCTTTTGGGGGTTGCACAGTCATTCGATTTGCACGAATCAACTTGCAAAGTCTTCTGAGGCGTTGAGATAAGCCATTGGGGTTTCTATGTTTTGCTCCAGAACTTTAGGGTTCAGGGTACCTCGAGACCCCATTCCAATTTTGCAGAGCATCTGAGGTATCTGCAACTGCGACTTGGAAGCATTTCAACTTCAGGACGCAAGGGCATCGGATTACCGGGCACCTTGAAGGCACCAACAAACGTAAGTCCCCACGAGAACGTATCCTGCCATCGTTCAACGCTTCTTTCAAAGGGGGCTACTTGTCAGATCCCTGCCCTGAAGGAAATCCTAAAAGGAACCCTTAAACTCCTAAAGGACCCCGCAATTAAAAAAAACCCTTCCGGGATTTCTGGGTAAAAGTTTGGTGCGAGTCCAAGGAAGGGGCGCGTGCAGGAGGCACGGGAGGCTCGGCGGAAGCTCAGCGGACGCTTTGAGGCCCGGTTTAGTCGAACTCAACTACCGTGTCCCAGAGCGCCCAATACGTCCCTTAAGTGTTCGGATACCTGTACACACATAGAGTCTGCATTGTGTAGATACAGAGATGTGTATGTATATCTATGTCTATATATATATAAACATACACATACATACACGTATATATACATATATGCACACCTTGAATCACAACGGGCTTAAAACTATGGTCCAATGCGTACTGCTTTTGGTGCCCAAATACTGCAAAACTTGTCGGAGAGTTTTGAGTTGGCCAGTCTAATCTTGAAGAGGTATCCTTCATTCTCAATCACTACCCAGTGAACCATAAAGCCCCACCCACCCAACCCCCTTCGCCGACCTTCACCCACCACAAGCCAGCAAGCCCCCCCTCCACTCCTTCTGGATCCTGATACTTGTACCCATGCCCGCCATACATCCTGAACCCTGCGGCCCAAGGCCATAAACCTCGAGGGTTTAGCATCGCAGCATGTTGAGCTAGTGAAGGGGGTGCTGCTTAACGCAGTTGGGCTTTGGCTCGAAGTGGGATCTTCGCTGGAATTTTGCTTATCGGGCTTCTGATAGCCGAGCTAGTTACTGCCGCAGCCATCCCTGGTTCCCGGGTGCAGATTGGGATTTTGCTTAGTTGTGAGTATTGAGTGCAAACCCCGCAAAGTCAGTCGGAGCACCTCAAAGTTCTGGAGGGAGCCTCACAAGCGGCTTCTTGAGGTTATCATCGGAGGTCTGAGCAATTAGTAGTACCATCCCTGTTTGGCGAGGCCACGGAGGAGCAGTCGGGGACCGCCAAAGAGTCTTGTGGCAATGTCAGCTTCGTCAGGACCTGAACCGCGCTGTCCCCTCACCCTACACCCTAAACCCCTAAACCGCCCTACTTAGAGTGGTTTCACTCAAGAGACTTCGAACCACATGCCTCGCCTGGATTGTCCGGGTGTGAGCGCCGAAACAGGATTCGGGCCGCTGTCAGGATCGTTTCGAATGCCTGGGAGAGAGTGGGTGAAGGAATAGTTAGTACCGATATCCCTTTGGGCTCCATGGTATAAACCTGCTTCAAAAAGTGACCCCCAAACCCTCGTAAGAGTAAACCTTGTCAACCCCAAACATTTCAAGCCAAAGCTTTCCGCATTTTTGGAGGGGCCTGTGTCGGTCGATCGGACTGTTCGTAGATGTGGAGGGGCCGAGAAGGCCGTACGAGAGCCTGTCAACAGCTGCTGCCCCGTTTACAACTCATAAAGACATGATGTCGTCTGTATACTGGCTCCACAAATCATGAGGTGGTCTCGCATTGTATCTCTTCTTTAGCTGGGTGGAGTGCAGCAGCTATACACCCATACCAAGTGGTCCAAAAGTACGGGTAAGAGCCCTAGGCTGTGAAGAAGCAAGTACAGCATTTCCCCAAACTCCTATGGTGTATGTTCAGAGATTGATCGGAGGATGGCTGCGACGCTAATGTGCCGCCATGCGGCCTCCGTTCTCGTAAAGATCTGGCTTCCCGCCTCTTGGCTTCGGGTTGAAAGGCTTGATTCGTTTTGGACGGTTTAGGGCTTGGGGGGGGGCCTTGAGGGTTTAGGGCTTAGTTAGGAAAAGGGTTTAGTTAGGGCTTGATGATGTGGTGGTTTAAGGAAGTTGTGGGTTTTCAGCAGTTCTCTACTTAGGGGTCCTTTTAGCAACGGTATTGAAGGTCTTGTATTGGGGTCCTTCTCGTCTGCGTCTCAAGATTCTTGTGAAGTTTGAGAAAGTGGGGATCCCCAGCTGTCGACCTTAAGTGAGAGGATTGCCAACCTTACAAGTTGCATGAGGGTTATAAGGTACCCGTGAAACCCTATGGACCACTCCAGTCCTCCGGGCCATGGACGCAAGGTGTAGCATTTGAGGTGTGGGCAACACATGTTGTAAATCTCGGTTTCGGGAGTAGAGCCTAGTGTTTCAGGATTCAGCTCGATGTGGGGATGCTAGCTTTGTGTTCGAAGCGGCAGAGGTTGAAAGGAAGTCAGGCTTCAGCGTCGGGCAACGACGCTATGATCTGCTCCAGGCTGCTAAAGACCCGGCCTTGAAAAAAAAAGCAACGAACCCTAATTTTGAACTCCATAGGACTCGCCTGGATTGTCCCAGTGTGAGCGCCGAAATCCAAATTTCATAAAGCTGGCAGAGTCCTTGCTAGGCGAGGCAACAAATTCTAAAACCTTTGCAGTCAGAGACTTAAGAATTTCAAAAGCGAGGTGCTCTTCAAATTTCATTCCCATTGACCACCCTTTTATGCAGGCTTGTCCTTGCGATGCGGGAGGAAAAGGCCTTTGTTTTCAAATAACCCCGGAACCCCGAAACCCTACACCTCCCAAGCCCTGAAGACGCCCACAGAGAAACCTGAAACCCTAACAACCCAAATCCCGAAAACCCTAAACACTACAAGAACCCTAAACCCAAACTCCTAAATAAGACGCACAGACGCCGAAGAACCCTACCCTAGTTCTACCCTTAACAACCCTAAGACCCGAAAACCTAACAAACCCTAAGGCCCCCAAAAGCCGCGAGGTTTGGCTCGCGAGCCAGGGTTCGGCGACCAGCGCCATGCTTTTGATGTACTCCTTGGAGGCCGAATCTGAGGTTTGGGGTGCAGCCGGGGCTTAGGGAATATGCAGCGAGAGAGGGAGAGAGAGAGAGAGAGAGAGAGGAGANAGAGAGGAGAGAGGAGAGAGGAGAGAGGAGAGAGGAGAGGGGAGAGGGGAGAGGGGAGAGGGGAGAGGGAGAGGGAGAGGGAGAGGGAGTGCGAGAGTGAGTGCGAGAGTGAGTGCGAGAGTGAGTGCGAGAGCGAGTGCGAGAGTGAGAGTGAGACGGAGAGACGGAGAGCGAGAGAGAGAGAGAGAGCACGGGTTTAGTTTAGGGCTTTCGGGGCTTGGGGTTGTGCAAGAAGGGTTTGGGCCAGAAACCCTTGGAGGAAACATGCAAAGAAGCCAATTTGTGAAACCCTCGGGAGGAGGGTGTTTTGGTGGCTACAGGTAGCGTTCTGGGTTGGGGATGGGGGTGAGGGGTATGAGTGCGGGGTACAGCAGGGGGAGTGTTCTAGAGCTTTTCTCACCTTGCAGATGGGTTCTGCCTATAAAGTTAAAGTTGTGTTTGGAGTGTGGCTCCGTAGCGGTTTCGACAGCTGATTAATGGACCCCCCTTCTTCAGAGTTCGCCTCGTTTGGGCCCTGATGCTTACTTTTCCATGCACTCGAAAAGTCAGGCAAACAGCATGAGCAACGCACCACTCTGACAGATTTTGCTTGGTTGAGCTTATTTTAGATGGCTCTAACATATCAGACGATAAGCCCCGAACCTTAAACCCTAAACTTTGTGGTATCCTGGGGGGTCTGGCTGAGCCGCTTCCAGCTGCTGGCTTGGAGTCCAGTGACAGTTGATTGTGGATCGACTGGTTGATGCGACCCCAGATATCAGGTGGTGGCCTTGTGGCTGCAGATAGCAGTGGCTGCGACAACTTGTTTTCGGGGAGAAGCACTTCTGATGCGACCCAGACTGACGCAGTAGTCCACTTTGCTCTTCTTTCAAGTGCTGACAAGTGGAGGCTGTAGTAAATGGCGGAAAGCTGATATCTCATGCCCAAGCGCGCGGTGACTACTGTTTTTCCTGCTGTGAAAAGACCATAGTTACCGAACATACCCTGCAATGCAGGCTTCGTCCTTGCTGGTAGGGGGAAAGAATTTCTACATTTAAGCCCTTCATAGTAGGTTTATGCTAACCAGGCGGAACACAAAAACATGTCCTAAACCCTGTCCACAGCTTACACTTAAACCTAAACCCGAAACCCAAGACCAGAAACCTGTGCCTCAGGCCGTTGGGATTTTTGTCACGAGCCGCGTCCTCGCGGGGGCGGACGAGGCATCTCCGCCCTACGGCCGTGGCCAAGCAATCGGGACCCCTTAGCTCGGGGCATAAGAATGTAGTTAAACTGGTACAGAAAGTGGAATACTGTAATATGGCTAATCGCATATAAGGAGCTGGTTGAGATGAGGTGAAGAGCATGTCCAGAAGTATACTTGTTATACAGTTCAACTGTCGAGACTCTTGCGATTCATGTCAGTGAGGTTTGGATAATTTGTCGAGGTATCCTAGCATGACCATGCTGTGGATGCCCGTCGCTTCCACCTGGCAAGCCGAAGAGGTCTGAACGTGCGGTAGGATTCTCGCTCCTCTTGCCTCGGCTTGAATGCAGAGCATAAGTAGGCACAGAATCAAGGAAAGCTGTAGCAATTAGTGCTTAAAAACCCCGAGTCCTGCCCAAGCCATCGAAGTGGGGCATGCAGTGAAGTGGATGTGGACAATGTATTCGGGTTGCTGTTGTTATGCTTTGGCAAACTGTGGAACCCTGAACTTAGAAGTGTTGCGAAATATCATGATAGTTCATGCCCAGATGCAGGTCGTGGTGCCTGTAACGTCGAAGTTGTTTCCCCGAAACCTCCTTTGACTTGTCGAGTGCGAGTGACAAAGATAGGCGAGATTCAACCGAGCACTGCATCAAAGGCGTCCGAAGCTTCGGAATCCCTCAGGCTGCAGATGCAATGGCCCGTGGGGCCAGGCTGAGTCTGGCCGCAGGCCTGGTCCTTAGGGTTTAAGGGTTTAGGGCTAAGGGCGCAGAGCTTGAACCACATGTTCGGCGGTTGCACTGCTTGTCTTGATTGGCATGGAGATGTGTGTTATGCGTGGGTTTTAACTTTGTCCACTCTTCGTGAAGCTACTATGCCTCAAACCCGCAAGAAGCGGGCGTGGTGCGAGCAGCCTGCAATGTGGGAGAGAGCTGAAGCCTCCGCGAGCGGACCCTGAAGTTCTACATCCTGGCCTTGGAAAAGCCTCAGCCGATGAACCCCCTCCATCCGGAGATCCTCCCTAAAACTCTCAACCCCTCAAGTTGGCCGGTTGGCCTTCTTGGATAATTACTACCACTGTTCCTGTGGGATCCTAAATCTGTTTATACTGCTGTACCAAAATTCCGAAACCCTATTCTGGTCATCAAACCCTGAAAAATTGAGGCCCCTATCATAAACGCTATAAAGAAGGTGCACATAAGGTCCCTATATTGCAGGCTGCCTGGCCACCTTGGGCTGCTTGGGCTGCAGAGGCCGGATGAGAAGGGGGATGGTGCTCAGACAGTCATTACAGCCAAACAAGAATCACGAGAAAATTCATAGTCAAAATACTGAATACATAAAAAGACTGTTCTTGTGGTTGTGATAGTAGTTAATAGTCGTCGTCCGTCGTTGTTGCAGTGCCTGTGGCTGTTGTTCTTGTCGTTGTTGCTACTACTGCTTTTACTGCCATGATTATTGCTGTTATGACTGTTGGGATCTTGATTATTATCGCTATGACTGCTGCTACTACGACTACAAACTACTACCACTACTACTACTACTACTACTACTACTACTACTACTACTAGTACTACTACTACTACTACTATTACTACTACTACTACTACTACTACTACTACTACCACTACTACTACTACTACTACAACTACTACTAGTACTACTACTACGACTACTACTACTACTACGACGACGACTACGACTACGACTGCGACTACGACTACGACGACTACTGCTACGGCTACTCCTCCTGCCACAACCCACCACCACCTCCACAAGTACCTTCTTAGTCGATCAAGACTTAATCATGCTCTCTGATTTATTTTAGCTCTTGTTGGTATGTTCTGCCTTGAGACTCAGATGATGCGAGGGGCGCTGATGGTGGATTCTGTTCCCTTCGGGTCTTGCGGACTAGGTCTTCTATCACAAGACTGCCATGATTTAGGGAGCTGATACTGCCGTACCAAAGTCAGGAGCATGTTTGTTGGGACGACTTCGGCATGTCAGAGTGTTGCGGCTGGTAGGCAAAAAACGGATTCGAACAGCCCTCCGACCTGCCGCGAGGCACGTCTAGTACACACTTCAAACATTAATGAGAGTGAGTGTCAAAACTCCCTAAACTTGCAAACCTAAGCAAGGTAAAAGTACCTGAAGCTCTAATCCAGACCGCGTGCAGGCCATGCGTTGCTAGCCGGAGTCTTGGGTGCCGCGCACCTCATTGCACAGGTCGGGGTGGGAGCATGCATTTTTGGAACGAAGGTTTTTGGTGTCGGGTCTGGGCTTTTAAGGTTTGTGATTTATTTGAGGGTTTGCTTTTAGGTTTTGCGCATTTAACAGGTCAGCATGGAGAGCCGAGTATACACTAGATTACCTGGGGGTTTCTTGGAATTAAAGTAAGGTTGTAGGGGTCCTTCTTGGCAGCACCCATAATCAGGATGCTATACGACATGTACACCCTTTAGGGAACCTTATTACGCAAGGGCTCCTCGCTTCCTGAGACTCCGACCCAGGCAAACTCGTGCAACCTTCTGCAGCTCGCCAGCAGCGAGCTAAACTTGGGTTCAACCAGACTATGGGTCACTTTACCAGGACTCGCCTGGTTATAGGGAAGGCTACAGACACGCCGCCGAGTTTGCAGAACCGAAAGCTGCAAAGCTTTCTCCCAGTGGCAGCTTCACCTGGGCTCGGGACTTCGTAGCGGTGCAGATTGTAGCCCTGTGCGTTTCTAAAGGATTTGCCCGATTACAGTACAATCACTGGTCCGATTTTCCTTGCGCTCTGCCTCTAGCTCCTGCCCACGTGTTGACGGGATGGACACCTTCTTTGACACCTAAACCCTAACATGACTATGTATCCTGCCTTGCATCCCACTCTACCCCCTGCACCCTCAACTCTAAACCCTAACCTTGAACCTAAAACCTTATTAGGCCAATGATTGTCAAGGCTGGCCTTCGCCAGCTGTTCCGCAGAGACCGCCGACCGTGCTCGCACTTTATCGCGGCTCAACCTCCTGAGCTGCATGACTGCATGTCGTGATTACGAAGAGATAGATCAGAGCTGTAGAGGCTTCGGGGCATTAGGAATTCAAGGTCAGTGGGACCCAGGGTTGAATGATGTGTCCCAGTGGAAAAGGAGGATGTTAAGTTTGAGTGTCGCAAGTTGTGTCGGAACGGCTTCATTGAGTTTTCCCAGACTTCCGGGTTTGGCTTCAGCATGGAGAAGCACAGGCACGGCAAGACCATAGCGACCGATACACTTGTCCGGATGACATTTGCACCCTCATCGTAGTCAGCATCCGCATCCCTACTCAGGACAAAAACCCACTTTCACATCCATCCGTTTTGCTCGGGTGCATGATGCTACGGTTGTGCTTGGAGGCTAGCCCATGGTTCAGAGAAATATCACAGATCTCTGACGTACTTGTTATATACTCCTTCATCCATTATTCCAGAAACTTCACTTGCTTGTTGCTGCTGCTGCCTGTACTAGTTAACATTCCTGAGTTCCGACAGGTTGGTTCAATTGAAGTGTTGACCAGGGGCCGAAAAGGCAAATGACTGCTGACAGGGATGCTAGCCTCAACGGTGTGGGTTTAGTCGCCTCCTTGGGCCCATACTTGGCGAGCAGAGATTCCTCTTGAGCACCCGAGGTTTCCTCAGCGGAAGCCGCTGGGCGCCACTGGCCCTTCTTTGGCCCTTCCGGCCTCGAAGACACTATAGGGGCCTTAAGAATTAGCGTAGGGTTTTAGTTTTGGGGCACAAGTTTTAATTTACTAGAAGTATTAAGGCCCCTTTAGTACTGTTCAGGATCCCTGCATCCAAAGGCCCTTAAAGGATCAGGGCACCTGTTAAGAGGTTTCCGGGCGGGGGGGGGGGATGGGGGCACACGTTTCTTTTTTTTATGAATGATGCACGTGTGTAAAACACATACATGCATACGAAAATCGGCGGGGCTTTTACTAGACCCTGCTCTTTGAGATGAAGCTTGGCTGTAAGTAAAATCCATGGGGAAGGACGCAGGTCCTTCCACTAAACTCATTCAGCCAGCGTGTGCTGCTGCCCAGGTATTGTGCCATCAGCCGTTGGTGTCGTGGCTACACCAGCCCACCAGAGGGCCTCTGATACCAGCCCACCAGAATCCCGCTTACCCGGCTTAGCCCTGATGTTCCTCACAGCCCAAAGGCAAAGCTTCAAGCCTCAAACCAAGATCTTCTCCTGGGTTTGTTGCACGAGACTGTTTTTTGTTTGGGTTGAAATAGGCTCCCAACTCACAGCCAATTCAGGGGTTTGCACAGACACAGACACAGACACACACACACACACCCGCACACACACACACAGCCGCGCGTGCACCAGCTGGAAACCAGAAATGACACGCCGAAGCTGCCGCCTCGGTACCCAGGAACAAGATGCTCTCAACTAGTCCCAGTTCTGAATAACGACATGCCGGGAACATGGCAATACGATTGGGCGCACCTTCTCAGCTCCTTGAATTAGGGCTGCTGCTGCTGCTGCTGCTCATGAAGCCTTCACCTCATAACTTGATTTGTGATTTGTCATGATATGTCCTTGCCAAGTCAATCTTTCAAGAAGTGTTGTGGCATGAAACCAGAGCCTGAAACTTGCGTGGAAGAGTTTCACCGGCTTTTGACTTGAAGCTGCAGTCCAATGTTACTTCGGAGATACCCTGCAATGCGGACTTTGGCCTTGCTAGGTAGGAGGGACAAATGACTTGGTTTGTGCTCTCTCCTGAACCCCCTCAACCCTGAAATATTTTTAAGGACCCCGAAACTACAACCCAGTCTTTGCCGAGTAGCGCCCCAACCCCTGGCCCAGAAGAGGCGGAGGCTTGGCTCCAGGACCCACTCAGACCTCAGATTCACAGATTTAGACTTACAAAATAGAATTACAGTATATTCTAGTACATTGTAGTATAATATATACAGTTTCAGATGCTTTTCAACACCAAGGTCTCACCGTGACCGTCCAGGCAGGCGCACAGAGACCGGAGAGGGGGCAGACTGCATTTTGGGATACA
The DNA here is from genome assembly GCA_003297005.1 of Symbiodinium sp. clade A Y106. Taxonomy (NCBI): domain Eukaryota; class Dinophyceae; order Suessiales; family Symbiodiniaceae; genus Symbiodinium; species Symbiodinium sp. clade A. Next base: position 88,056 of record BGNK01000861.1, read on the forward strand.
CAAACCCTGATGATACGAATAGTAATACACCAGTACGGATGAGAATTGTAATACTTAGTACGGAACATATTAATATGGGTAGTAATAAGACCTATAATAAGACTAGCAACGATAATTACGATAAGCAGCGGTAGTACCCAGAGTCATGAGCAATAATAATCTGTAAGGAGAGGGCATGTCGAAGACAACCCCTTGCGAGAACCATGAGATGAGGCCGGCAGCTTCCACGGCGTGGGCTGCCTCCTTTGCGTAGCTTCTGCGTTGTACGCGCTGGGAGCAGCTGTTGCTCCACGTGCGGCTAACTAGCCGATGAGCCCCGAAATGGGGCTCCTGCTTGCAGAATCATTTTGGCATGCCTCATAGGCCAAGTCTCAAGAAAGTGGAACAATCAGTGATGAGTTCGAAACAAGGCTGGATTTTCTGATTTCGTCAGGCATCCATGACATTCATGGAATGCTTCAGCTCGATTGTCAAGGGGCTGGCTGCGGCCAATGGATGCCGACAGCCGCGGGCAAGTGCCTTTAAAGCAATTTCTCCCGCATACCCAAAAAGGAGGCATGTAGAATACACATGAATACACCGTACGGACCAAGTGAACCCAGAAAGGCTTGGGATCACGATGTGTCCTGGCATGTACAGTACTCTTGGAAGCGGCCAGGCACGCAGGCTTCCCTCGTGGCAGGCGCCCTCACTGAGCCTTCAAGGACCACGTGAGCCATTAGACTTCATGGCTTAAAGCATGTACGGGGGTGTTATATGGGCCAGTCGGTAGAGCGCCCTGCTTGTGAAAGTCTTGAAAGGCTTGGGTGGTCCCCTCTCACATCGCTTCACACAACTGCTCGCCGCGTTCGCGACGTGGGGAAAACGGGTAGGGTAGGGGCCAGCCGTCTTGCAAGAGCTCTATATACCCAGAGCCTAGGCCTAAGCCCGGCGGGCTCCAAACCGAACAGCTTGGGCTGCTGTCTGCTGCTAGTGTGTTGCACCCCTGAACCCGACCAAAAGATACCAAAAGCACAAAAAGCCTATGATTGCTCAGGACAAAAAAGCAAGTCCTAACATGGAATGATGAACATGCGGTTTTTCGGGTGTAGGTACCTCTCTAGGCTGCATCGGAGACCAGACCCACAAACAGCCGAATCGCGAAATACCGCGCCGGAAGAATTTAGCTCCAGAGGAAAAGTCATTCAACGCAGGACAAGACTGTTCACAAGACTGCTTTCACGATCAAGGATAGACCTCCGAAGCAATACTCACGAAGCTCTTCTTGTTTCCGAAATCCTGTTGCCTCAACACCGCTTCGACGTAAATCTCAGGAAGAGGCTGCCCTGACCCGCCTGTGACCAAGGAACTTGGCGGACGCCGGCAGGTGAAGGTGCCCTTGTCCTCCGTGAAGGGACAGGGCTTCACCGTCGTGAAGGAGAGACCCAGCTGGAGCCAGGCATTTGCCGAAGAGGGTGTCAGATCCCCTAATTACAAGGACAGAGCCAACCGTGCTTCTCGACTGCTTGACATTCCTGTCAGGAGCTGGGTCGCGGAGGTCAAGGCTCGACTCTGTAGGCTGCTCACTGCCTGCAGGCACGAAGTCTCGAAGGTTCGAATCCTTGGCCAGTGGATGCTTTTCCGGCTTGATAGGGGCTCTTGTTCTTGCTGAAGCCTGAACCCCGTAGGCCTTAAGCCTTGCTTTGTTAGTGTATCTGTTCCTGTCAGCAGGGTTCCAGTCTGCACTGCGAGGCACGATGTATCTTTGTACCAAGTGGTCTTGGTTTCGCAGGCTTCTCGGCAGGGAATGATCTTCCTTTGTCCCCATTGAGCATGGCGAGAATCGAACAGTGATGCATCCTGACCGCCTGCAGCGAAACATCTGAGCAACAGAGGACAAGCTTACACTGGCTTACACCAACCGCTTGATTCCGACTGCGGAAACATGAATTGCGACTTTCGGTTTTGGATTGGAGTTTGGGGATTTTGGGGCGGGAACCAAGCATGCAAAATGTTGTACCTGCAACCTCAGCTCCCTTCACCAGCTGCAGTCGTAGGCTGGATGTAGGGAAGAAAACTCTCGTGGCAACAAATTCGAGTGAGTAGGACTCCTTTCAGTTCAAAACAGATCGCGTTCTGATCGAAACAAGACAGACAGAGGCACAAACAAAATGATTCAAGTCAGAAACGGCATCAAGCTCCGCTCACAATACGGATTACATCGGAGTACTTGCTAGTGGTACTTGTTTTCCCGTCGGCAACCACCATTACTGTAAACACTTTCTGACCAGCAAGACTATCAGTCGCAATTGCACCAGCAGCAACAACACTGGCTCTCGTAGTGCAGATGATCCGAACCTGCATCTGAGGTCGAAATACTGCATCAAGTTCTATGAGCCACTGGGTCTTCTCAGAGTCTGCTTCAAGCCATGATATCATGCCGCAGGTAGGAACGCAGACATATATGAATATATTGATGTAGATATGCCACACGTATGAATGCACACAAATAGACACATAGATTTACACACCTCCTTCGAGCAAGCATTCAGAGACCCCTGTGCGATTGCAAGGAAAGCTGATGCCAACGCGGGCGGTTTGGATGCGACTCGGCTTCTTCCCGGTTCTGAGAGTACTTGCGATGGATTTCTCAGCATTTCCATAGCCCCGTGGATCAAACAAAGGATACCCGAAGCTTTCAGACCCCCCAAAACGCCATCCAAGAGCAGCCTAAAGCTCCAAGACCTCCGAATCGTAGAACCCTAATATGGGGGGTTCCTTATTATAAGTGTGACAATAAGTATAGTATAATGGGCCCCAGAACCCTATTCTAATTATTAAGGCCCCTATATTAAAGCCCCAGGAGCTCATGGACGAGTACGTGGTCATGGCTTCGCTGGACAATCCCCACATCGCCAAGACCTACGAGGTCGGCGCTGCCCGGAATCAGCCAGGCGAACTTCAAGTAAGGAATGTACTACTTTGGTACGTTTTCGTTTGGGTAAACTCCTAGAGTTTTCTTCCAGTTTTCAGGGTACAGGAATTAGCAGTTGAGGGCTTTGTGGTTGTTTGACCGCTTTACCCTTTGGTCTTTATAAGTGTTTAGGATTCGGGGCTGAGGGTCTTAGGGTAGATGCTCGAGCCCCGAATGTATCCCCCGATCTTGGATCCGGTATAGATTTTGATTGTGATCTTCCAGGATCTGCCTAATTGCGGAACGCACACTATTCTTGTCATATTCCATCTCACGATATTATGTATTCCGATTGGGATCGGGGTTGACAAGATCTGGTACCTGTGAGAAATCATGCTCGATGTCGATTCTTCTGAAGATGTTCGTTCAACATAGCCATCCGGCAGCCATCCTTCATAAGTCCTCCGCCAGCGTTCCTCGTAGTAAGCTGCAAGGCTTCCAGGAGCGTGTCCTGCTTTTGCATGCGGCATTCCTCGCAAACTCAAGTTTCCCCCCGGCTCTGCAAGGTGTTTCAAGACAAGTCCTTCTACTACCTCGCCATGCCCGGCATGTGTTGAACAACGAAGTAGCTGACTCTTTTCGAACATAGGGGGGCAGTTTCAGGGCAGAGGGTCAAGTCAGCAGCACATCGTGCGATGTAAATTCTCGTTCCCGAGGAATTGAGTGCATGAAGGACGTAGAAAACACGAAGCCCTCATTGTGCCGATATTGCCATTGTGCCCTCGGCTGTTCGACGCTAGTGTGTATTCCATTAAATAAAGCCTTTGCATGATTTGCATCAGCCAAGTCGTGGCTTCTCGTTTGGGGATTGTAACCTTACAACCGACCCCGCCTCTCAGACCATCCAAAAAATACCAGCAAACGAGAATCCTGATTTGGAAGATGTAGACAGAGTAGAGAGGTGATGATTTTTGATTCGACACTAGCAAACCTGTACCACAGTTTCTGCACTGCACAAGACAGTCTCATGCCCAACCTGGCTGTCGGGGAGGAAGCCACAAGAGTTCACTTCAAAGGGTTGCACCCGAAACCCCAAACCGGGAAGCCATAAGAACAAAGGTGGGACCTGAAGAGACAACGCCAGCCAGGTTGGCAGTTTCAAAGCACAAAGGACCTCCACTTGTAGACAGGGAAGGACAGGTCTCCTCAATACCAGAACCTTCCTAATTCTGCGAAAATACAGCAGTTCACAGTTCGCGCCCATAACACCGCGACAAGTAAAGGAGAGAGAGAGAGAGGGGGGGGGGAGAGAGAGAGAGAGAGAGGGGAGGGCACCCCGAAGCCCGTAATCTCCGAGCCCGGAGTCCGAGCAAAAGCAAGGAAAGCAGGTCAAGGACCCTTCTGGACAGGTAAAAAAAGGGGCCTGAATGATTAGAGCCAGGTTTCGCTGGGCACTAGTACTAGGGCACTATAGTAAAGTAGATTATATAGTCTTTTGCTAGCAAGGAACCCTAATTACAAAGAACAGCAGTTGTGTTCGTTCAGGTTTGTTCACAGATCGCACAACAACCGTGAAGCTCTTTATAAAACACTCGCAAAGCCATTGTCAAATGATGACGTTCTAGACATAAAGCCCGTATGGAACCATTCATAAAAGGATATCATTCTGCTTCACGTCGCAGCAGGTGAACGAGCCCTATTTCGGCGGAGATCTCACGAAGCTTGGGAAGAATGCCTCGCAGCAGGGCGTGAGGCCCACCAGTGAGAATCGCGGGGGAGAGGGGCGCATGGAGGATTTAGGTTAAAGGAAATGGCATAAGGGACCGAAGGATGCGAGAGATTGCCGGGTGCATGATGCAGACCCCAACAAGTCTAAGGGAGGCGCGGGTCTACGGCTCCGTGAGAGTGTCGAGCTTGAGGGTATACCATAAGACGAAAAGGGTTGAACAAATATGTTGATGGACCGCTCCGCAAAGCTGCGAGGATGGGTGAGAACTGGTGGCGCCAAATATTCCGACAGTGCATGGATGGGTCCGGAACCCTGGCCATTCCGACTTCTGTGAGCAGGGTCTTGTTTCAGACCTGGGCAAAGCTGCTGAAACGATGGTGTTTGTTTTTTTGCATCAGTAACTGGCTGGTTCAAGCCCGCTGGACCAGCCATGGAAGTAGATTTACTTTTAAGCGTGCTCGGTGAAGCGGGATGTATCCTTGCCCATGCAAACCGCCGCATCGTTATCTTGGTTCTTTCTAACCTTTTACTCTACTCATGTGACCAGTTGAAGGAACTTTGGGAATGAAAGGTCCAAGGTTTACACAAGTGCCCCTCCACGACTGACATCGGCAAAGGCTGTGCTATCTCCATGGAAACGGCGTCATGCACTGTGACATCAAGGACATGCCGGATGAATCTTCTAACATATCTGGTTGACAAATTTGCCAGCCGGGGCTGCCTGAGCTCCGACACATGTATCTATGTGCACAACTTTATCTTCCAAAGCCGACAGCACGGACATGGACTTCGTGTTCCAGAGCGCACGCCCCAAAATTAAAGATCCTTACGTTTAGTTGTTAAGTTGAACTCCCATGAGTGTCTGCTTTCTTGGGAACAATATGCAGCACGGGAGGCCATGTGGGAGGAAGACGTTGGAGAGGGGGCAGCTGCAATTTCGCGCAGGATGAAAATGCAAATCTAGCAAAGCTGATTTGGAGCGATTTTGGGCTAAGTAGCATGAGCCCAAAGCAAAAATCACGGAGCAAAGAAGTGAGGGCGTTTGGTCCCTAAAATCTAGACCTTACCCTGAACTCCAAAGCCTAAGGCCTTGTTCAAGATATGGTCCAATCTGTCAGCTTGGAGGAGCCCAACATCATGATTTCGAAGAGCGAGTCCTACGAGGTGCCTACAACAGGGCCAGGTTTCGCAAATTTGGGCAATGCTGTTGCCAGGATGTTTGCGGTGAGCATCTTGTTTGCTACCAGGTTCACTCTCTCTTTCACCCTCAGTCCCACTCTCTCTCTCTCTCTCTCTCCCTCTCCCCCTTCCTCTCCCTCTCGCGCTCTCTCTCTCTCTCTCTGACTTTCTCTCTCTATCTAATCTATATATATATATATATATATATACTATATACACACATACACGACAAGGCTGCACCTAATAGCCAAATTTCCAGTTTACTGACTGGGTCAGATGCTACAATCCACTACGACGGCGCTCAGGGAGCGAATGAGATGCAGAAGCCCTGTGCATTGCACCGTACAAACGCCCTCTCCCATGCTGCTGTGGACTTGCTTTCAATACAGTAGACTATGACCCAAAGCATTTCTTTTTCTACCTTAGTAGCATGCACCCGCCGCAGTCGTTGACAGAAGGCCTCTAATGCTACGGGAAGCAAGGAGATACGGAGCACCAAGATCCGAGACATGTGAGCCAGCACGGCACGCCGAATCCTCAACCGCTAGCCGCTAGCGCAGCTATTGTTACTATTCCTACGATCAGGACCCTCATATGGAAGTGAAAGACCAAAGCCTGAGACAACAGGTTCTTGTATGTTTATGCACAGCACAAGACAGTTTGTTGGTTTCCATCATGCAACATCAGCATTTGTGTCATGATATGAATACTATCAGCTCTGCTCCTCTATTGCAGTTATGGTTATGTTTGCTTTCTTGCTTGTTGCCCGTTGTATTTCATACATGCGCGATAGTAGAGTAGAAAGAAATTGAACCTTTCCCGGAGCCAGGATCCACAGGTGGTTCTCATCGACTTCGGACTTGCTTCGGCGCCAGGGGCCCAAAAAGGCAAACTCTGACGGGCCAGGCCCTTCCACAAGACCCCGCAGTGGTTTACGGGGGGGCTCTTGTTAAGGAACTCAGGTTAAGCAACCATCGCAGGCATGGTATACTTTTCCTGTAATGGTACCACGGCCATATGATTTCATAGGGCTCGTTGCTCGCAAGTGGGGCCTGGCTCCCAGGAATCTGGGACGCGAAGAATGCACGAGCCCTCTCTCCTTTTTTGAGCTGCAAACCTTAGACCGTTTCCATCTGCCCTTAAGGCAGGGCGTGTAACTTCCTCAGGGTGGGTTTGCAATATTGAGGGCTTGGCCCTTGCAAGAAATCCAGTCAATTGCAGGCTCCTAGATGTCACGCATCCCTTAGACGACACATGTCCTCCCTCTACTCCGGAGTATAAGGTCCCCTCTCCCACGAGATTAAGTGGTTTAGTAAGTAAGGGGCTATACTTGTAGGGACTTGGAGTAGTTAGTGGTAGTATTCCTGATGGCAGTCCGAAGTAACTTAGGTCTATGCTCGTCCTCCTCAGCCTGAAACACCCTAACCTCTCAGCCTTGGACCCCAAACACCTATAGAACACCAAAAAACTCGATAGCCCCAAAGCCAAATTCCCTCTAAGGCACCCTCTTACCCTGCGTTTCCTGGGGCCGGAGCTCAGGTTTACGAGCAATCGCCAAGGTGTTTGCGGCACACCTGGGTACATCCCCCCAGAGACCTGGAGGCCCGTGAACCGCGGCTTAGGGAACAGGGCTTGGAAGTTTAGGCTTTAGGCGTTTGATGGGTTAGGCCTTTGGTGTTGAGGCGTCCAGCTGTATAGCGATGTGTCCCACTCATACAGCTGTCTCGCGCCTGGGAACAACAGAAACAGGCTGCCAAAAACAATGTGTAGGTTTGCCGGCCAAGATTGTGAATCTTTGCGATGTCTGGCCACTGACGCCATCCCCGCAGGCACGGGATTTGGTACCCACGCGGTGACGTCTTCAGCATGGGCGTGGTGTGCTTTGGCCGCACACGGGGCCCGATGTTCTGAAGAGATGCCTTGGCGAAGTCTGGTGGAGTCGCACATTACACATGCTTGGGCGGTACTAGAGGGGCCTAAATAATTACCTATACTATTGCGGGGGGGTCCTTGTTATAATTGAAGTATAATGGGCCCCAAAAGCCCTATTCTAATTATTAAGGCCCCTACAACAGTTACTGCATGCTGTTGTTTAGGGCTCCTTACCCAAAACCCTAGTCTACTCATGAAGGCCTCCATACTAAGATGGACCTGTGTTCCATGCAGGTTCTTCCAGTGTATCTGCGGTATGGTGCCGGCCCCAAACATGTCTCCCACATGAAGGAAGGAGCAAGCTTCGCTCCCCGTAGCTGATTAGACTTCGGCTGGACTCCGTACTCTTCATTGTTTTGTTTTAGGGTTTTTGGGGCTTTGCTTCTCTGGTTGAGCCTTTTGCTGCTTCTTGTTTTCCTTTTTCCGGGTGTGGGGTTGTGTTTGCTTGTTAACGTCATAGGTTTTTGTTGGCTTACCGGCTAGAACAGAGGATTGAAGCGTCCGCTGTAATAGATCAGATCTGACCAGCAGACCCAGGGCGCACGCGACGGACTTGCAAGGGCTCGTCGCCCACCCGAATCTGAGCCCTGAGCCCTTGAAGGCTTTACGATTTACAGACTTGGGGTTAGGCTTTGGCTTATGTCGTAAGTCCTGAACCTCCCAATGGACTCTTAAAGTAACAAGACTTACGCATGTGTAGTTTAAGCATGTCCAGAGTTCTACCGTTGTACTGCCCAGCGCAATCTCTCAGCGAGAAACCGTTGGAAGAAGGAAGCCTTCTTAACAATTCGCCCCCCAGGCCCCAGGCCAGGTACCTGGAAACAGCATTGTTTCGGAGTTGAAATGTCTGGCTGAAGATTGAGGCTTCAGTTGGTGATTTGCATTCTTCGCTATGGGACACAGGGCCATCGAGTCGGTCGTCTCGTTGGCTTCAACCTGGCACTGCAGGCTCGCAGCCAGCATGTCGGATCATGACCCAACCAACACAGCCGATAATTGCTTGGCAGCCAGATACACGTTGGGATGAGAAGAGTCTTGTTGAGCCAGCACTGACCGACCTGGTGCGTATAGTGAAGTCCAGCCAACATCAATGTGATAAGCTCCAGTATGATGTAGCATATCAGATGACCAGGATGCAGAAAACTCGACCAGCTCAAAAAGCTTAGAGGCTTATCAAGCAGAATATATATATATATATATACCAACCACGCCGGCCCCCGGCCGTAGCTTTCCCGGTACTCCCACGCTGATGGCGGGTTTTGGCCGCAGAAGTGACATCGCCGCAGAAAGTGCTGGCCGGTTCGCAAGCCAGAACCTTCAGAGTGCGGGGGAGACTTTCGCATGTTGCGGTAGTGTTCGTGCATCTCCGGGACTGGGGTGACTCGCGTGGTGCGAGGGCGCTAGCAGCTGCTTCTGTCGTTGAAGAACCGAACTGAGGCGACCTGAGCCATCCGAGAAACAGCAGCTGAAACACGAAAACAAGCAAGAGCAGTCACAATTAGTATATTCATTGGGTATTGTTGCTGGGTTACACTCGCGACTGCTACTTTTTTACTGCTACTTTTTGTTTCAGCCTCTAGGTTTTCTCGCATGGCTTTCATGTAGTGATCCATGTATATGAGATGTTGAGATCGGGCAGTTGCAACACCTAGCTGCCGAGCTACTCGGTTGTGCCGACATCTCCACGGTACAAAATGGGCCAGGATAGGAAATCGTTGCCGGATGTTTGATTATTATAGGTGTTTGCTTACCAAGCTAAATGTGCCCTTCTCGTCCGTAGAGGTTTTGTTGGTACCGTGATCTACCCCGCGGCCGTATTCCACCCATCAAGGCCCTTACGGTACCGAACATGGCCTGGGTTGTCAAAGAAGTGCTTCGATAAATCCATCCTGGCTTTCCACTTGTACCTCGTGAAAGCAGAGCTTTTTGAACAGCATTCGGCGGCACTTCGCCCTATACCAGCGACCGCAGATCTTTGTGGCTTTTCCGAGGAATCTTCACGAAGCGCCCGATTTAGCTCGGAAAGTAAGGAAGAGGAGGGCCTGGTAAGGCTTCCCTGCCTCGGTTTTCGATGCCCCCATTGCACCCGAAGTTTAGGGCTTGGGGCATTTGAGCCGGGCAAGCTACTGCATACTACGCTTTCCTGCCGAGGTAATGGCCCATGGCGAGGCCACATATCCAGCTGCAACTGGCACTCTTTGCTGCTACTGGCGCTGGTTGGAGGCCCCGTTCAGAATTTTGAAGCGGGTGACTTGCCTTCCAAGCCAACCCGGTGCAAAATCCTAGACGGGCGTCAGAAGTTGGATCTACGCGATCATGCTCCGTAACCCGAAAGGGACACGAGAACGCAACGAAGCCTCGTGGAGCGGTCCTACCTGTGTCATCAATAACCTGACTGCTCTTAGGAATTATGCTTTATGCTTATAACAATATTATGATATGACTTAAGGGTATGAATAAGAATATCGTTGTCGCTCTGGTTCCAAAGGCCGTTAAGATAAAGCCTTTCCATTGTCTCCTCCCTCTCGCTCGCGGGCACGCATGCATGAGCAGGATTGCAGGCATACGGCTTGAGCAAGACTTGAATGTGGCGCATAGAGTGACATCCTACGCCTGACGCACTTCTTTCCTGCACCCGGCCAGGAAGAAAACCTCAGCAACACTGTGAAGAGCCGGGTCAGTTGTATGAGGGGAGAATGGAACAGCCAAAACCCCTAGGCCCTAAACTCTCTTAAGTCTACCCTACCCTAAACTCTCTAAGTCTACCCTACTACCCTACCCTAAACTCCGCGGGCCGTGTGACCTTCGAGGTGCTGCAGTGGCCTTCGCGAGACCTCGCGGCTTCGGCGTGGCGACACCTGCCAAGGCCGCCTGGAAGGGCCACAAGCTGACCCTGACCTAATCATCAGGGCTCCCCTCCCAAGCCCGGAATCCCCGGAATACTGCGAAGTATTATGATAGTGCTGATGACGATGATGGTGCTGGTGTGTCGTTAAAGTTGCTCAGAAAGATGATGCCTTAAAGATGACCGGAGGACGACTGTCATGCATTATCAAGATGCCTCCACAAGATCCGCGGCACCTACACCGGAAAGGCATCGGCAGTTCGTGACCTGGAAATCTCTTCATGCTGCGACGATACTGGCGATCGTGAGGATAAGGATCGGGGTAGTGCTGGTCATTGTGAGGAAGAGGTGATGAAGAACATGGAGTTTGAAGATGACGATTGTAACGGTTGTGGTGGCGAACGTCATCTTCAACATAATCACTCCATCACCTTCATAATGGGCCTCGCGGGCAAGACACAGAGGTCACATGCACACATGGTAAATTCAGTGCCGTGTTCTGCCCTTTGGCATTCCATTATTCGGGAGCCACGGGACACAGCTTTGTGCTGAGACCAGTGCTGCAGCATTTCCCAACAACAAAGTTGCGTGACCCACGAGGAAGCCGCCCCCTGTGTGTCATCGAGGCGTAGATGGGATTCCCTTGTCATCAAATACAGTTCAACCACGACCATCGCACTGCAAATTCCACTGTGTAAATATGGCTGGGACATTTGCGCTCCCGGAAGCGAGGGAGGCTCGGTGTGTCAGCGTTCTTTGCCAAGCCACTGATGCGTCCGTCGTCATCCCCAGTTCTGTTGAGAGATGCCCGAGACCCTGAGGAGACGATCATCGACGTCTCACCGACGAAAGAGGTCAGTCGCATCTCGCACTCGAAGGGCTGTCAGGGCCTTTTGGGGTTTCTAGGGGACTTGATGGATTCAGGGTGTAGGGAGTTTCGAAATTCAGGGTTTCAGGGTTTACGGCTCAAAGAGAACAGTGGAGGGGAGAACTTGTGATCACTCTGGCACGATACCTGCAATCCCTGCCGAGCTGAGGACGACGTGCAAAAGCAAACGATCATTAACCCCGCCCCGACTCACAGCGAACGGCTGACCAGGTAGGCCATGGTGACATTTGATGTGTTCCCTTGTCGGAGGACCTTGTTGTTGTGGAGGGTAGATTCGAGGAGGGTCGTGCAAATCTCCCCGCAAGTTGCCGAGCAGCTCCCGAGTGGCCCAAAGCCACAAGTCCCTTGATTAAATTAGTAGTATTACACAGCGTTCCCTGGTTCCCTGTTCTCGTACTCGTATCCGCTAGCTTCCTGGTGTATGTTCAATACAATGTCGAGCGCGAGTGCCAAAAAAATGTTCAATACAAAGCCCCCTAAACGGCAGTCTAAATGTTCAGGCCCCGATTCTACTTGCGCACCCTAACTGATCGAATTTTCGCGTTTGCTCCAGGCCCTACGAAGTCCAAACTAGCATGGTATTTGGGCAGATGATAGTACTAGCTGCAGGCTGCTTGTAGGGGAGTAATATGATTTGGAGCTTATAGCCCCGAAGATTCTGAGGTACCAGTGCTCTCACGGCTCCTCCAGCCCCTGGAAAACCCGGACCATCCGGCGCAGACGCGACTTGGTGTATGTCAGCCTTGCAACGATTTAAGGAATTAGTTTAGGGGTTCGGCGTTTGGTGTTTAGAGACACCCTGCTCAGGGTGTTCACGAACTCCTGGCTGCAACTGAGCCATCCGTGAATGTAATGGCCCAGCAAGTGCATACTGCACTCTGCGGTCTGCGGCACTCAAACCTGAAACCCGCCAAAAAAAAGTCTTCAAAGAAACCAAAATCGAACATCCAAACCAAGACCCTAAGCCCCAAAACTTAGAGCAAGAGCCTCAAGGTTGTCTCCCCTTGTTACAGAGACCCAAACCCCATATAGGTGGTTGTCCAAATTATGGTCCCTTTTTGTGTCCTTATTATAATACGGCACCTAATATTTAGGGTACCCAAATAGGGGCCATATTTTTGACAACTACCCATATAGATCTAAAAGCTTTGTCCCCCGTAAGTCGCAGAGGTGGTGATTGCCGGCGGCAGCCTGGCAGGCCTGTGGCTGGCATTGCTGCTCAGCGCAGGCCTGGATTGGAGTCGATCTCGGGGCCCTGAGCCACCAATACTCTATATTGTAGGGTTTAGGGCTTAGGGTTGTCTATATTCCTTAAGCTTCCTTCAACAACTACGATACCTGATACGGTTCACCACCAACTCCTGTTCTGAACCTTACGATCCCCATATTCCCCACAAAAAGTAGGTCGTACAGGCCGTGTATGGCTGGTATGAACCTCCGTCTGTATCCACACTTGGAGAAAACTGGCGAGTAATCCGCTATTTCTGTGACAGGAGACCTAGTGTTTGTGTACATCACCAGGGCACTCGAAGTATGCCCAAAGCTTCAAATTTCCCACGGTCCGGTGCTCGCGCCCTCTTGAAACGGCTAAAGGAATCTCAGAGAAGCCCCGCGAGATCCTGCAAGATGTCTACCTTAACCTACCAAACCCTACTTTTTTGTAGGTTCCTATTACAAACCCTAATATGGAATTTCTAGGGACCCTACTTTTTTGTAGGTTAAGGTAGGGTGTAGAGCTTTGGGGGTTGCGGTGGGGATCTCTGGCAGCTTTGGGGTGTCTTCCATACGGATCCTACTAGTCAGGGTTTGCATTAGGACCGGCGATGCTTCAAGCCACTCTCACGCGTTTAGGTCTTCAAAATCACTGTGTCTCTGAACTCTCAACCTCGTGGAATGTTGCCCTGACGTGCGGAGCCTGGCACCGTCACTAACGTTCGGACACCCTCAACGCGAACACATTCTCTCTACCACAGGCGCAAAACAACGGCTGAGATAATTATGTGACGGCACCGGGATGCAGGTGCGGCTGCAGGACGAGTCGCTCGCATCCGAGTCTTTGAGGGTGCCTGGGCTGTGTTTGCAGAGTTTGGGGTTTCAGGATTCAAATCTCTGGGATTTCAGGTGTGAGGTCTTGGGACGAATGCTTTCGGGTTTACGGCTTTACGGGGTTGTTTGTGTTTACACTGTCGTTTAGATGGGCTGCCTCGATTTCCGCATCTGATCCACAGGCTCCTGGGAAAGCACTTCTTCCGGCCAGCTGCAGATTAAGGAAAATCGGACTGACGCACAGGCGCACAGAGAATGGTCTCTTCACCGGAGTTCCATTTCCAGGGTGTGCGCTAAGCCCTCAGCAGCCGCGGCATGTACACAGGATGTCAAGGCAAAGGCAAGAATTCTGTGACGCGGTGCTTCGTAGTGGACCAAAAGATGCACATCAACGGGAAGCCCTGAAGCCTACCCCCATTGTTTTTCCAACCACCAACGTCGTCTCCCGCTTCGGGCATCCCTTCTCAACACAAGCAAGTCGCATCCAGGGTCCCGACATCGAGAGCATCCGAGACCTTTAGAAAACACCTGAACCGAATGGCTGCGATGCACTCCTAACTCTGTCAATCGCCTCACATCGAGGTGCCCTCCCGAACATTCAGCGAAAATGTTCTGTGGACCTTTTTGGGGCTCCTGTCCAGGCCTCGCTGGACGTGGCCACCATCGAGGGGCATGTCTGGGATAAGATGCCCGATGGGGTGGCAGAGGCCATCAAAGAAGAAGGCGGCAGCTTGGCGGCAATGATACAGCTCCGTTTGGAACAAGGTCACACTGGGGATCCCCTTTTTGTTTGATATCCCCCATTTGGACTTCTCTGTGTCGACTCTCTTGCGCAAGCTGGGGCATCAGCACCAAATGGTAGTCATCGCCATACAAAAGACAATCGCACACCGTCTACCATGAGAATAGCCATCATGCTGATAATTGCCGGATTGTAGCGGCAATAGCAACTACATGGCTAGTCACGAGAAGAACAGAGCAACAAGAATAACAGGAAGACTTAGAACACGGAATAGAGCAAAAACAAGCTTTATTGATAAACCACAATCGTGATAGCAGTAGTCCTAAGAGGATGCTAGTGGCATGACTCATGCGAAAGAAAAGCGGTCCAAGGATACGTCGAGCAATGGCCCAGGCGACCCCTGGACGCTGGGCTCGAGGTTCCCAGAGTCTGGGACGGGGCCCGGGAGTTTGGGCCCAAAGGCTTCTGGTACTGCTGCGGCTTTAGGGTTTAGGGGCACATCGACACAAGGACTAGGACTAGGAGCATTCCGAAGTAGAGGAGAGGAGTTTGGGTTACGATGACCGAAATAGGAGGAGTGCGGGCGGCCGGCCAGGCGGAAAGCCAGGCCTTCCCCCGCAATGTCGCGGTCCGAAGTCTGGAGAAATGCCTGCTGGATGCAGCCCAGAAGGCAGGAAGGACAGCTTCGCACCCATAAAGTCGACAAATCTGCAAGTTTCAGTGTGGCACAGGAACGGAGCATCGAGCTGTCGGAGGGTTGTGAAGGAGGCTAAGTCATGAGTCATGATGTTTAGGTCAGGCGAAAGACGATGCCGAGGACTGCTCCATGTTGTCACTGAAGAAGCCCTTTCCAAAGCCTCAGCAGGAGCTTCCCCGAGAATTGGTAACACAGAACTAAAATATACTATAGCTAATTTAAGTACTTTATACTAGAATACATAAATCTGATATTATACCCTTTTAATACCTTACACGCCGCTCCCCCGAAGGCCGAGAAGGTGGAGCTGATTCCACAGGACTACAGCGCCACAGAGCATCGAGAACTGCTGCTTCTCGGTTCGTCAAAATGTGTGCCACCCCTCCCCAGAAGATGCACCGCGAAGCTCAAACCGTCCGAACTTCAGGTTCCTTTTTAAGACACAAGGAGTGTGTGATGCAACAAGCAATGCCAAACCTTTCCGGGTGTACGGGTCTACGGTGTCCGGAGACACGTGCGTTAAAGCCGAATCGGGCCCTTTGTTGCTGTGAGCCTTGTGACAGTGGGGTGACAGTAAACCCTAAACCCTAAACCCGTTCAAGATACCTTTTGCTTTTTCGCAGGTGGTCATTTCTCGCCTGAAACCGACCAGTCAAAGCACTTTGCACCTGAGACCTCGTCTGGCTTGTCCGAGTTGCGAGAGCGTAAACCCTAACGTGTTTGCCGTCAGTCCGTGGTCGAAAAAGGTCTTTGGGCCTTGAAAAAACGTAAAGCCCTAAGATCCTAAAACAGGTCAGCCGGGGATCCATTTCAGTGCCTGGTCTTCGCAAACGACGGGCCCGCGCTGAAGGCAGGGTTGCGAACCTTATAACATTGCAGATGAGTTATTTCTTTGCATCATAATTAATGTAGGAACCTGATTAAGAAACCCTGGGCCTACAACCCCAAAATAGTAGGATTCATATAAGGAACCCTAATAAAGGCCCCACGTTTCTTACTGAGGGCGAACTTCCTCTCCTGCCTTGTTTGTTGTGTATGATTGGGAGTTTCCAAATATTAGGGGTACCTTATTTTGGTGTTCTTTAAATAAGGATCCTACTATGTGGGGTATTATATTAGGGTCCCCTATCTGCGGAAACCCCCGTATGGATTCCCGTTGAGACTGTCGGAATTTCTTCATGAGGAGCTTGAAGCCCGAAGGAACCATTCGAACAATCGGGGTTTTAGGATGCTGATCAGTAAACTTTCGCTCGGGGACTGAATACCCGCATCCCCATCTTTTTGGAGCTGGCGGTTTATGCTCCAGATCTCTACATAGGGCTCCGCGTTACACTTGACTACTGTTGCAAAGGTACTCTGAAAGACCAGCATTGCTGTTGTCGATCAAGCTCCCATGGGACAGATGGGGCATCTGTCGAGGCTTGCGAGGATATCTTTGACGATCTCTTCGCGCACCCCGGCTCTGGTCCATCTCGTCTGCAGGATATGCGTCGGGGTCGACTGATTATTTGGCATTCCGCTTCTTTGCGCTTTCGGTGTCTGGTGCCCTGAACCCCGAACTCCGCCACCATGGTCTTCCCTGTCCTTGGCAGGTCAAATTGGTGCAATTACTAGAATGCCAGGGCCATGTAGAAGACCCGGTGCTTCCGAACACTAAACACTACACCTGACCCCTTTATCGTTCATCGTCTTCCTATACGGTCGTGGCGCGTCACACACGCGCCCATACCTGCCCATGAGACACTAGCCGTTCCTTACCGAGCTGGAAGCCTGGGCCAGCACCCTCCCGATGCAGCGATATGCCCCAAGCCCTGATTGCTGGCTAAACCTTTTTTGCGAACCTCCTCGCTCTGAAAACCTCTGAAAGGCTGCCGGTCCCCCGCGACGACCGCAGCGGTGTCTCGGCAGTTCTTCTTTGGGGCAATAAGGACAACCTACCTCATCTTGGCATTGCCTCATATATGTCTATAACGACCGTAGCACGCTGGAGGAGAATACAGAACAAGCTCCCAGTGGAGAATGGTCCAGGGCTCTTGGCGCTGATGAAGAAACATTGAAGTCTCAGTGCAGCACGGGTCTGATCTAGCTGCCATCTCGGTATAGCACAGCAAACCGCGTAACCCCCCTGAACATTGGTCTTTCTACAGCATGTGGAGTGTTGATTGGTGGTTTCGGGATGCCATCGGACAAATGTGGGCTCAGATGATCAGGGACAACGCAAGATGTCGCAGAGTTGGGACATGTGATGCTCCTTCGCCCGGTTTCGAGAATTGAGAGCCCATGGTCTGAGGAAGGCAATGCGACACCAAGTGTTTGTTCGTGAACTGTTAGTGTTGATGCCGCCCTTGTGACCATGAATGCCAATATGTGTCAATGCTCGTATTGTGGCTGTTGAAACGGCCAGCTCCTCCTGAGGCTTCATCGTTGCCGCGGAAAAGACTCTGGCAGTCGCCTGGCTTGGGTGGTCCAGAAGGGTTCAACCGCTTGAACCTCAAAACTAGAGCGCTGCCTTGGCTGATGTGGGTACTCGGGCGAAAGCCACACACACACACAGACACACAATATGTGCATTTATAATATGTACATATATATATATATATATATATATATATATAGCGAGAGAGAGAGAGAGATTTATACTTATATATACATACATGCCACATGCCTGCATCGTCGGCCCAAGGTGTCCTTTGACCTGGAGTCCCCAAAGCTCTCCGTGGGCGCCTCTATGGCGCTTTCCTGGGCCCAGCGACGGTATTTCCTTACTTGGGCAGGCCTCGTTTGCGTGTTTCTAGGGCTTTGGGCTTTGGGTTTAGGAGTTTGAGCCAGGCTGCAAAAGGGGTTTCTGAGCAGCTCATCTCTTCAAGCCTGCGGCCTGAAAGCTCCACATCCTTACTTGGACAATCCGCGTTAAACCCAATACCCAATGCAAGCAGGACACGCACACATCGAGAAGTTGAGCCCAGAACACCCGGAAAACCCTGAAGTCAGGTGGGACGCGGGGCCTGCTCCACATGCGCCTTACCCCGGATGAGGGCCAGACCATCACACTGCTACAAAGAACCGCGAGTCCTGCGGACTTGCTGTCCCTTGCCTCGATTTGCAGGTCAGGATCGGAGTCTAAGTTAATGTAGGAACCTGATTAAGAAACCCTGGGCCTATAACCCCAGAATAGTAGGATTCATATAAGGAACCCTAATAAAGGCCCAAGGTTTCTTAATCAGGTTCCTGCATTGCCAGCTTCGATAGGATCAGCTAGAATAGAGTTTTGATGCAAATACATCTGCATCTGAATAAGAGAGATGGAAGCGTCGCTGGTGCGAGAGACAGCCCAGGACTCCTGCCTGTTTATTGGCGAGACGAGACACGAAACAGTATATATATATATATATATCAGAAGGTGTGCAACGGATGTTGGTGATCTAAGATGGCTGTTTGGAGTTTGCAGCTTTGCAAATACAAGAACAATGCCGCGCTGTCGACGCAATTTAGCTCCCAAGGCTATGCAAGTCTGAGCTCAGAGTTGCTGAGGTCCTCCTTGAATAGTCCGGCGGAAGGCAGCCAGGAGGCGCAGCTGTGGCAACTCGGCCTGCGCCCCGTAACCATCCTATCACCGAGAATCGTTGAAAGAGACGAAGAGCCCAACAGCCCTCAATTGAGGAATAATTACCTTCAAATCCCAAAAGACTTCTTGCCATGATGTTTTTTGTGCTGAAGGCCAGGGTGTTTCGGGGTCTCTGGGTCTTCTCGAAACCTCAACCTTCACGTTCACTTCCAGACTTAGATCACGCATCCAAGGCAAGATCTCCGACTCCTGGATGCGCTAAGAGGCTGAAATGCCCGGCTCTTTGTGGTCCTGACCTTCACCTACCTACAGGGTTAAAGATAAGGTAACTATACTTATATTTAGCTATAACCCCAGCAATTAAGGGTACTTATAACTGTGTTGGCTAAGTTCCGACAAGCATTCCTTAATGGAAGAATCCCTCTTTTCATCATAATGAGAACCTCCATCTAGATTACAGTCACCACCTGAGTCAGGTTCTGTTCCGACCTATGCGGGGATAGACCCATCCATCTCCATACTCCTATTGTTTGAGGGTTTTTAGATGCTCGGGATAGTTAGTCAGTCCTTGATTAAGGGAGAACCTATGTCATTGATCTGACCACCCAAGGAGAGGGGTGCAAGTACTACGGCATCCCAGAGGACGCTCTTTGTCAGACTTTCGGTTCATGGAGATTAAACTGACATCTCAAGCCTTAAAAGTTCTATACTATAGTCACCTTCCGGTGCCTAAGCACTGCCTCACGAGGGCATGCCGGGCCCTAAAGATGAAAAGCCGCTGCACCCCGTAGACTTGGAACTTGCTGAAATGCCAGGAGCAGGGCCTTCTCCGGCCGGAAGTATGCAGAACAATATGACAGGCCTGAAGAATTGGCTAAACCGCCAAAAGATCAATATGGCATGAAGGCCCCAAAACGCTCAGTTTAGTTTATTCCGGCCTCGATACTATCAAGTTTAGCTTCCGACGGCTTCTGTCAGTTTGAGATGGGAATGTCGATAGCCAGGCGTTTTGTAGTCGCGATTCCAGATGCCTGGTACAAAGATGCCAGGAATTAAAGCCATGAACGGCAGCAAAGTCCCAAACCAAACAGGCATTTAGGTCTTTGAGTTCAGAGTTTCGGAACCCGCACGAAGCAAACAATTCCGGAGAGACTGTCCCCTTCCCCAACAGGACTCGCTCACTGGTGCGGCCTGCTTTTCCGCCGACGTGGCAGACCGCCCCAGCTACACGCAGCTCCCTAGCTGCGTAGAGCCACGGAAGACCTCGGTGCCATTGCCCTTTATGAGACCGCCTGAGGGTTAGGGCGGTTAGGGTCCAAGATGGTTTATGCTGCGCACGCGAAGTCCTAGCAAAATTGCAGTGCAACGCTTGCTCGCTGACAGCAATCTAGAGCACCAGCAAGAGAGGAAGCTACAGCAGTCATGGCAAAACCATTGCTGACAGGATGCGTAGTCCAACTCGCCATTGAGGTTGACCTGCGGAGAGCACGATATTCGCGACAACTCGTTCTCTAAATTCGACATGCGACAATCTTGGCTGTGGTGGTTCATGGTTCGTAGTTGAGGCATCTCGCACGACCTCAGTAGCACCGAGTATCTGTACGCCCCCTCGCCATCGGCGCAAGTAGCAGGTGACAATTTTTGACATTGACCGTATGAACACAAGAACCAGAAGGCCACCAAACGAGCTCGGCCTTGATCACTGAAGTTCAAGTCTGGCTTACTCTCGCATTCTGAATCTGTTTAGGGTCTGGGGGTAATGTCGTAGTCAGTAAAGGCGGGTTAATAAATTTCATGTTGTAACATTGTGAGGGTTTAAGGTTTGAGGTTTCGTTTAATCTTGTCATCTTTTGAAGGAGTCCCAACGCATCTTCGTTCGAACCTTCATAGCTTGAGTTTCTTCCACACTGGACCTTGATGTTGAATCCCAAACTCTAGCCCCTTCACTAAGCCCCAGTCAAACCCCAGTGAGACTCACGAAGCTTTTCAAGATATCTTAATACAAGCTATTTGAAACCCTGTACAGGTTACACACCTACTCAACTGCATACGGCCTTGACAAGTCCCGGGCCTACGCCCAAAACCCCAAACGAACGCTGTCGCTATGTGAATCGAAATCCTAGAGCCTAAACGTGGTTTTCCAGACGCTAACCACGAAAGGCAAAGAGGGCATAATGTCACAAAACCTGTAAAGCCTTAAAAACCTTAAAGCCAAAGCCCTGGACCATAAACCCTATGCCATTTAAGCCCTAATCCCAAACCCTTGTTGCTTATTACCATGACACATTCCCACTAGAGAAGTTTCACTCATCAGATCGCCTGGATTGTCCGAGTGTGAGCGCCGAAACCCAAAGCCCCAAATCCCAAACCCCAAAAGAACCCTGTATATGGGAGTTTCCGAAAATAGGGGACCCTAATCTAGTACCCTAAATAGTAGGATCCTTATTATAAGGACCCCAAAATAAGGTACCCCTAATTTTCGGAAACACCGATATAGAGCCTTGAGAAGCCCAGGTTTCTCTCTGAAGACTCCGGTCCGCTGGCAGCGTTTCTGATCGGCCGGGCCGTTCCTCGCCTAAAGCTTTGACAACTTTCGTTGCTATAACTTGGGTTTAGGGTATACAGCTTAGGGTTTAGCAGGTATTGACTTAGCAGGTTTTGATAACTTGAGCTGTAGCAGCGAGGGTATACGGTTTAAGGCAAATTGGGTTTTTCGTTTAGGGATTGCTGTTTTAGTTTGTTAGGTCTGTCAGCGGTATACTTGCGCCCGTTGTGTTTTGAGTTTTGGGGCCTCTTTAATGAGCCGAATCGTCGGAAAAACGGGTGCAACACTATTAGCTACCTAAACCTGAGATATTGGTACACATATGTCCTGGAGGGATTCACAATGAACCAGCAGGGTTTTCAAGCGTTTCATATATAAGTTCGACACAGGTGTATAGGGGGTTTTAGCTTACGATCTAGGGATGAAGGCTGGAGATTTAGGGATACACCTTATAAACTGAATCCCGCCCATCATGGATCCGAAAAGACATGAATGTGATGCATAAGCTTCCGCTGATGGCCTGACAATGTTCTTATTATGGTACTTACATTTGTCGAAAGCGCCCCAGTTATACAAGAATTCCGTCATACATGCATAGATACATATATCCATATACATACTGTTGGTACTTTGTGTTTGCTGCTCTGTGCGTATGTGATTATTACACTAGTAGTACCCCTGCGTTGTATACAGAGGCCCGCGGCCACGCCGCCGAGATCGGACCCGGTTTCGGCGCCGGTGCCGCACTGGAGGAGGCCACATCCCTGGCAAAGGCGCGTTTTCTTGCAAAAGGCAGTAGTAGAAAGTAATCATCATCATCGTCGTCATCATCATGATAACGGCTTGACTAGGGTATGAACAATAAGAGTAAGACGAAGAAGCAGAATCACACAATTAGCAGTAGTAGTAGTAGTAGGAGTAGGAGTAGCAGTAGCAGTAGCAGTAGCAGTAGTAGTAGTAGTAGTAGCAGTAGCAGTAGCAGTAGCAGTAGTAGCAGTCGTAGTAGTAGTAGTAGTCGTCGTCGTCGTCGTAGTAATTAGTAGTAGTTGTTGTAGTGGTCGGAGCAGCTGCAGAGACATCGTTCGTGATCGAGAAACAAGACGAGAAGAGGCTGCGTCGTCAACAGCCATGACGGTGGTTTGGATAGGTTGTTAGTTGTTAGTTCATTGTGCAGATAATAAGGGTCCCTAGACCCTAAACCCTAAATCGTGGCAATGATCAACAATGTTCAAGTGTTTATGGTATGCTGACTTCTGGGAAGGAATCTTGAGAGCTTTCAAGACATTGGAAGTTACTTTTGTTGGAAGAGTTTAGGGCTAATCATAAGCCGTGCCTGTGATAGCCTCAAATGTTGGAGCTGGCTACGTTCTTCAAGGTTTCATGGCTCAGAAGGGCTTTGGGGTTTGGCGGCTCAAGGGCGCGGTATTTCAGGCATGTTCCGTGACCTCTAGAGAAAGCACCAAGAGCAGTAAAGCCTTAAAGCCCGAGACGCCGACCTAAAGCCCTTCGTAGGTTCGTCCTAGCCAGGGGGAAAGCAGAAGAAACCCCCTAAAGACCCCCACAATCCCTAAAGCCTTGAACCCGAAGATACGAAAACGCGTTGAAGTTGAAGCCGTTCCGACTCTTATAGAAGAGGCGCTCCTCTCCGACCGGGCAGCAAGATCGCCTCGATTTGTGGACACCTGGACCTCAAAGCCCTCAGGATTGTGCTTTGTGGACAGGGCGGTAGTATCGTAGCTCCGTAGCAGCATACTATACCTCCGAATCCTCACACGGTGTTCCCGAAAGCCTTGCTCTGATAAGTAAGGCCAGGATCAGAACTGGGCATTAAGTGTTTAGCGTGAAGGCAGGCTTCGCTGTTTCCCGTTTGCGAGTTTTGAACCTTTTGTGAGCACGAATGGCTCTCCCAACATCAGCCAGGTTTGTCCCACGTTTTGCTTCCCGAAATCGAACCCGGTCAATGTAACGCCTGTGGCTTGCTGGACGAGTGTGCTTGTTTCAAAGCCTGGCAATAAAGAACTATGAATGGGGAGAGTCATCATGGTTCTTATCTCTTTACTGTTGAAATAGCTTTCTTGGCACCACGACTGTTTATGATTTGTGTGGGTTGGCTCCTTCAATTCTTGCCGGAGAGTTCAACCACAGGAAAACAGACCCTGGGCTGAGTTGAACTGTACCAACATATATCAACATGACCTGGACACTTGAGCATAGCTCTGTGATCCAAGGATGTCGATGCCGTCCAGCCCCAAGCAGTCATCCATCTTGTTTGACTGCGTGGTCAGCCGTGTGCGTTGGTCCATGTGACGGGTTTTCCCATGCATGTGTGCTTTTGTATACATACATATATATATATATACATACATGTACAGTTATATGTCTATATATACATATGTATATATAGACATACCCGCATAAGCACATGCCCTGACAAGCTCTTAATTGTGGGCGCTTCGTCCGAAAGAATTACGAACCGCAGGACGAACCACATGCCCAAGACTATGCAGTTGCAGGCTCAAAGGGCGTCCTGCCCACGGGGCATGGCATATATCTTGGCATACCATGACAGCACCGAGGTGATGTGCGGCTGTTGGCTTCGTTTAAGCCTTGGAGGGCTCTGCACTGAAGAAAGAAAAATGTAATAACTTTCCTACTCATCTCGCGTGGCGTGCCCTACAAACCCCGAAGTCTTAAAGTCCAAAATCCTGAACCTCGAACCCCTCTCCCGAGCCTTTCCCCTAAACCCGGAAACCCCAGAACTCGACGAAGCTCGCCGAGATTTCGACCCACGAGTTGATCATGAAGAGACTGCAGAGCACGGTGCGCCAGCCAGGCAGGCCAGCCGTAGATGCATGCATTTGTCAGGGTTATCCGGGCACACCCTCACAAAAGTCTCTACACAACTACATGCTGTAGAAGTCTGTGCGCAAACGTGCATTATGAACACACAAACTGTGTGTGGGTGTATACACGTATCTATGCAGGCATGCATGTATGCATGTATCTACGCATGTACGCATCTACGTCTCCATGCTTGTAGGCATGCATGTATGGATGGTCATGGGTGCATGTATGCATGCACGTGTGTATGTGTGTCGATGCATGGATGCATGGCATGGATGGGAGGATGAATGGAGGGAGGGATTGAGGGATGGAGGGATGATGGGATGGGATGGATGGGATGGATGGGATGGATGGGATGGATGGGATGGATGGGATGGATGGGATGGATGGGATGGATGGGATGGATGGGATGGATGGGATGGATGGGATGGATGGGATGGATGGGATGGACGGGATGGACGGGATGGATGGGATGGATGGGATGGATGGGATGCATGGGATGGATGGGATGGATGGAATGGATGGAATGGATGGAATGGATGTGATGTATGAAATTTATGTTGCGTATGTAATGTATGAATGTATGTAGGTAGGTAGGTAGGTGTATACACGTTGTTGTTTGTTGGTTGTCGCTTTGGCGTTTGCTGTTGTGGCGGCAGCAGCAGCTGTGTTGGTGTTATTCAGCACATCATATCTTATCTTCCTCCTACGTCAGCCGTGTTTGCCGAAACTCCTGGTCCTAAACCCTTTGACTCTTAGGGTCTCTGGAATTTCCCTGGAGCCACTCAGGGCTGGGACTCGGTGAGTGCATCGCCTCCGGGCTCAAGCGCGGGGTGGCAGAGGCGCTTGGGAAAACCGTTGAGGGGCTTTAGGGCGATTCGAGCCCGGGCGACACAGAGACAGATCTGCAGGGTTCGGGTTGAGTGAGGTTTCGGACCAGAGTTTAGGTTTGAGACGGATGGATCGGGGGAAGTCAGCTTAATTAAGGCTTTAGGGCATAGGGGCGGGGACCTGATTCATTGTAGAGTATTACGGCTCTTATGTACAAACCTACACAACCACGAGTTGCAGAACCTGCCGGCCTCATTGGGATGCGGCTCGGCGCGTGGTAGTAAAGTAAAGGCTCCGTTTGCGTGCCATGGGCCTGGGTTATGATTATACTGCATGGAAGAGACCCGCGGTGCCTGGACACTGATCTTTCAACTCTTCTTTCTGACCTAACCCTGAATGCTTGGCTCGAATTAAGTAGGTGGGAGACAAAAATAAGAAGAACCATGCCCACAAAGCCAAGCAAGCACTATGAGCCCTGCAAACACCAAACCCCGTCTTTGCAAGGCAGACGACTGCATCCTCAAGCGGGTCGAGGCAAGCTTTTCTCAAAGAGCCTTCATTCGATTCAGAGTCCAGGTCCAAAAGTGCTCCGATAGGGATCCAAACTAAATTGAAATCTGAGAGTCATCCAGCGAAAGCGGTCGGCGAACGTTCGCAAAACTGATAACCAGCTAGCTCGCAGCGATGAGACTTCATCTAAGAGAGATTGGTCTGGGTGTAACTGATTGATGCTTCCTGGTTTTCATGCCGTTCTTCGGATGCGTCATATTTCGGGGAAGAGTAGTGCCAGTATGTATGAGGACTACCATTGAGCTTGCTCTGGATGGGCTGGCAATATCTAGGGGCTGAAAAAATCCTAGAAGCAAGATTCTCTCATCGCCCCGAAAGAACACGGGTATATACCTCTGCGACATGCTCAGGCCCTAGGTCCCATACCCCTAAGGGTCCACAGGACCCAATAATTAGGTACTTAGGTTTCGGATAGTAGTTATGTAGGGTACTATTTGGGAGAGTATATGATTATTAGGTACTTGGACCCTTAGGGTACTAACAGGCGAGCCTGGAGCAGTGCGCAAGATCTTCGGATCTGCCCCCGGCGGTGCGAGAGACCTTGCCAGTGTCCTGACCAAGCAGATTTGCTTCACATCCTAGTAGTAGAGTAGGTAACCTTTAACCTTTTGGGGTAGTATAATCCCTATATAATCCTTATATTATGAAAAAGGCTAACCTTTGGTTCCCCATGATACCCGACAAGTAGGACATAGGGGCCTGGATGATCCACAGCGTTGCTTATGGCCTGCGGCCTTGGCCTTCCCGAATATATCCCAACATTCGGATGAGAATGGAATTTCCATAATTTCCCGGCTGAAATCTTCGGATCCACTTAAATACCCACCATAACAAGGAAGCCCCATGCATCATAAGGATGCAGCTGAGCTGAAGGGCCACATCGTTGGTGCCGGCCTTCAAGCACCCCGACTAAACGCTGTGCGGAGTGAAAGGTCATTTTGGAACTTGCTTGGTGGTTGTGGCTCGTTACTATGATCTCTCTGTATCATAAGTGTAAGTCCTTAAAACGGTAGGTTATTTGGGGTGACGGCAGGGTTTAGGGTGCCTTCATAAGAGCGATCAGAGGCAAGGCTAGCGGTATTGGTGTTACGTCCACCACATGAAACCGGCTAGGTGTCGCAGTCGAGGCTTGGCATGCTGCAGGAGCTGCATGTGAGTTGACATCTGAGGATCGCACATTTTCGGCCATGGCTGCTGCAGGCCCGCGACCGGACGCAGCGCAGGACGCCAGTGTCCATCATAAACTTGGTGTGCAACAAGCACGTGATTTACGGTTTATAGGGTGCTGTTGGTCATTGTGTCTTTGGGTGTGTCGTTCTGGGCTGTAGTGATTTAGAACCCTACCTCACACACCAACCGCTTTTTCAGACTTTCGCACTCATGACGCGGGACTGCAGGCAATGTCGAAAGCCCTCATCCTCCGTGTTACCTAGATCCGCACTCTACTAGCAAGTTGCCTGCGCAAGTTGCCTGC
Source organism: Symbiodinium sp. clade A Y106 (assembly GCA_003297005.1). Taxonomy (NCBI): domain Eukaryota; class Dinophyceae; order Suessiales; family Symbiodiniaceae; genus Symbiodinium; species Symbiodinium sp. clade A. Next base: position 114,837 of record BGNK01000861.1, read on the forward strand.
GAGGAGAAGGATGCAAAGACGCAGCTTACCTGAGCTTTGGAGGGCTGATGGAAACCCGGAGCACCCAAACCCCAAGCCCTACGCCATGGGTGTTCATGCCTCTAGGAGTCATTGCGCTCAAACCGCTATGGATTGCTTGATAGATCCGGCAGAAATCGAGATTTGCAGACGATAGGGAGCCCAGTATGAACCGTAAGCAACAGTTTTAGGTCCCAAATGTAAGGATCCCAAAAGGACGTCTCAAGCCCAACACGTTCCAGCGCAAACGGTGTGAGACAAGGGCACAGGCACAGAAACGGTTGACGCAGGAACCGCAACTTGGTAGCGGCACGCCACTCCCCCTGAAAACCTTACGCTCTGAAGCCTGCACTTTGACACACAATCCTCAACTTCACCGACAGACTCCTCACTCTTCACACCCCTGCCCTCTCCCCAAAAGAGAAGACTTCCTTGAAAGGTCTGCGCAGGCCGAAGCTGCCGCCTTCGACTTCGGTGACTGGGCACGGGAGCAGAGTGGGGACTTGGGGCTTTCAAGCCGATATCCTTACATAGTGAACGGGGGAACTTTAAACTCCTTGGACTTATATACTAACTCTATCTTAGAAAGTTTGAACTTTGTTGGGCCCGGTTGTTGAAGAAGAGAGTTTCTAGAGAGCCCCGGGAGACCCCCAAATTGAGCACAAAGGGCCTTTTAGCATGTTGGGATTATACTTGTGGTTCTGAGTCTTAGTTTTGTTTTGCATTCGGATTCTGATTAGTTTTTATGATTCTTGTAATTTAAGACATGTTCCTAAATGACGAGGTATTGAGCTCTTCGGGTAGAGGCAAAGGAGTGCTGGTATTTGGTGTTAAGGCGCTGCCAGGGGCAACCGGCACCGAAAAGACTCGTTCTGGCGTTATGGCGTGCACATGAACTACGGTCAGTCGTGTCGAACCGGAAGCCCGGAACCCTAGACTTTGGACCACCAACCGAATTCCTGTCGAAGCTTGAAGCCAGTCGCGCGATGCAGGACCTCAGGAGGCAAGAAGGTCCAAAACCCGAACCCCTGCAAACCCTAAACTCAAGACCACATGCCTCGCCTGGATTCTCCGAGCGTGAGTGCCGAAACCACTGCGAGGCGGGGAGACGCCCGAGGGCCTGGCCGCCGCAGCAGCACTGGAGCAGCAAGCGAAGGTCGCTGGAATGGAAGTTTCCGTTGTTAGCCAAAGCGGTTATAGGACTCGGAAACCCTAAGCAAGAGCGTAGACCCTAGCGGATCGTATCAGTTGAAGTTCGCAGAAGGCGATGAAACCAGGAGCTCACTAGCCAGGTAGCCTAAATACATTCCATTTCTTCCAAAAACCAGGCTCGCTCGTCCCTCATGCAAAGCCCGAAACCCCAAAAACCCTAAACCCTGCACAAATCGAGAAGCGTACCAAGTGTCAAAACCCTATATACCGCAGAAAGCGTATTGATGTGGTGAGCACGTGTGAATTTATAGGAATCTCCCATCGCAGTGCTCAAAAGACGCTAAGTCAACAGCTCAAAGCTCAAACCGAGAAGCATCCCCGATGCCCCAATGCAGAAGGCGGGCAGCGCTGAGTCCCAGTTCCAGCTGGGCGCCCCCTGGCTGGAGAATTCTGCCGCGCTTCTCTGCTTTTGTAGAAACCCATGGGGTTCCTTTCAGGGATTGGGGTTTAGGGTCTAGGAGGCTAGGGGTTCGTATTGGGGAGGGGAGGGATCTGAATCCGTTTGAGTTCTATAAGTGGGGGATTCAGAGCCCTGGATTTCTGAATCAGGCCTCGAAGAAGTTGTGGAAGCAGAGCTGTGCATTGAAACGTTTGAGTCATTAGGTCATTCAGACTCCCACCCAAAGACCACCTTCAGGCGTTGCTCTCCCTCCATACTGGTATCACACCGGTGCAGGGTCTTCTCTGCTCAACAGGACTCCGAGCGAGGCTCTTGCCTTCAGAGTGGGATAGCACCAGAACTGGCCAGGTGATGTACGTCACCGCCAATGGCGTGGCCAAGGCACCTGCATCGCCTCGAAACTAAAAAGGCCTACCATCCGGCAGCGAAGATTGTGGATGAAAGCCCGGAAACCATAAAGTCAAACAACACCCTCGGCCGAAAACCCCAATGTGAACGAAAGACCCGGATCCGTTGGGCAGGACATGGGGAAAGCTCTGAAATGGCTTTTGGCTGCTGCGAAACAAGACCACCTGGAGGCCATGAACTGCCCCGGTGCTGCAGAACCGGCGTGTTTTGTCAGGGTTTCGGTTGAGTTCTGAAGATCCCACTCCCTTCACACGAAGATCAGAAATGTGAGTCGACTTCGTATCTTGTGGGAAGGCGAGATCCCCCTTTCTTTTGATTTTTCCAAGGCTATGAGGGATCACTTTCATGACGCCCGATCGTTAGTATCTATTTATTCATCCATCTATCTATCTGACTATCTGCTTGTCTATCTCTCTGTCTTTGTATCTATCTGTCCGTCCGTCTCTCTTTCCTTAAGAGTCACACTCTGAGCCATAAGCGATTATTTGCGGCGGTATCTCAGGTGCTGCAACTATGCTTCGAAACGGACTGGGCTGCGAAATCCGGAAGGAGGCACACACACCGTTGGTGTTTGACAGTTCCTGTGCCGCTCGCTCTTATGGCTCCCTCAAGCTACTTTCTGAATATGTATGAGTGTATGCATGCATGTGCGTATATGTGTGTGTGGATGCACATGGATGTTTCTCAAACCATGTCCTATGATCCTCTTCCGAAGGAGGCGGCGCGATGGTTTGAGAAAGCTGGCAACAAAGGCCATGCTGAAGCCCAGTTCAACCTTGGGGAGATGCCACCTGATTGCAAGCCGAAGGCCGAGGTACTATAAATATATATATATATATACATACATATCTATATGCATGCATGGATGCATGCATGCATGCATGTATGTATGTATGTATGTATGTGCATGTACATACATATACAGATATATGTAAGAGGAGAGGCAGATGACGATGCCTGGTTATCGATTTACTACGTAATCTGTTCTCTTGCACCTCGAAGAGGACATGATTAATCAGGCGGGATCTCTTGAACCGGGGCTGCCACACATTTTCTTGAATGAATGTGGTCACGTAGGCAAGGAACATCAGAAACTCACTGAAACTCCGCCGACAACTGGAGTTGCAGCTTCGTAGTTGAGCATGTAGCCGTTAACTTTTCGGGGCTTGTAATACAACTCCTGCAAATGCTGCCGTTTTCAACCACTAATGCTGGAATCGCGCTGTAGTCTCTCCTTTGGCACTCTCCAGATCGGGCTATTTGTCTGACAGAAATCGGCCTGACAAAGGACGGAACCCCCCCCCTTCAATACACCCCTTTCCAAAACCAAGGCTTTGCGATGCAGAGATCGCCCCAGATCAAGAGCGCGGTGTGCTGTTGTTCGAGCCGCTTCACAGCCGTTTACATTCAGGGGATGGTTTCCAGTCCCTAAAGCCCTAAACATCTCGGATGCCAACGTTTGATTGTAAGTTTTGAAGTTGTGGGCTGTACTTGGTACAATGGGTACCGGAATGTCAACAGGAAAGCTGCGGCCGCTGACCTCGACTTTGCCCAATATCGGAGCCTCAGCACGCACTGAATGTCCAACGCATCAAACATTGCTTGTTCATCCGTTCCGCGTTCCCTGCTGTCCCCAACGCCCTGAAGTCTCAACCATCATCATCAGCCGACACCCCAACCGACGAAGCGCCAAGAACCTCGCCTGAGAGTGAGCGCCGAAAACCTGAAAGCCTGACACCTTAGACCCACCAGAGTACCAAACCCTTCTGCCCTTTGAAGGCCTCAATACCCTAAACTGATCCGTATTACACGAAGCTGTCAGGCTTTCAACTTCGTGCTGTCGTTTCAGTTTCTGCAGCTTTTCAGGACAGGTCGGTCAAGGCACCGTCTTGTAGAGCTTCCTCTTCGAAAAAACCTCGAGCTCTAAACCAACTCAAAGCAAACACTTTCAACCCTGGAAAACCTTCCTAGGTAGTATAAGGGAGACCCCTTAAGGGGGACTTCTTATCCCTACTTCAACTCCTAAACCTTGCTTCGGCTAAGGTTGGGATATGCCTTGCGCCAGGGATCCGGCCCCTCGGCAGGCATTGAGGTGGACCCCAAGGGCGAGGCAGAAGATCTTCAGAGAAGTTCTATTCAATATGCAAATATCTTGCACAATAAATCTGTTCGGGCGTTAATGCTGGAGGCTTCGTGCTATATACCTTAAAAACATACGGTCAGAATCGCAAGGATGATGGGCGTGGACAAGTTTGAGTGCAGAAAAGAGGGAGAGCATGCTTCGATGAATAGAGGGCTGCTCAAATGGTTGTCAGGTAACCGTCAACAAATGACAAGCGTTTTTCGGCTGTGAAGTAACATGAAGTGTTCATGCCACAGGCTTCCAGGAAGAAGAAGCAGCTTTTGCGTTTGTATTTCATGAAGATGCTACAGCCAAGGCACCGAAATCGACGTCCCCAGAGGCATGCAGTACATCGAGAAGGCTGCGAAGCAAGGATTGCCCCAAGCCCAGTACATGGCCTCCGGGCTGCAATTCTCAGCTTTCAGGCACAAGCTTCGGATGGTCAACTAGGGCATACGGCAGGGAGACCCTCCCTCACCCTTAACCCGAAATCCAGAGCAGCCCTTGCAGCCCCTTCTCTTGCCATTAAAGCTTCCACTGCGGGGATCAGGCAGTCGGTGTGCATTCAAGGAGCTGGGGTAGTTTGTCCAGGTGTCGCTGAATCGGAGCTCAAAAAGACTTGCAGGACGAGAATATAGCAAAGGGTGACGATGATGGTGCTGGTGGCGGTGATGACATGAACAACATTTGCAGAGGTGCCACTGCATAAGCTATCATTACCGCCGCTATCTCAAGTCTTGTGGGAGTCTCCAGTGCACCACCTCCACGTGGAGAAAGCTCGTCACCTTTCGGGCTTCAGTACCCCAAAAATCGCACACCCTGAACATCCCTGAACCTTGGAGCCCGAAGCCTCAGTCATGATTGCCCCTTGCAGTCCCGCTCTCCGTTAGATGGCGCAGGGTCAGTCATCAATGTCCACTGTAGAGGTTCTCGGCTGGATTGTTTGATTCAGGGTTTTAGGGGGTTAGTGTGTGATACAGAGTGTCTGCAGCTGCAGAAAAGAATTGGGAGTTTCCGAAAATAGGGGACCTAATATCCTAATATGGTTCGTTAAATAATAGGATCCTTATTTATACAAGGCCCCCAAATAAGGTACCCCTAATTTTCGGAAACTCCCATAATTGAACAACCTCCCAAGATGGGCTCCTGCCTTTTCTGCGGCGATGGCGTGCAGCGAAACGAGGAGCAGGCCCAGCAATCGACGAGCAACTGCTCCGAGCTTTTGAGTTTTGTATTTAGGAGGATTCTGGCTGACACGAAGAGCCCAGATGCAAAAAGGATGATTCTGTAGAGCCTGCCTTAACGTAAATTCTACATTCTACATGTTGGCTGAGTGCTGGCGGGCCGCGTACGAATTGCCCGTGTGCAGCATAAGCATTACATGTATGGCCCTTTCTAAAAGAACAACGGCCCCCCGACAACTGGCAAAGAAAACCTGCACGTGCAGTCTATTTGCTGATCCCTTCGTGAGGGCCGGGGCTGAAAGGCATTAGCAGCCTGACGTGCCTGCATGCATGCATGAATGAATGTAAGCTGCTGCATGTACGTAGGCACAAACAAACAAACACACATACATACATACATACATCTGCAACATATCGCGACGAGGGGGCGAGCATGGTTCGGAGGATCCAGACCCTAAAGCCCCCTGCGAGCTGGTTCCACGTGTAGCCGCTTGCGACTTGGTCTGCTTTGTCCTTTTCAAGGCGGTTAGGATCAGGTGGCTCGACCGCTGTGGTCTTCTCCGCCTGTCCACACATAAGGGCGTAAAAATCCAAGCAAACCCCTGACACCAGAGACTCCTGAACAGATCTGTGGCGCAGGCTGCGGAGCGATTTCGCCAAGCTGCAGAGCAGGGGCATGGAATGGCACAGTATAGTTTGGGCGTTCTTTGTCTGCGATTTTGTGAAGCCGAATTTGGGCTGGGGTTTTGGGTTTAAAGCTGATTCCAGAATATACTGCTGCAGCTTGGGTGTTCTTTCCTGGTGGGCGTGGGAGCATTTGCAGAGGTGCGACCCCAGAACACGTCCAGACATTCAGGACCGAAAACCTCAACACCTGAACCCGCGTACACTCGTAAACCTGCATCTTGAGCAGGTCATGTACGAGCTGGGCGAAGGAGCCACTTGTCTGCACCAGTTTTGGGCCTCGCTTTACTGCAGTTTTAACAGGAGTCCATTGGCTTTCTTGTGCGAATTTCTAGGGCTTTTCCTGGGGTCTAAGGGTCTAAATGGAGCCGATAAGCAGACGCAAGCAATGACTCTGTCCATGCATTCCTGTTCCCCGCTGAACTCGTAGGATCCGCCGAATCAACCCTCACAATGGAGTAGGTATACTCCGAATGCAGGCTCGTCCTTGCTAGGTAGGAGGGAGAAGTTTACACCGAAACACCACTAGTATGACCTACAATACAATGTCACATGTTCTCATACAATAATACCTGGCAATAGAATATTTTCGAGTAATATATAATGAAGATGTAATGTAGAACAACGATATAGTATGGTATAATACGAATCCTGGGATTGCAACGTAAGGCGGCTAGGACGGCTAGGATCGGACACACGGAGTCCAGCGGCCTCGCTAAGAGGATGTGACGACCTGCGAAGTCCACAAGCAAGCTAATCATCATGTAATAACACATTCTTGTGTTATATAGTTATAGTATAATATTGTATTCCATTATAGTATAAGATATTATGGTATATGAGAGTATCGTATATTATAGTATAGTATATTGTAGTATAGTATAGTATAGTCTTTTGTATTAAAGTCTAGTAACCTCATGGGCTTGAGGCGCGTATTGCGAGGTTTTCAGGATAGTGCGTCGAATCCCGTCGCTGAAACATCCACATCTGTTCACATCCTGGTTGCACGATACGCATGATGCTCGTAGCATCCGAATCCAATCGAGGAGTCGTGTTGATCCCAGGTGCCTCAGAGCGATTCACAGGCGCAGCAGCTCGTTCCAAATTGTGTTCAAGTCGGGTGGCCTGCGTCGGCGATTGCGGGCTTGTGGGTTCAGCAGCAAAGAGAGGCGCAGTTGGGATGAGTACTCTGAAGTGCCAAGGAGCTACTCAGACTCAGTGCTCCCCAGGTGAACCTCAAAGCCTTCTTGTGGGAAGGCATTATTTGCACGATCGTGCAAAGGAACACGCCGGCATAGACCAGCAATGCTCTGATCACCAGCTTCGGGATTCACAAACTCACGAAGATTGGCAGGCGTTCCAGGAGTTTCCTCGTCGAAAGGCCCACATACCGCAGACCCTTCAATATGTCAGCTGCCGCACTTCGTCAGTTGGAAGACATGGTCATATGCTAGTTTAGATGCTTGACTCGGCTGGTCGGATGGGCACACAAGGCGCGACACACCAGGTCGCGTGTCTCTTTAGACTCGTACAGTCAATATCAAAGGCCCTATGGTTAGTTGGCTCGGCTAGGGCTTAGACAGTGGAGCTAGTTCTTTTAGATCAGATCTTTGAGTACTTGGATGGGCGTCACTAAGGCTTTGTCCGACGTCACGCTGCCGGAAGCAGCCGCTTCAAATTCCCCGACACCCAAAGGTCCTCAAAGAAAAACACCATCAAACCCTAAACCCTAACACAAGAATCCCTCACCATCCTAAAAGCCCGAAACCCGCTGTCTTTCCCAGGCTTGTTACAAGTCGGCGTGCTGAAACCTTATATTTCCATGGAGAGCCCTAGCCCCTATACCCTTGCGTTTGGGGTGGCAAAGACCCTCTATCCCCCAAAACCCTGAAAGCCTTGTACCGCAAACCCTATACCCCAAAGCCCTCAAAGCCTTGTACCCTATGCCGCATACCCTAAACCCCTAAACCCCAAACCCTAAACCCCTAAACCTGGCATGTCCGAGTTGTGAGAGCGTAAACCCCTAAACCCTAAACCCCACAGAGTCAAGGCATTGGTTCCGCTTGGCAGCAGCCCAGGGCCTTCTGGAGGCTCGTGCCCGCGTCCGTGGGCAAGGCCGCTCTGCGGGAACTTCAGGGCTTTAGGGCCTTTAGGGTGCTAAGGCTTTGGATGTTCGGGTTTAGGGCTTTAGGGGCTTTCAGGTTAAGGGGTTTAGGGCTTTGAGGGTTTTTGGCTTTTGGGGTTTGCAGGATTTTAGGGTTAGAGTTCAGCCAGTGATTGGCTAGCCATGAGTGCTAGTGTCTCTTGCACGCTGTGTCCAGCACTGGTTGTTCTTCGGTGCGACTCGCACTGTTAAACCCGGCAACACCTCAGGAGGCCTGTCTGCAAAAGGGTTTATGGTGATAGGATTCAGAGTTCAGATCCTTCCCGCCCAATACCCCTTGAAATGAGGCAATATCCCTTACATGGATCCTTTGCGAGTGGGATTCGGATACGGTGCTGGCGCAGGTGTTGGATTTAGAACAGCGGGCTATGTTTTTGGGGCACTGGGCTTGGGCGTTGACTGTACGGAACCCATGATCATGTTATCCTTCGTGATCTTTGTAGAATGCCAATCTTACGATATACCCAGAGCCTTTGTCCACAGCCCGGGATTTCAGGGTTCCAAGTTCTCTTAGGACTTCTGTAGCATCCGCCCCTGCCAGGCTTGTTGGCGCCGCCACAAACGCGATGATTTTTGCAAGCTCTCCACCCTCTGAGAGTGCAAAAGGCTACCAACCAGATGTCCATTGAGTTTTGTCCGCTTCCAGAGTCAACTCCAACAAGTACCTTGGATGTAGAACGACCTGTGGCTTTAAAGGTCTGCACCAGAAGCTTGTAGAGGCTGATAATAATTACCAACATTATTCCCCCTGTAGCAACACAGCCCTTGGTTTACTGCGTTGAAACATGCCGTGACTCTGTGGGCTTCTCGGCAGCTCACTTGAGCGGCCCGCGTTGTGCCACCTCTGCGCAGGTTAGCGACAGGCCTCCAAGCAACTAGTCGGATACCCCGTAAGAAGCTGCAGTAACAACGGTAAGAAGAATAGTATTGATTAGTAATGACTATTACAAAGAAGAAAGAGCACGTGCTCTTGTCCCAAAGCGTAACGGCAACAAGCTAACCTGAACATCCTGGCGCAGGTGTAGTTCAGATGCCAATCGGGGCCAGGTCGATTTAGGATGTCCTGCGGTTTAGGGCAGTGTTATAAAGTTTTAAACATAAACATCAAAGGGTGTGGTGTAGGATTTAAGCCTAAGTCGGTTAAATCTTCCGTTCCCAGGCATTGTAGCTATTTTCCCACTGCGCACAACAGCTGCTGCCAAGTTACGGTGTACTGCCTATTTTTGACTAGCTGACGGTTGCCTGAACCAGTGCTTCCATCATTGAAGGCTGCTGAAGGTTATGGAACAGCTGACCAGTTGGGTACCCATAGATGAGTTCAGGGTTTAGGGGGTAAAGTTGCTGCATCTCAAGCCTCAATCTGGAAAAGGGTGTAGGTCTTGGGATTTCTTTGCTGCAGTGTTAGGGTTTCGGTCGGACGTCTTCCTGGAGACTGCCCGGAGGCATCAAAGCTGCAGGATTGCATCGCAGTGTCTAGCATCCAAAAAGAAGGCTCGCTTCCCAGTCCCCCAACACCCCCTGGTCTTCCAGACCACTCATCTCCATTTTCAGGTGCTCAAAGCCGGCTTCATCAACTGGGCTCTTGCTAAGTGAAAGACAATCCTTTCCACAGCATGGCAACTTGAACTAAACTCATGAGCAAGAGCATTACCAACATCTAATCATCCTTCTAAAACGCAAGATCTATAAAGACGCTGCAGCGACCCGAAAGAACCCGGTTCGGGAAAATGGGAAATGCAGCACCTTACAGCACCTTAACCTACTTTTCACCCACTTGACGGCCAGAGCTTCCTGTGAGCTTTTGTGGATCAACAATGAGAATGCTAATAATAACAATAGTACTAACAATTATATCAACTATATGAATATTACTTATATAAACACTAGCAATAACAACAAAAATAATAGTAGCAATAGTAATAGTACTAACAATGAATTAAAGAAAGAATCTTCAGCCATGCCTCGAGGTGCCCAGCAAGAACGGCACCGTCCAAGGAGCCTTGGTGGAAGGCTCCCAGACTCAGCCTTCTAATATAATTATACAGGGGTACCTTTTTTTGGTGCCTTATAATAAGGATCCTACTATTTAGGGTTTAAGATTAGGGTTAATATGTGGATCGAATGGGTTCTATAAGGGCCACTATAAGGGATGTTAATATATCGTGATCGAATAATCCCTAAGGGTCCATGTACCCAAATAGTATATACTTTGGGCCCAATGTACCTATATAGGGAGTACGTTAAGGCCAAAGTATATACTACTTGGGCACATGGACCCTTGGGGAACTCGTCTGCATGATACCCTTATGGCTCCTCATGTAAGCATAGGATAATGTACCCCCAGACGATTATGCCAGCTGCTAAGGCCCCTATGTTAAGCCCTGAGCAGCGACCGTGTGGCGTCGAAAACATAAAATGTCTCCAGCCAGCTCCAAGAGTTCGGCTTCCCAACGAGCCCAAGCGCCCTGAAAGGGCTGAATACTACTCCCCTATTTTTTAGAAGAAAAAGGGTTCAGGGGTTGGGGTTTGGTCAAAGGTATATTGCGTAACAAAGGGTGGATCGGGCTCGGGGTTCGGGAGCCCGAAGCTGATTAGTTACGGCCCTTGTCTTGCAGGGATTGAAACAAGAGGTTTGCCATCAATCCCCATTAAGGGACGGGGGTGGGGGTGCTGTTCGGCAGGAGTTGATTTTTCATATCATAAGCCACCAAATCCTGCTCTGAAACATCAGAGGAAGGGCTTAAGGACTGACACGGGCTGCTCAAGATAGAGATAGGAAAGTTTCGTGTCCATCTTTCGCGCTCGGAATTCCGCTCGCCCGAGACTGTGCTGCAGTGCGAAACCTTATATGGGAGTTTCCGAAAATGGGGATACCTTATTTTGGGGTCCTTATAATAAGGATCCTATTATTTTCGGAAACTCCCATATAAATGCTGGACACCAAACCTTTCCAAGATGAAAGCTGAGAGCAAAAGCCTCGAGGCTGCGGCAGCCATGAGGACCTGTCCCAGGCGGCACAAAGCCGGCCGGACTCTCGCGAGGGTTTCAAGGTTCTGGAGTTAGGGGTCCTCATCATAAGGTTCCTACTGCTTTACCTTAAGCTAGTCATGGGGTGCGGGATTTACGGCTGGTTTTTGGCTTAGGGCTTTGGGTTGCGCGGTTTGTTGCCTAAGTGTATGAGGGGTGTAAGGTTTGGAAATTGAGGCATCAGGGGTTTAGTGCGTGCGGTTGACAGGGGGCTAAGCTGTGGCGTTTACAGGGCTTGGGGGTTCCTAGGGTTTTGGTTTAGGATTGTGGACTGACGGCTTTAGCTGTGGTTTCCTTTGCCAAATTCAGAATCCCCGCTTCATTTACTTTGTATGCCTGTGCGCACACGCACACACACACACATACACACACATGCGCATGCGGCATGCGCACCATATGCCTTCGCGGTCAATATACATGTTGAGATGCTACATAGGACGGATGAAGAGAGTAGCCTTTATGTATACACCGGCTCATTCGCATGCTGGTGGGTACCTTGGGGTGCTGATACTAGTTATCAAAGTGAAGAGCGAGCGAGACTCAGTAAGCGCCTGCGACAGTTGCCCAAGTTCAGAAGGTCGCACTACAATCCAGTGCAAGCTTGCGTGCTCCGTCTCCTCATCTTGCATCTCCGCCTGCTCAGCTGCAGAAGCCGGATAAGGGGTTGGAGACCCGCCTGAAGCCGCCAGCATGCAAAGCACTGAAATCTGAATTCGATGGCACCCTTCGACCACACCACGATCTACAGCAAGCATCTGACTCTGTCGTACCAACACGAAGTCTTCACGGCAGAGCATCGTTGCCAAGAAGAGGCATCCTAAACCTAAGCGCCGGCTTAACATTCCAGGAACGTTCACAGCTTTGGACCCAAAACCCTCAAAGTCTTACGCCCCACCCTGAAACCTTTGAGGTATCTTCTACTCCGATTCTCCCCGAAAGCCTTAAGCCCAAAGAGCTGAAGACGAGCCCAAAGAGCCGTTGAAGCCCATGGAAATGGCAGCGCTGGCCCCGGAATCGTGAGCTTCCCGACTCTTCCGTCACTAGGGCGACCCCGAGGAGCTCAGGGCCCAGTTTGGAGATTTTTTTTATGGTAAAGTCCAAAAATAAGTTGGAAACCCAAATAGTGCTGGGATTCCCTATACATAACTCTTTTTGTATGGAGGCTATGGGGTTTCCAACTTTTGGGCTTCTGTAGAGGGTTCAGGGTCCAATAGAAAGGGTTTAGGGAGTTGGGGTTGGGATTTCTTTTGGAGTGTCTTGGGGGACTGCCCGCAGGGCTCTGGGAAGTGCCAGGTCTAGATGATTATGCCTCAACTTCATAAACTACCGTATGGCCAGAACTGCCCAGTCTTCGCATCTATTCGCAATGCAGTGCTAGATATTCAAGGTGTTACCTGTCGTGTTTCGAGATGTTTTGATATGGCTGCGCCCGTCTGTTCTGCAGACGGATACTCTGTGAGGCTCCATTAGTAGTAGTTTGAATGCTTCCCATACAAGTACAGCCCTCCAAACACTCATATCGACCCACAACCCTTGTTTAGAAGTCACAGCAAGACTTCGCGAAAGCTATTAATAACAATCATAAACAAAACCGTCAGAATAATCATACTCATCCTAAAAACGAATGATGCAATAAAACAGCATGGTAGTAATACTAATGATGGTAGGCGTGATTCCCGGTGGGCCGCAGCACTTCAATGAAGTTTGGAAAGCAGATCGAAGAGCAACCTGGCTCTGGGATTTTGACTTCTTTGCGATTTCGAGGACCTTAGGATTTCGAGGGTTCCTAATTATATGTATAGTATAAGATACCCCCCAAACCCTTTTCGAATTGTTAAGGCCCCTTAAGATACTAAACCCTAAACCGCCCTAAACCCTAAATTGTTTAAGATTTCTGCAGGGTGTGCCTTCGTCTCCATGCCGTGGTTAGACCAATGAGGCTTCTGCTTGAAGATGATATTCGGACCCTGCGAAAACGATTTCGAAAAGGAAACCAACTGACTCAAAGCTGCACGATATGAAACTTATTCCAAGCATGCAATGTCAGCGCTTCCCAATATAAACCTTGACCTGACAGCCCGTGCATGCCCACGTAGACGTTGCCATCTAACTTTGGGACGTTCATCGCAGTGCTGGCATATTGCTGAATGCGCAGATGGGCTTGGCAAGAGGTCCCTTCTTGAACCTCCCTCTTCAGTTTCTATGTTCAAACCAGACTGCAACACATGCCGAGGCGAAAGATTTCGGGTTCTCGGTTTTGGGATTAGGGCTGCGGGGCTTGAGTAGAAGGTGCCTGCACCCCGAAGCCCAGAATACAACAGCCTGTTTATACGTGAGATCGCAGGTATGAGCTGCCTGAGTGGAAAGGCCGCGTGCTTGCTGGTAAAAAAGCAATCAAGCGTATAGTAACAACGAGCATATAGTGACCAGAACATGGTAGTAATATTGCTACCAGTCGCAGCATTAGAGCCGTATCCGCCGGCCGGACAGCAGCATTCAAGTGAGCTAGTTCTTTGCACCGTTCTGTTTCTTGAGCTTTGCAGGGCTTAGTGGCATCCTCATAATAAGTAGCTTCGCACCGCAAGGCCAGCAGAGGGTAAGAAGCTTCCAGCTTGACCACACTACTTCCAATGTCAGCAGTGTAAATCTGAACCCCGCATTCTTGAATTCTACACCCCTTACATCCCGGATGCCATTTACCCTCCTTTGGCCCTGAACTCAGAACCTTAATCCCTTCAACCCAATTTCCAATAGTATTTAGGGGTTCCTTACTATAGTTATAGTATAATGGGCCCAACAACCCTGTTCTAATTATTCAGGCCCCTATATTAGATGCCAAATCCGAAGATGGACTCGGCGCTTGTTCGATCAGCTCACGAAACAAGCCTCGAAGACGTCCCTGCCAGGACACTACCTGCCTTACAAGCAACTCAAGAAGGAGCTCCTTTCAGGGAACCCCGATTATAGAACCCTATAGTTAAGGGAACCCTATTATGGGACCCTATAGTATACCCTTTAAGGGGATCATATAAGCAACTGAAGAAGGACCTCAGGGAGTCTGCGGGTTGACGTTTTAGGGGACGAATCGCCAGGGAGGGCCCAAAGCCCGGGTGTTCCGTCACTTTGTCATGTATAGTCTAATGTGACCCAACGGTGCTTTTAAGCTGTTTAGGGGTCTCAACCCGCACAGCCTTTGCCATGCCTCTCCGGTGGAGTCCGAAGCCAAGAGGGCCGAATAGGAAATGTAAATTCAACCAGAGCAGTACGCCCCGTCTGTGCGCGTGCCTGCGTGTGCATTTAAGCTACGTGGCTTGGGAGCTTGAGACTTCGAGGAGTCCCTCGCAAGAAGATCTCAACAAAAGTGCCCGAAAGTGTCTCGTCAGCTCCTGTGTAACCAGGAGCTGGAGAAGGTGGCCCATCCCAATGGCAACAGCCATGGCAACGATGAGGAACAACCCGCAGCAAGCAAAGGCTTGGCACCTCGTCTTCGGTTCTAAACCATCGATTTCTTGACTGCACATGTAGTGACAATGTCCTGAGCATGTAGTTGTTCCTTCTCTCTCCCGCTTTCTCGCACTCATTCACACACAAACACACATACACACACACACAGACATATATATATATAACTGAGGCAAGAACTTCTAGCTGGACGGCCATGCGGAAAGGCAGCCAGGTGGGGCGAGCAGAGTTTGGGATGCTGGCTTGGGACCGGGAACCAAGGCCCTAAGTCCCCAGTTACAAGTACGTACAAGTCTAAAAACCCTAATCCCTAAACCCTAAACCCCAATCGGCCTGTACCCTCAGACTTGAAGCAACAGGATGTCAACGAATTCACGGATCGCGAGTGGCTTCAACACGTGCCTTGGCCCACAGCTTAACCCTGCACAGCCGGTTTGACTCTTGGCAGCTTCGCCATTGCGGCTGCGTACTATCAGGTGCAGACCGTATACCAATATTTGCTTGGCTGCTGTTCGGATCGTAGATGTTTTGAAGCACCCACTCCTTGACAGACCAGTGGCCCAAGGACACGACTTCAGAGAATCAGATGCCCTAACCGCTCACCTTCAGCCCACCTCGGCTTCGCTTTGTCTTTTCGCCGTTTGTGCTGAGGTGGAGAACGAGGCCAAGCGAATTGGAAACTCGCCGAGACAGTGGCCCACACCTCGCGCTTTCATGAAGAAGTTCAGGGCTTGGAGTTTAAGTCCCAATATTCCCCGAAGACATGTTGCTCTGCCTAAGTCCACGATTTGGCCAGCTCGTTTCTTCGACCACTGAGGTTCTTGTCAACCCGCAAGATAGGTCCTTGTACAAGCATGGCTGCTGCATGTGTGGTTGCGGCCAATGGGTGTGTCCATTGCACTGTTACCATGATTTCGACCTTGAAGATCTGCTGTGATGCTGCTATCTCCGTCGTTGTTGAGTTTCGCAGCTTGTCAGCGGCCCCGCTCAGAGAAAAAACGAGGCAACAAACAAGTCAAAGTCCTGCATGCAAAATGTGGCTTCCGTCAGAGTTGCAGGTCCTTGAATTCCCGCTCCTCTCCACGTAGAGTCTCGGAAGGGCCCATGACTGCGCCAGCACATGTCATGAAAGGTATAGCCCCTTTTGGATGCAATTTTTCGCGGCTGCCATCGGTTGTTCTGTGTTGCATAGGCTGCAAAGGGTCTTTGGTTAGGTACGGCCTTCTGCTAGGGAAGGTTTTCTGTTTGAAATGGCCTTCTTTTGGACACTGCTTTTTTGTTAGGTGTTGATTGTTGTTTAGAGAGGTTTTGCTGGGCTTGGCTGGACACCGCTGACTTCTTGAACAGTCCTGTGAGCATGGACATGTAGGGCAGGAGCACAAAATACAGGATCCTAGACATACTTCACCCAGCAGCACGCTTCCATGACATGACCAGCTAGGAGACTTTTCCAACCCCTTTCAGGAGTTTTCGTCAACCGGGGGATAGATGGCCTCAACCAGCAGCTCGAGGCGAACGCTGGGTGCTTTGCACATCTATGTGTCTATCAGTCTATCGCCTGTGTGCTCTTCATCGTGATGCGCACAGTGGAAGTATTTGGTACCATTACGACCGGTATGATCTCTACTGAATGCAGGTCTTTGCACTTTGGGTTTGCAAGTTCCAAGTCGCCAAAGTCACCACTGCGAGCGAAACGAGTTCAGTAGCGAAAAAAAGCGGCCGTCAAAGTCAAAAGCAGCGCTAACCTCGTGATCCTGGAGAAACGCGAACAACCAGACGTGATAGTAGGAGAAACACGAACAACCAAAGGCGATAGTGTGTTGGCAGTAGCAATCATAAGAAGCACGGCAGCATGCATCATGGCTACTGGTTCGTATCTTCATGCTATGTCAACATGCGAACGTGACATTTCCAAACATTTTTAAGCAGTAATCTGACGTAAGGATCACGAGAAACGCAGAAACAGCAATATGAAAACATGAAGGAGCTTCAGAAGCTCATCAGCGAGAGTGGATTGGCCGTGGTCGACCACTCTGAGGACAGTCACAACCTTAAATTAAAAAGTTCTACAAGGAAGCCCTTCAGCAGGCTTCCTCATGTTGTTGTGCGGATTTAGGGCACGGATTGTCTGACTCGGGTTCCTACGGACATCCTCGCGTCCAGGGATGATCGAACTACGGAGATCAGTAGCAACTAGCTGCCGAGAGCCCGTCAAGCCTTTTCACGGTGTCCAGAAATTCCACTTCGAACCTGCCGTGTTTCATGTCAAGGGCTTCCCGACTTTGAGTTCGGCTAGGTGTTTGAGGATGTTCATGTGGCTTCAGTGCCGGCTTTCTGCTTACTTCACTTTCCCCCAGTCCCTGGCAAGCGCTCTGGCCCACCAGGAGGTGGTTTCGAAGCAGTCTCTGTCCAGCGCTCATGAAACATGTAATTCGAGCACAGTCCCAAACCAGGAGCTACCACCAGCTTTCAGAACTGCAAGTGCTAGAGCGTTGATGAGACTGCGGGTACTCGTTTGCACGTTCGCCTGCAACGTCGCAGTGCTTCTGACTGTTGGGCTCTCCGTGCTACGGGCCAGACTCAGAGGAGGTCAGCATCGGCGCTTCGGACCCGTCGATCCTCACAGCATCTCGGAAGAGGCGAGGACGAGTCCGCGTCCGGTCATTCCGCCCTCCTCGTCAAGGCCATCTGAAGGATCGAAGCGGCAACGGCCGCCTGAGAAGCCAACAGTGTCTTTTCCTGTGTTGAAGGCCTTCGATGGCTCTTTCATCAACAGATCAGACTATCTAAAAGACTTCGGCCAACTCAGCCGAAAAAACAAAGTAATCTTCGTGCATGTGCCGAAGACTGGTGGAAGCACGATCGAGGACTCCCGTCTATTCGCAGATGCCCAGAAATTTCACAACACCAAGGGCCACAGCGAGGCTGGCGTTCTGAGAGAACTCGCGCCCAGCTTTCGGAGCTTCACCATGGTGCGACACCCGTGCGAGCGGTTCGTGTCTGCGTGGACATACGTTCACACGACAGATGCACCGGAGCCAGAGCGGCAATGGTACCGGGAGCACTTCGGGCGCGGCGAACTTCCCACCTACGTGGCCTCAAATTTTTTCGGCAGTGGCATCTTCTTTGAATTTCTGCATTTCATGCCTCAGCACAAGTTTGTCTTCTTTCCCAACAAGACGTTTGGAGTGGATCTCCTTCTATGTCAAGACAACTGGACGAGAAGTGTCGAGAGACTGCGCGAGTACTTGAAGCCCGTGGGGGTTCCTGCAGAAATCGAAAGGAAGCGCACGCTCAACACGACACATTCTAAATGCTCTGAACTGCCAAACAAGACACGTCAGAGAATCGAGAAAGCCTATGCGCTGGACATGTGCATCTTTTATCCAACTGGTGCTCCAACGGCCTGCGATGGTTTGTCTGTGCAGGAGCTTACTGACCGCTACAGGAACTGCACGTTGCACGGTCCGACTGTCTGAGCCCAAAACGAGTATCCGTGATTGACATGTTTGTCTGCGTTTGCGAACTTGTGATCATTTCCTTCTCGCATGTGGTGCGAACGCAGTCTCCAAGCCAACCCAAAAGCCTCAGTTGCCGAAGTAGACTTCACCGCAGGCCATCGATGCGTATGCCTCGGCTGACGAGGACATCTTGCATGCCAAAACTTGATGTGTTTGTCGAAATTTCGGCCGTTGGTATAGGGCCTTTGGCTGCAAGAATTCTCGCGTTTCCCAAACCACCAACCACGGAACCCCAAAAGGCCCCGTTCGGAGCAGCCTCAACCCCTAAAGCCAGGAAAGCCGGGCATCTAAAGCTTACTCGACGGTGCTTGCTAGGTAGGAGGGAAAAAAAAGCTTACTCGAAGCCCCCGAGCTCTTTTTCAGGCCTCCCCTAGGCTTGAGGGTGTAGGCTCTAGGCTATAGGGACCTACCGTTCTTTGAAACTGTATATGGGAGTTTCCGAAAATTAGGTGTACCTTATTTTGGGTCCTTATAATCATAATCAGGGTCCTACTATTTTTGGTACTAGATTAGGGTCCCCTATTTTCGGAAACTCCCATATGGAATAAGGAACCCGAAAAGGGTAGGTCTTTTCGGCTGCAGGTGCGGTCTGGGTTAGGGTTTGCGTTTGGGTTTAGTTCGCGGTTCAAGCAGGGTTTGAGGTTTGGATGTTAGCGGTTCAGGGGTTCTTAAGATATCCCCCAAACCCATTCTAATTGTTAAGGCCCCTAGGTCCCAGACACCGTGGCCGGACCGGGTTGCGATAATTGTCCCATAAATTGAGGAACATACCGCAGAATATGCACCACAGATTACATGATGATGATGATGATGATGATGATAATATGTATTCATAGGGAACGGTTTAAAGACACGGCTGAATTGGATGTTTTGGGGTAACCTAACGAGACTGCAAGGAGTCCAGCCACATGAAGCTCCATGCGCTCCAGGCTGATGTTGATGGGGTGCGTGAGCGACTGCGTCCCTACCGGCAGGTGTTCATAAAATCAGAGGTCTCTGAAACATAGGAAGGGGTGCTGTTGGTAAGGATCCTACTAAGTTACTACTCCCTTGTATTTTCTGCCCTGCCCTTCCGGGAGTGGTGAAGAACGACAGCCCTCCTGCCAACGTTTCAGAAGACAGCAAAGCCCCCAATCAAGGAACTGTTGCTCAAATCTTTTTTCTGGATTCCTCAGTAGTTCAGGGGATATTCCTTAATGGACGACTTTTTGGGGTAACCTGCAGGCCCTGGGCAACGTTTCCATCGGCGTGCAGCGACTGCGAGCATTTGCTGAGCTGAACTACGCGGCGCTTTCGTCCGCACAGCGATTTCCAGGGAGCTTGCCAGGAATATGCGTCCTATCTCACTTCCTGGGCGCCCCACCTGACAACGTCTACATGTTTCCATCCATCGGAGCCCCAGCATGCATTCCATGTGTCGCTTCGCTTCTTATCGGGTACCGCGAAGACTTGCCACGAAGTGCTGCACACCAGACCTGCAAAAAGCCAAGGCTCTCTACAAAATCCTGAAGACGCTGGCCTTGAATCGTTTTGGGAGGTTACAGAGTGCGACTCTGGCGCCGGTTGGGGCGTTGACGTTTTGCCGGGCTCGAAAAAACCCGAGCCAGATCTGCTTCGTAGGGCTTTGCAGCCCTACCGGGGTTTGAGCATTCGTCTATTTTAAAGTCTCCACACCCGTTGTCTACCATATCCCCGTGCAGGACCCGAAACCATGGCTAACCGCCTGTTCCTGCTTGAGGAAGCATGACAAGCTTCTGAAGACGAAATTCGGCTTGGAGCAGCTCTTCCCACGTTTGGTCAAGGCGACTGCAGCAGCCCATCACCTGAGCACGCCTTGGGAATTGGACCATAATAACATAGAGCTTGTTGAACAAAAGTCCGTAATTAGGGAGGGGGGTGCTTAATCACGGAGAGCAGCTGGGCAGGAGACGAATCTTAGCGAGCACAGCCGCCTGCAAGTGCTGAACGACGAGGTGAAGGAGCTGTCCATGAAATGCCTGCGCCTGAGAAACTTCATGGGTTTCGCGGGTTGCCAACTTAATCATGGGGACCCTTAGCACCCTTAGGGGGGAGGGGGGTTAGGGGGCCTTAATACCCATAATAAGGACTTAATAAGGCCTATTTAAGGAAGTATAGTCCCCTACCCCCCTCCCCCCTACCCCCTAAGGGTCCCTATGACTTAATGTTTCGAGCTCCAACCTGAAGATCATTACATGCAGCTATGTTAAAGTGTAAGCCGAAGCATCATCTCCTCTTATGACTCTACCCCCCGTCGACAGCCTCCTGCAAGAGCACTGTCAAGCCTATGGTCTACATATGGGAGCTTCCGAAAATAGGGGGCACCTTATTTGGGGGTTCTTATAATAAGGATCCTACTATTTAGGGTACTATCTTAGGATCCCCTATTTTCGGAAACCCCCATATCGAGTTCAATCAAGCATCTGCTCAACCTGCCTGGAAGCAGGGGCTCTGTCGAAAACTTTTGCTGCTGGGTGGCGTTCGAAGTGACCCAATATAGTACCTCAATGTTTGCGGCGGAAACCCTTTGTTTCACCAGACTTGAAGCGAAACACTGGCCAAAAACCGAAACTTGTCCGAAGCTATGAGGTCTTAGAGCCCTCTGATCCCGCATGCCCCTGATTCGCAAAACCGCCCTAGACCGCAACATTAGGATCCCGACTGCCATGTGATCCTTGCAGAAGTCTCAGAAAATGGAGGGCCCTGAGCTAGAATCTGAAATAGTCTCTTACTCTAAGGAGCCTACAAACTGAATTTGTTGAACCCCAATCAGAGACCTCTCCCCCCCGAGTCGCCCGAAGTCCCTTCGCGTGCTTTGAGCTGAGGTTCTCAAACCTCAGCGCCTCGCCTGTAAGTGCCTCAAGGAACTCTCTGTTCAAGAATTCTATGCGGGGCCTTCCTGTATAAGCCCCTTCGAGGTTCTATACCAGCTCTATGGAGAAGTCGATATAGGGCCTTTAACGGCGTGTTCAGCTTGATATACAGTTTCTGGGCATGATAATCTGCGGAATGATTTGTTGGAAGGTTTTTGTCAAGGTTCTGGCGTCTCTAGGGTGTATAGTTGTAACGCTACATTGTTACTAAGTATGCAGACCCTTGTACTACTACAGAACCCAATACTTTGGGGTTCGGCGCCTTAGGGTTCCGGTGAAAAATCCGGCAGCTTGCTGGACGGGCAAGATTTTGTTCGCCGGGTGCTCTTTTCCTAGCCTCAAGAATATTCTTGTGACGGATTCTTGGAATCCGGATGCTTCCGTTCATGATCAAGGGCTTTTTGTAGGGTTTAACAAATGTCGGGTCTTGCCGATGGTTATTGTCCGTGTTGGAGTAACACTCCCATGCAATACTTCTTCAGGGACTGGGAGTTGGAGTTGTCCTACTGTAATTGTTGTGCTCATTTACTTCTGATGCCGAATTCTCAAAAATGTTCTAGGGCACTGGCCACCGAAAGCAGTGGCCTAAAGGATGCGAGGAGGGAAGCGACAACTTAGCGAGCCTTTTCTCTGAAACTCTCTTGTTGGTTTCTGCCTTCTCTGGCTTAGTTGCTGTCACGGCCTTGTCGATGCTTCTGAGACCCTGCCCGGGCTTCATCACAGCCCTGGGTTACTGACGTAATGTTGCTTTTCTATTGCCTGCCATCGAACACGCGTCATACAGTATGCACAAGAGCATCCAACAGCCCATGTTTATTCACGACGTCCATCGTCTTTGCACCAAGGAATCGCCTGAAGTTGCGTGCCTGATCCATGGCTTGGGTCGCACGGGCCGGGACATGACCTTGGCTGGGGCCTTAAGGCCTTCCGTGTCCGTGCACCGGAGCCCCAGACCCGGATACGGCCCAAGTTGCTCCTAAAGTGAGTCTTGCGCCTAGAACTATCAATTTTGAAGCCCCTAGCCCTAGTAGCCCTAGTGATACAGTTTCCTACAATACATAACTATCTGTAACTAAGGAATAGACCTGAAACCGTCTGCTGAGGGGAAAACTGGCCTCTCAAGCTCCCGTGCTTTGCAGAGAAATGAAGCCATTTGACCTCGCGGAAGCCTGAACCCAACAGCAATGGATAAGCCAACCACGAGAAGCAGGCAGCAGCTGTGGCAGCACGACGAGTATATAGTAGTAGTGTTAGGAGGAGTAGTAGTAGTAGTCGTCGTCGTAGTAGTAGTAGTCGTAGTCGTAGTAGTAGTAGTAGTAGTAGTAGTAATAGTAGTAGTAGTAGTAGTGGTAGTAGTAGTAGCAGTAGTAGTTGTTGTTGTAGTTGTAGTTGTTGTAGTGGTAGTTGTAATAGTGGTGGTGGTGGTGGTGAGCCGCTTCAGAGTGCTCGACGAGGGAGCACCGATGCATTCACGTTCCGCAGTTCTTCTGACGGCTTCGTCCATTGGTGGAACCCTCATACTGATGTCATACGGCTATATGCAGGTAGGAGCAGGAGCAGGTGCAGGAGCAGCAGCAGCCCCCTGACCGGATTGGCTCCCAGAACACGAAACCCTTAGAGCCTCAAAGCGAAAGCGTGGCACAAGTAGCCGCAAATGCCCCCTAAATCGGAAACAAAACCCCCTCAATTGGGAAGCATACCTTGTTCCTCAGAATAGTTGTGACGGTAGCAAACCCTGCAAGTTTTCAAGTATGCTCATCGAGTTTGGCAAGTTGGGTCTCTGATCAGCTACAGCTGAGGTCAACCCAATCTCGCACCGAAGTGGCTTGGCCTGTCGTCTGTCGTCGTCTTGGTAGCACAGGAAAACCACACCAAAGAGGAGAAATCAATCAAGATTTCTCAACCCCGACCCCAAAAACACCCCTACTGTCAGCGTGATCTGAAGAGCCCTGAGAGTTGATGTCAAGGGCTCATGTAGGAGCGGACAAACTGCGAACTCTGCTCAGCGAATTGTACGCGCTTATGGTGTGTAGGGTTGTCATTACCTGATTAGCCGTGCAGCCTTGCATCGGATGAATGTAAGCCTCTCGTCCCGTGACTGCGGAGACTTCGTACCACAGCAACTGTTCAAGGTCCTTCAAGCAGGGAGATGGAGATTCCCTCGGGGTGTACATTTCAGAGACGGTGTTCTCGTGTTCTTGCTGTTAAGGCCAAGGAGGATGCGCTTAGGCTTTCAACAAATCTGGCCACAACAGCTGCTGCCTCTCTAACCCTCACGCTCTCGGCGTGTTCAGGTGAGCTGGTTTTAAGCTTTTTCCTCGGAAGCTCTTTGGCCTTGTTCTTGGCCATCGGCGTGCTGCTGGCCCTACCTGAAAAGAGCCCGGCGGCCCAGTGATTCTCAGGGGACCCTAATATAGTACCCTAAATAGTAGGATCCTTATTATAAGGTCCCCCAGAAAGGTACCCCTAATTTTCGGAAACTCCCAAATGCTTTCATCAAATGCACAGGTCACCAGATCAGTCAAGGCACTCATCCCCAAGCAATCCGCAAGTTCAACAATTCCATGTTCAATGTCCCCTGTCGAATTGAAAGGTCCTTCAAATTGACCGGGGGCATGTGCTCAACACCCAGAACGAATTCAAATGATGTTTGCTTCCAGTCGCACTGTGGGAGGTTGGAGACTATGTCCTAAGGACAGGTTTAGAGCGAACGATTAAACGAATCATAACCCTGTGTACTAGTGGTCGTCGTAGTCTGGGCTCATCATGCGTGCGACTTATTCTGGATTTTCTGACAGCTTTCGGCTTGTGACCGGATCTTTCCAAGTCGTACCTTCCTTACCGATGCAAGCATGGTGCAATCTGAACATTCTTGAAGCAAGCATGAACTTGTTAGCAGTCTTGACAGATGTGCTTTGTTGCTCCCAAGACCAGGGCTCTCAAGGCGCAATGGAGCGGAAGCAGACAAGAGGTTTCGACAGGGCCTGGAATGCAGACAGCTTGGCTGAGGCTTTAAACCAGGTCCCGGTTAACGCAATCAGGTTTTCCCACTGCAGGCTACCTGGCAACTTTGAGAGAAATCAGTGGGTCTACTACTGTGGGCGAGGCTTTTTCCGAGATAGCAATTTCGCTTTGTTCGACATCAACTGAAGGTTCTTCACCGAGTTGATTCCAAGGGCCAAGTCTTGATTGCGTTGCAGCACAAATCCGGGGAGAGATTCGTGGTACGTCATACTAGTCTATGTGTAGACCAACCACGGCACTGCAGTGGATATTTCCTGAACCAAAAAGTGTACTACACTGGGTCCAAAGTGGCGAAGCGGCATTCTCCACCTACGGCTTACTTCGGGCAAGGAGCTGTGATCACGAGCTTTGCCACCGAGTCCAACTATGCCTGGCTCCGTTTGGATGATGGCTGCTGTTTGAAGACAAGCAGCTTTGGGCTTTCCATTCCCAAGGTATCCGGTGATCGTTTCAGCATGGGGAGCGAAATTTGGTACGTGGGCACAAATCTATCCCTCTTCGGCAGGCGAGCAACCATCAAAGCCGTTCTGCCAAACGTAGCTGATGGCCTTCTAGTTGAATTTCGCGATGGCAAAGTTTATCCAACCACGGGATCCAAGCTGACGGCGCGCAAGCCACAGCAGCCCCAGCATGCAGCGACTTGCCCATCGACGCAACTGAACTTCCAGCCCCCGGCGAGGCAGAGAGTTCACTTCCGGCGGGAAACTTCCCTGTATATGTTCAGTGTATCCATGACTGATGACATTGAAACTGGCCGCCTTGCCCTCGAAGAAATATTCTATTCTCAGGATTCTATCAAGCGCCAATGCAGGATGGCCGCGCTCTGGACTTGATGAAGCGGGAACTCAAGGGAGGGGTGAAGGACTTATCGCAAATACCTCGAATCACCGTGGTGCGCCATGAAGGAAGATGTTTCTCAGTCGACAACCGGCGCCTGTGGGTCTTCAAGCATGCCTTTCCTGGAACGAAACAGATACCGGTTACATGGGGAATGCAGGACCACCAGTTCTGGAGCAAGTTCACCACCAAGAACCATGGCGTCGATGTACGTGTGAGAGGAGAGCAGTGAGATGTGCCAGGAATACAACGATTGTTTCCGACGCTCTTTTCCCCGTCGTTTCGTCTGCCTGAGCCGGGGCGGTGCAGCCGCAGCCTCCATCTCACTCCGCCCCCCAGCCAAACAGAACACCTTCAAAAAAATAGCAAACCCGAACCGAAGCCTCAACCCTAAGATGTAAGCCACTGGCAACACTGAAAGTCGTGCTTTGCGACTGGAGTCGCTTCTGGTGGCCCTCCAGGACACTGTCGCTGAAGTCCAAGACGCATGCTTTCAAGTTCGAGAATCTCAGAACATCGTGCAGGAGAACTTACAGACGGTCCTTGAGAGAACACCTAAGCTACCAAAGCGCAACCCTCCGGCTGCAGAACCGACTGCTTCGATGCCTCCGTCACAGAGTCAAGCACAGACGCAGCAGAACGCTCCGTCTATGCAGATGCCGACTACGCCTCCAGTGCATCCGGAGGTCTCGCAGCCGATCAGACTTTCTGAACACTTGCATCCTCAGCCGCTCCTAGGCCGAGATACACAGCAGCCCATCTATATGGTCCAGCAGGATCCCCTGCAGCGGATCAGCACCGCTGACTTGCTCAGGGCTCTCATGGCTCGAGGAAATTTCTAATTTTCCTTAGTCCTCTAGAGTGCTGCCTTTCTTGTTTGTTTCATGATGTTGCACTTAAACCTGAGGAGCCTGAGCAAGTCTCTTGTAACATACTGTGATAGCCATGTAAGTTGCAGGAGCTCACCTTGGCAACACATTTTGCAGCTCGCGTCGCCCTACTGATCCAGCTTGGACCTGTATGGTCCCCAGGATCCAATTTACCAATTCCCAAATTCAGTGCATACCTAATTTAATGCATTTACATCTTTCGAAATTCCTAATTACCCCTGCCAATTGCCGCTGCATGCTTCTAATTCTTTCTTTGCATCTGATCCCGAATTTGGAATTGACTGAGTGATAATTAATAATCTTGCTGCTTGCTGCTGCTTATAATTCGTAATTCACCAAATTTTGACTTTGCACCATAGAGAGACTCGTAATTGACGCGCCTTAATGAGTCTCGCCCAGCTGCCGACAGCCATCAACACACTCTGACGCAATAATCCGCATCAGCAAAACAATTGCTCCCGAGCGCTCCTGAGTTTCCTGACAGACTTGCGCGTAGTGTGTGCGAACAAACAACCCACACTGTATCCGCTGCAGATTTGGTTTGGAGGCTTAGTTGTAGCAGCTACTGGGATGAAACGCAAAAACTCTGCTGAACACAACAGCGCACCACTGAACTTTGCGCTTGACCACCACGCCTTTGGACTGGATGACACACATCTTGCTTTATTGTCACGACGTCTACAGGTACCCTTGAGGGTCACCCTTGCAGAAACAATCGCATATGCTGCCTCTTGTCGACTTCAACGAAGTGAACATGTGCCATTGGCTACGGTAGTTGAGATTTGGGATTCCCTAGGCGAGCACATAAAGCAGAGAAACAAGCAAAACCCTGAAGCCCGACTGATTTTATTTGGTGCTAATCCTAGAAACCCCAATACAGTCACAAATGCCACGACCGAACTTCCCCATACTACGCAGTTTCTGACCCAATACATATTAACCCTCTGTCCCACATTCAGGTTCAATGCGATGGCCCTCAGACTCAATGACTCCAAAGCACCACATGTTGACCACAATAATGGGCCTGAGGACTCATTCATGATGGTTGTTACACCGTGTGAGTCAGGAGGGAATTTATGGATTGCGGAAGTTTCAGGGGATGTTTTTCTGCGTCATCAGGACACCATGGTGGCAGGCCGGATTCATAACTGCCAAGGAACGCCGCTGATGTTCCCTGGCAAAACTCGACTCCATGCAACAGAAGCTTGGACGGGAGAGCGTAGACTAGTCTTGCTTGCTTGGTCAACTCTTACCCTCGACAAAGATGCCAACCAAACCCTGGCTACTGATTACATGTTCCCCGTCCCTTCGAGAGCACAGGCAAGCAATATCCTTCAACTGAGCCTCAAGCAAACTTTTGCAAAAAGTCAAGAGCATGTATCATCCTCAGCCTCATGCCTGAACCTCACCCCGACGTTCATAATTCCTTCAAGCCCTAGTGAAGTCACTGACCCTGAGTCTCAACAACCTACTAATATTCGTCTCTCCCCCCAGAACGAATGCCCGACTGAACCTAACAAACAAAATAACTCCCCTAAATCCTCGAGCTCCTTCGCATCCACGATCCAAGAGGAGTAATTCTCAGGAGCACCGCGGAGATCGACGCCTGCGACCTGCATTTGCATGTTCTAATTCCTAATTCCTAATTAATAATTCAATCGGGCATGCCCTAAATTCATAATTCACTGCGTATGAAAAGCAGGGAACTCCCCAGGGGATCTAGGTCTACCAAACTACTTCGCGCTAACCTCTTGGCCGACGTCGTCGTCTCCTCACTCCGGAAAACCACAAAAAAACTATAAAAAAGACCGTCCGCACACCGACCACGGCCAACTGGAGCACTTGCAACACATAACATCNCCGACGTCGTCGTCTCCTCACTCCGGAAAACCACAAAAAAACTATAAAAAAGACCGTCCGCACACCGACCACGGCCAACTGGAGCACTTGCAACACATAACATCCACTCGTTCGTCACTACCACCTGCCACTGCTCCGATGCCAATAAGTGCTTCAGGGCCTTATGGACCATTTCTTTCCAGAGACCATTCCTCTCCTTTGATATTCGGTGTTTTGGGGCTTCATTCATGCTAACTTCTTTGGTGACATCAAGCTGCCATGGAGCTCCTTGTGTGACGCTGATCTTCATGGTGACTCCCCTGGCACCTGTCTGACGTGACACTCTGGCGCAGTTTTTCTGAGAGTAAACTTCAGCCGCGCGTTATCCTGAGAGACAGGCGGCATTAGTGGCGCAGGGGGACTCCCATTCTGCTGCAACTATCTGAGGATCTCGACAGTGCGCTCTAGCTTTTTCTAGCTGCTCTGAGTGCAGATATTTGCTCTACGTTATTGAACCCACGCACCGCCGACTGTCACTGGCTCTTCTGCGCGAATCACTGGCTGACCTACAGCCTTCTACAGTTTCCTTGGATGAAGGCATGGCAACTAACCCGACGAGAAAAACAAATATCTTCGCTGGGGCATTGCGGATCCCAGACTGCGATGTCTAACTTGATGAGTCGTTGGAGCTATCTCGGGAAACTTTAGCTGTGTGTCTCAGCGTGGGGTGCATGTATTTGCGTGCATTCCACTGCGAGCTGCGCAGATACAGTGAGATGGCGCAAAGAGAGGATCCATGAATCCTTCATGGATTTGACCCTGGGAGAGACACTTATGCTGCCCCAATTCCTAATTCGGAATTGATTTGCATGAACTTGGTAATTGGTGCTTTGTTTTCAGGTTTGCCGGTCGAGATCAGAGAAGCTCTGGGTCCACTTGAATGATGGCATTTTGCTGACTGGTGGAGCCTCACATAAGCTTGGAGGTGAGTGACCTTTGGAACTTTACTTGCTCGTTTGCTCTTTCGAACGAAAGGGTGAAACTGAAGGCTCGAAATGAGCTAGATCATGCTGCTCTGTTGGTTGCCACAAGTCGTCACCTGCAAAGAGCATTTCCTTTGGCTTCCACATGTTGAAGTCTCTAGTCATCTGTTCTGCGAAGTAACCCTGCAATGCGGGCTCGTCCTTNAAGTCGTCACCTGCAAAGAGCATTTCCTTTGGCTTCCACATGTTGAAGTCTCTAGTCATCTGTTCTGCGAAGTAACCCTGCAATGCGGGCTCGTCCTTGCTAGGTAGGAGGGAAAAAAAGATGTAAGCCAACGCCGTTGGGCCGCCCCCTGACAAAGTGGCATGGCAAGCATCAGCAGTGGTGTACGAAGGCCTGACATACGTTAGGAAGCTCAGGGGCACTAACAGTCCCCTTTCCGGCAAGCCTTGTTGGATTCAGCGAGTGGAAAGGGGTCGTGCAAAAAAGACGTGCTGGAGATGGGTGACACCAACGCCAAAGTGCCAGACCGAACCACCCTGCAATGCAGGCTCGTCCTTGCGAACTAGGAGGCAAAAACGACTGCACCCAAAATCCTCAGGCCCTGCTAGAGCCTCTGAGCCCTAAACCCCTAAACTCCCGAAACCCAGGAACCTCGCCTACGCAAGTCCGAGATGAAACCCCTAAACCCGAATAAACCCTCCAGGGCCATTTAGGGCCCCGAATGCCTGCACCCAAAGCCCGAAGCCGAGCTGCAGGCCCGAAGACCTTCTCCGAGGCCATGCGTCTACAATGTTATGCATATGATGTAGCATAGTATAGTATGGTATAACGTAGTACAGGAAAGTATAGTATACAGTAAAAAGTGTATAGTATAGCATCTGGCTTCAGAAAGCGTACGCCGGGGTTCTCAGGGCTTACGGCTTGGGGTTAAAGGTTACGGGTTTAGCGTCTTAGGGTTTAGGGTTACAGGCTTCGGGTTTATGGAACTCAGTTTTTGTTTGTTGTACGCTTTTACGAGAGTGTTGCAGTTTCAGAGTTCATCGGGCTTATCTGGTTATATGTCAGGTTCCGGCTTGAGTGTGTGTATGTGTGTAATGGCTCCTTGGGCACATTGGTGGTAATGGCTTACCAGCAATAAGAAAGCTGGCAACACAGATGTGGGGAGGGTTTCAAGGCATGCGCTATTTCTTCCACCGACTACAGCTGTCGTCAGCACACTTGGGACTTGTCGATTTCATGGCAGCCCAGAGTTCAGTCCAAACCACGGCTTTCGTACTTTAGCATCGGCGGGATGGACAAAATCCAAGTGCCTGATCCTGCAAACGGAATTGGAATCGTTAAGGCTGAAGAAATATCGAGTGAGCTCCGTATCCCGCCAGGCATATTTCTTGACGCCCATCCCAGTCTTCCGGGTTGCGGCCAAGCTGAGATAGGAAGGGATTGGGCCCATGCAGGTCACAACACCACAAGCCCGCACACCTCACAATTTCGGTACCCTGTCATGAGTTCTTGGCATGAGCAAAGAAGAACATGCAAGGTGCCGGGAAGGGACGAATTTGGATGTTTTGTTGCTTAAACCAGCCTAAACCCTAAACCGATCCTTTTGTATTCTGGAGCAAAGGTGTTTTCCTACCTCTTGATCCTGTGGTGCATGGGCGCTGTGGCGAAGATTTGCGACCAGTGACTCGGCTTTGACTGTGACTGTGCTCGGAGCGCGTGTTCTCTTAGATAAGATGTCTACCGGTTTGAGGCGCTTCAGGGCTTTAAGGTATGATAAATCAGGGTGTATGCCGAGGTCCAAACAGGGCAGGATATTTGGAGTCACAAAAGTTCTGCTTGTAGGTGGGATGTCAACCATCTCTTCATCCTGAACGTGGATCCCCGCTGCCGCGTGACTCCGGAATTCTTCTTCGCGCGTGCAGCCACGCTGACGACGATATGGATTTTGATTTTCGGACCCTTGGCAATCAGGAGTTTCAATGCCGGTCATGCCGACACAGAATGCAGAGTGGGCTGGGTCTTTCCACACGCTGCGGCTCTCCATGGTGATGTGGAGGGGAGGGGCTTAAACTTAGCTCGGAGGTTCACTTTGATGGACGCAAGGAATGTATGTCGTGGACTACAAGTGGAAAGTTCTGCCGACGGTTTGGGCTAGCGATGGCTTCAACAAGCGATCTTCCTTCCACTTCGCCGCTGGGCTCACAATTTGAATGCTCTGCAGGATCGGGTTGATCGCTGCGGTACCCGATCCGATTAGTAAAGGCCCAAACATTACCGCCGCTCTGGTCGAACCAAGGTGTTTTATCCACTGATTCTGCTGCTGCTCACTGTAATCGGCACGCTGGCACCCTCCACTATCTGCCGGAATCGGTGTCTCGGCTTCTCTGGAGCTGTCAAAAAGGGGTCTGTTCTTACAGAATACGGGCCTGTAAACGGAAGCCCCAAAGTAGCCGGACCTAGCCAAGCATAGTGTAGAACCATATGCAGGTCTGAAGAACTAGCAATCATACCCCCTTGTAGTTCTTATGCAGTTGTACGAGCATACGACAGTATGCTTTCAATTGCCTGCCCTAGTTGTAAAGGGCCCTATGTTCTGTCAGAAGTTAGCGCTGGCGGTTTCCATCTCCTCATCGCGCAACCACCCGTCACCATGCTCCATTCATGCAAACCCGGACGTTACGAAAGAAGCAATACACTGGGTCTCGATGTGGGATCAGTGTTAATGTCCTGTATTGTTTATCATCGAGCCCTAATTGTAAATAGTTTCGGTGACTGCTGAAATCGACCCTAGTATACCCGTCAGAAACCCAACAAGACAACCTTTTCTGGCCACCCTAAGGCCACCTTAACACACAACAAAATCCCGATAGTAGCAACTTCATGTCGCAGGTACAAAGTCTCCGTCCTCCAATCGGAAGCTCGGACGACAACAGAGTCTTTCTGTGGAGCTACACTCATTTGGGTATGATTGCAGGATTCTGCCAG
This sequence comes from Symbiodinium sp. clade A Y106, assembly GCA_003297005.1. Lineage (NCBI taxonomy): Eukaryota > Dinophyceae > Suessiales > Symbiodiniaceae > Symbiodinium > Symbiodinium sp. clade A. Next base: position 146,492 of record BGNK01000861.1, read on the forward strand.
AGTGTTTTGCAAAGGTTGGAAGGCTTAGCTCTTAAAGGCGGCGCAGGTTATCCCATTGAGGGTGCATGTCATGGTCTTCCAGACTCATGTCGCGACTCCTACCATCCAAGGTCAGACGAACGTGTTTGGCCCCAGTTTATTCTGTTGACTTTGCCGACAACATGGTCGGCGATGTTTTGTCACTTGCATGGAATGGGAGCCGCCACACGCCCTCAGCCCCTCATGCTCGGCTTTCTTATGAAGATAGGTTCAATGACCACGCCCTTCTGGCCTTTTTTGACGGGCTTTGAGAACTCAGCACCCAAAACTGCTTGCGATGCACAGGAATGGAGCCGAACCAAGCGATTCGTAGAAATTGATTTCCCGGTCAGAAATCAGCACATCCACGCAAAGGACCAGCATCGCGAAGCCGATCGAGGTGACTCTGCACACTATTCGACTCCGGCATACCACGCAACAGAATGTAGTTGTGCATGCATCTCGATCCTTGGGGCAGCAGCATTGTTGACTTCACCGTGCGTTTCTTGAAACCTGGGCACCGGCAACCTTAGCCGTTTGGGGTCCGTGGCATTCCCTGCTGTAGATGTCATGATTGCGCAATAATTCATGGCAAACTAGTAAGATGACCGTCACCTGTTAGCTTTAATGTCCATGTGAATTCTGATTCACTTTATATGTCCCTATGCTCAAGGAACGGGAATCCCGAACGTCGACATCCAAAACGGTAAACCCCACCCAAAGAAACGATGCATAACCGAGAACCTAATGAGGCACTGTCGCTAACCAGTGGTGGATCTGACCGGCCCATCTTCGGATAGCCTGGTCTTGAGCTTGGCGCAGGATGTCCCGGCAGCTGTGTGCTACTTGCTCTCGCACCACCCACAGGCAGGTATTGGAGCTCGCTGTTTATTGCATCCCCTCACTGAAAGAAGCCAAACACACGGGCAAACCATAAAGGTCTTGTTAAGACTCTTAACAGAGAATTTCGGTAGTTTGTCATACGTGTCGGCCCCCAGGAGGAAGAGATCGTCCAGCGCTTCATTCAGATGCTCGGCAACATCAGCGCATTGTGTTTGGAGCCGTTTGGGCTTTAGGCCTGGGGTAGAAGCACCGAGAGCCAGCCTCGTGAGCTATCTATGCACCCGCCCAGGAATGGCGACAGCTGCAGCTGCTTGGCAGGAAGCAGTGCCCGAAACCCCATGGACCTTGCAGTCCCTGTATGACTGTAATATCAGGGTTGAAGTTTTGGGGTATATGACAGTTACTATTCCATCATATACCCCAACACCTTGCAGACCCCTCATCCCTGATAAGCCCATATGGTTCTACAAATCTTCGCCCTTGCATTCAACCCAATGAGCCCAGTGGCTTTTCACACAGGTCACCAGAAGCTTGGATCCAACTTTACTCTCAGATTCCTGCGTAGTTATATGTGTGCAGTCATGGAGGCTCAGAATGCCAGTCCCGCAAGGGGCCGGCAATATAGGACGGAGGCAACTGTGAACTATGGAATTAGGGAGGTTATAATTATTGTTATGATTATTATTGCCCTTATTGCAATTATTGTTTTTACTTATTGTTATTTGTATATTATGATGTACAGGTCCAACGAAACATTCGCATCCCAGGTGCCGGAACGCATCGCTGCCTGTCTCGAATACTAGGTATCGATTTGGGATATTGTTAAATTTCCCTTATTGTTTAACATAGAGCCCTAACTATAGGCAATTTTGCGCACTGTTGAAATCGACACCTAGAAAACGGCCGAGGTAATGGTGGTGTTGCCTATTGGTGATTGCTGAAAGCATTTCTTGCCAAAAGTGCCATGGATAGAGTTTACCCCCAGAAGAACAGACCCCCTACCAACTCATGTCATGGGCACGCAGTATGTCCATTAACATAGCCGGGGCTGCAACCTGCAACAGCCTGCTTCTTTAAGGCGACCAACTGACCATCGTCATCATCATCCTAATCATAGTCATCCTTACGACGTGCTGCAGGATGCAACAATCTGCGTCTGAATAGCTACCAACTCAACGGCAGCAGTTTTATTCATCCTTTCGGTTCTCAAGCAACTCCTCCTAACCCGGGCCATTCTGAGCCCATCCTCGTCGCCAGCTGCCCATCAGCATAGCAGGGGCTGCAGCATGCAACTTAGTCTACTTCGATGCTGCAATGCTGCTTTCGTATTTGTGCTTTCGCTGATTGGATCCAGGCTTGGCGAGTTGCTGTCCTTCGGAGCCGGGGGTGCCTGAGTTAGCTTACCTTTGGTTAGTACTGAATGGATGAATGGTGGTAATAGTAGTCATAATTGTACCCCATTCCTCCATTCCCTACTAACCAAAGGTAAGTGAATTAGGAGTTGAGAGTATCTGTGGTTGTGGGGACAAAGTCTGGCTGCCGGATAGCCTTCCGCAAGCTCTGCATGAGGTTTCAGCATCTCTTGTTGAGCTCTTATGTGAAAGAGCGTTTGGCCCGTGTTGAGTTCTCTAAGCTGTAGAACTGTGGATTGGAGATATTTGAAGAAGCAGGCTCGTCATCGGTCCAGGAAATGAGTCCGCGAACAACTACATACTCCCATGCACTTTTTGTGGCGCTTCGTGGTGTGGTACTTTAGCACAAACGTTTCACAAGTAGTTGGTACGAATGCCAAAGATTGCTAACAGCAATCTCGCCGGAAACCCAGTGGCACCACATATTCAGAACCCACGCTACTACTGATCCTGGTACGAATACAAATGCTAGCACTAACGAGCTCCTGAGCCCTAAAGGTTTAAATGCCAGTATGAGCACTGGTACCACCAAGTTAGATTTCAGCAAGCCCCTGAACATACACGATTGAGGCGAAACCGACCCCCTTTGTAGGGATGTTACCTCTCAATGTGAATAGATCTTCTTGTGCTTTTTGGGGCTCCCAGAGAAGCTGACGAAGGCTGGGTGGTGCCGTTCCTGGCGGCCTTACCGTTCTGGTTCCGTGCTCTGCAGTGCTGCCGGCGATGGGTGGATACCAAGGAAGCCCCGGTGGATGCGTCTTACAGTACAGTCGAAAGGTCTAGAATTAGTCTAAAACGGAGGTAGGCGCCTGAACCTTCTATGTACCTGTCAACATCTCGAAGTCGGATACTTCCCTAGTTTGTTCTGTCCTTTTTTGGCTCCCCAAAGAAGTGGTCAAACAAGGGACATGAGGGCACCCTGATGCAGCAAGGTTTTTTTCCGGCCAGGTTCTTGAGTGCTTTTTGTTGTACCCTTTAGGGGCGGAGCGCGGGGCGGAGGGGAAGGGGGGAGTGTCTCTGGGCTCTCAGGCTGTAACTCCGTTCTTGTGCAGCAAGCTGGCCCATACATCGGGACTCAGAGTGGAGAGCCTGTTCTTTCTGGATACTCGAAGAATGAAACAGAATGTCGCAGTCCTTTGTCGGTTGGAACGCTGCGAAGAACCGATAAGGGAAGGTAATCCCACACCCGCGAGCGTGCACTTCTCCTGCCCACAGGAGCAAAGACACTTGTGGCGGCTTCGAAGAAATTGGCAGGTCGAAGGGTTGAGGATGAGAGTTGGCCGTAGGGTTTAGGGATGTTTGGTTATTCCGCTTTTGTATGCGTTCTGAGCCGAAGGGAGTTTTTAAAGTTTAAAGGCTATCCGGGGTTGGCTAGTCTTGATCTAGGATGATCAGAAAGCGGACTGAAGGTTTGCGCATGGCGGATTCCTGGATGGCTCAGGTATCTGTGTTGCTAAACCCCAAAGCCCCCACAAGCTCCCACGCCAAAGGAATCTTGGGAAATACCTTTGCAGCCTTATGGTTGTCATCGTCTCGCGCACAGAAAGCACGATGCTGCTGGTTGCTGCCACTCGGCTCTGCTTGGCAAAGCCTGACATCCTCGCATGTCTGATGCTTGGGCACGAAAGTCGACCCCCATAAGGTTGGGACATAACGATACATGCTGTTGCTTCTGACTCTGAGCTTTGAAGAGGAGGCGCTTTAGCGCTTTTCTAGGCCGTGTGGAGGCCTAGAGTCCCAGCATTGAGCTCAGACCCGCGAGCAATAAGTTCTTACCCGAAGTGCCCGAGAGCACAGACACCGCGACCCCCGTGCAACCTTATCGCCAACTGTTTTTCATGAATCCAGTTAGCCCCTCAACCCCAAGCCCTAATACAGAATACAACTGTCTCCCGAAAACATCTTGAATCTTGAGGTCTCCACGACAGCCACACTGTACGCATTCATTTGGGACGTGGCGCGGCAGCAAGCCGAACGGGTCACAGCTCGTCCAAAACCTGCCAGAGCGCTTCTAGCAAGGATGAAGGGTGTGCTGGGTTCTCGACGTAATCGGTGGTAAAGACAAGTATCAGGCGTGACGGCTTGGTTGCAGAAGCTTTCCTCTAGCCGTAACGAGGCGAAAACCCGTTCGAACCGTCAGTTGTGTTTTCGAGAAGCCCCACAAAGGATGTTTGAGGGCTGGCTTACGGTACTATTTTGAGGGCTTGGCGGTGTTCTGGACAATGAAGCTCCAATCCCTCAAGCATCGGGTCTCTAAGGTTGGCCTCGACTGGGGTCTCAGCTACAAAGAGTCCCTTGGTCAGCTGCGAGCGATCGCTGAGTATTCGACAGTTTCAGAGACCAGACGAAGGGCCAATGGAGCAGCTGCGAACCTCGTGGTCGTTGAATCACTGAGCCGCAAGTCCAGCATCCTGCCACTGAAAAGAGCTCAACGCAGAAACAAAGAATATGGCACATCATGGCACATCTAATATTGCAACACGTCGTGTGTATATGTATATATATATATAAGCTTCTATCGAGATCGATACTCCCGCACTCACGAGGCTTTGGCTCAGGTCCGACTTGACTGGCCGACAGTTTCCGGTCAAGGCAGGAGAGCAGTGTGGTTCCCGTGAGCATGGACAACAAGAGCAAACAACTTCCCAGGGAGCTTTCACACGGGATTGACCCTGCCTTCCATCTGTGGCAAAACTCATTTAGGGATGCGGATGCTGGCATGGTTCAGCCCTCGACGTTCCGTAGAAAACAGGCCTACTGGCTCTGCAGCTTGTTGGACATCTTCGCCAGATCTACATGGGTCCGGGGCCTGGTGCGGGATGCGGAGGCTGCCATGCCCCCCAAAAATTGCACATCCGTGAGCGTGGTTATGGCATTAGGACGATGGCTCAAGAACCCAGGGACCCCAATACCCCATGGCAAAACGATTCCGGCCATGAATTTCGGAGGATGCCATAACCAAAGGTTTTGGAGTCTGTCGGAGTATCCTATGTACTACATCCCTCAGTTTGCCACCCACAAGAGGAGCACAGCTTGAAGGCTCCACTTTGTGGCCCAGAGCCCGCCCAATGGCCTCAGAACAACAGCCTACAGGGTTCAGGATGTCAAGCTTTGCTTCTTTCCGGGCCTCGAAGCAAGAGGAAGACGATTACGGCTACGGTGACATGAAGGAAGATCTTCAAAATCTCGGTCCCCCCTCGGCACTTGTAAACAAATCTCCAATCTAGGCATCCTTGTAGGCTCAAGAAGAGCGGCTCAACAGCTGGCTTGTTGAGTTTGTCTGAGCCAAATCTTGCAAGCCGGATCTTTGGATGATCCATGTTGGCATGAGTCCCACTCCGAGCGTCCTGTTATCCATACTTTTCTCTCTGTAAGCCTGCAATGCTGGCTAATGCTGGCTTAGTGGGAGGCAAAAAAGCACCCCTTGCAACAGCCAAGCGTCGCCCCGAGGTGTTCACACTGATGCCCACGAGCGTAGTCACAGGCTCTTCGGCCAACGAAGCCTTTTTGTTGGGTTGGGATTCCTGCTGATGTGTGTTGGATCCGTTCTTCTTGTTGTGCTAAAACGGGTTCCATGAAGCTCTGACGGCTACTCGTCGTACGTAAGCTCAGTGGCTTGATCCCCTGATGCTGACCTGAGCCCGGTTTAGCTTCTGGGGTTTAAGCTCAAGGAATTTTGGAAAGTCAACGTTTGTCGTTTCATGGGCCTACGGCCCTTGAACTCTGACGAGGGCACTTCAGTTCCACAATTGCAGGCAAAACAATCAGTTGCCCTGCCAAGCGGAGTCAGACAACACTAAAGGCCCTGAGCCCGGACAAGGAAAACCCCAAGCACGAAGACAAGACTTAGCCTGGAGCCTGACATCTAAAGAGCCCTATTGAGGGTTGAGGTGGCCGCAGAACATGAGTTTGATTGGACCCTGCTACGCGGAATGCCAGGAGCTGTTCTGTAATGATGTGACACAGGACCAAATAGGAGCACAGCACATGACTTCAAGCGGGTGATGTTCAAAACGTGGTTTATCAGCTGCCCCACCACAGACCAGTCCTTTGAGCAGTTATGTCCGGGCCACTTTCTGAGTCTTCAATCCGAAGCACTGTGCACAGACCTTACGGCGTTGTTGTTCAAGGCGTTGTGAATCCAGACTTCTGTGGCGGATGCTAAGTCGTTTTTCGGTGTAGAAGAAGTTGTGTGTGCCTCCATATCCTTGTAAAGCTACACTACACGCCTTGAAGACACTGCACTCAGCCCAAGCTTCACTGGAAACCAGACGAGGTAACATCGTGGTTCGTGTGATCCTTGTGTCTGTGATGTCGTCGATTGAGATTATCCGACGGAGCATGTGGGCAGTGCTGCGTGACTTGCCGAAAATTTAGCGTGCCGGTTCGTCGAGGAGTCAGGGATAGTTTCTCATGTTGCAGAACCGTGAAACCCTGAACCTCCCGCCGTAATCAGGGATTCTCTTGTCCATGAGAAATAGGATGCAAAAAAGGGAAAGCTGAATCGGATTCTGAAGCGTGCTGATGGCATTTCACCTTCACTGCGTTGTTCTCTGTTTGAGTGCACCTGTTCCTGGAGCGAACTGAGTAGCCATCTGAGACACTGTGCACATGGGCTGTGATGTGCGACAATAGGCAGTCGATGCCGCTCAGGCATCGAGTACGAGCAAGTCAGCAACGCCCCGCTCACGCAAGCCATGCTTTCAGGGCCAGGCATGGAATTTGTGGTTCACTTACGAGCTGCTTGCGCCGGCACCTGCCCTCATCCAGGTATCTCCCCCTCTCTCTCTCTCTCTCTCTGTCGCACTCTCTTTCTCGCTCTCTGGCTCTCGCTCTTGTAGACATACGTCTGGTCGTGTTATTCATGCCTACGTCTTTACATGGATGTAGCTCGCATATGTGTACATTTCTCGGTCGATGTGTGGATGTATGAGTTTATATCTATCTATCTATCTATCTATCTATGGTTGCGTTTCGGCGGGCCCCCCTCTCCTGTTCCCCCGCATGGTCCGTATGCCACCACATATAGTATATAAAGGATTGCTTTGCTATATACTATTGCCATATACTTGGCTATTCCCCTCCCCGCGTGGAAGGGATTCTCCACTCTCGCCTGTGCTGTGCCATAGATCGGGGAATTGTCCGTGTGCCATCGCATCAAGTAATGGGGCATATGGCATATGCCGTTTGCTATATTCTGCTGGTTTGCTACATGGGGCATATGTGGTTTGCTATATACTGTTGCCATATACCTGCCTATTCGGGTTGGTTCGCCCCTACTCGATGGTTCTCTCTCAGTACATGCTGTCCTGCTAGGATGTGGTATGTGTCCTCTTCCTCATGCCAGCCCTCTGGTGCGCAGTACGGCTGTCTTCTGAACTTCGTCTCTGTTCGAGACCCTCTAGATTCTCTAGATGGCTAAGTAGTCAACAGTTTAGCAGGACAAACGTCCAGGTGCTTGTATTTGGCAGGGGATACCAATTGGAGGGAGGAGGGGGGAAGAGGGGGTGGCCGCAGAATGCACAGTGCACAACCATCCATCCATACATACATACACACATATATATATATGTACATATACGTGTGGGTGTGTGGTGTGCGGGCACAGCATGCGCAATTGCAGGGTACATGCTGCAAGGTCTAACAGTGGCAGAGAGCGACCCACCCTAGAATCACCCAAAACACCAAGTCGGAGCATCGTAAAGCTATTGAAAGCCCCACTATCTTTCCAAACTCCCATACACTCCCCTTCCGGACCCGTCATCGCACCTTGTCATTATATTTCCGGCCTTCTCAATTCAGGTCCGAAGGGTTTCTCAAGGGTTTGAGGCTCAATTCAATCTTTGAGCCGAAGCCCGCTGAGGCCAGTGGCTTCCGCGCTTTGCTATGGGTGCCTTGGCCCAGCTTTCTGCGCAATGTGCGGAAAAAAGCTCAAGTTCCTTGCAGAGCCCGAATGCTTGCTTTAGAGACTTAAATGGCCCACGAGGAGATCATCCAGTAGACACAAAGCAGCCACTGTTATTTCTTTGCAATCTTTCACGAGCGTGGTCGGAACCTCTCAAAGCTCTTGATAGAGACCCCGCCAGAAGCTACAGCCGCAGAGAAAGCTGGAAAAGGTGCCCTCCAAGCTGAATGCGGGCAGTGCGCAGCAGGTGCAACCGGAGAGGACCCTGGGCAAATCGTCGTTGTCACTGCACGGGTCTAGGGGTTTAGACTTCAGGGGGTCATTGCTGCGCCCTATTCTGTGTTGAGACGCTTTCTTCGAGTTCGCCGCACCGTGGAATCAAGAAGCCTTGTAGAACAAGATGCAGGCTGAGCCCAAGCACGGCTCTGCGCCAGGAAAACCTCATTATCTGTTGGACCGTCCCAGAGAAACTTGGATCTTCATTGAGAGGTTTAGCCGGGTGGGTTTAGAGATAGTGAACGTTGACAATCATCGTGAGAGCACGCGTCCTGATATCAGTATTCGGGTCACAGCTGTTACCGTCACAGCTGTTACCGCCATTTCTCCGGCACAAAATGAGACCGCCAGCACTAGCAAAGACACCAGCCGGCATCCAACAAGCTCGCACTGACAGTCGACGGAATTTGGCAGAAAGCTGTCGGAAGACAAAAACGGCCTACAAGCATGACAAGAAGTTGCCCTCATTGTGATGGGAAGCTGCTCCCTTGTGGCTTAGTGGTGGCATCAGTGAATCAGTGCCTACCCAATCTTGCTTCAGTCTCTTCAGTCTCTACTTCCTCAGGCTGGGACGCTACGCAGCCGCTACTCTCGAAGCACAACGAGTGATTCTGCCATCTCCTGCGATCGTATAGGCATATGCCGGCAGAAACCGCTGCCGGATCTGCGACTCAAGGTTTTGTCTACAGATGGCAGCGAGCCATCTGCGATAACGAGCATGCAGGGACATCCTCCCAAGGGTGCAGAGCCTATGGCCGTGGTACTTTCGCGAGACTGGGTGTGTATAAAGTAGTCTCTTTCGATAGCGTCGGACCTGCTGAGGGCAAAGCCCACGTCTCTAATCTCTGCCGTGTCCACAATTGCTTCCTTTGGCTCTCCTTTCATCACGACTTTTAGTATGGCTAAGTCTCACATCAACCCTTCCATGTGAGTTGCGCTCGGTGCGCATGCCCACCGACCATGTCGCCTCAGGTGATGATCGATCCCCTTACCCAGGCCAGAATCCTGTCCTGCTTGCTTAATGTAGAGTCTGACCAAGAAGCCCCGCCGCTGGTGCTATCTGATGGCTCAGAATATGGCACCCATTGCTTATTGTTTTAACGAGCAGTCTCTGAATCGGGTTCACGCATTGGCTTCCTCGCATCGCGAACGTACCGATTGCCTCGGAGGGTGTTTCCCCAGTGCCAAAGGGCTGCGCATTGCACCCAACGACTGGGGCTTGGCAATCTCGGAATTAATGCTTTCCGGATTTCTGTGTATATACGGTTGCACTGTTGCACATATATCTATATGCGCATATGTGTACACATATACATCGATGTACACATATGTGGAAAATGAAAAGCACCATGCGTGCACCCATGAAAAACACTATCTGTGTATTCATGTCATATCATAGTTTACTCTGTTATGTTATGTTATAAACATGTATACATACATACATACATACATATATGTCAACCTATATATAACTACATATGCATTAAAAATGTACACCCATGCGCATAATACATTACACTTCACGGCACTACAGCACATTACATGCATACATACCTGAAAAGTTTCGTGTTTAGACCCGGATGTAGAGTTTGGGTGTGCAGTACAGGTCTTCTTGCGTCCTGGAACGAATGTCCAGTTGAGCAATGCAAGGTATGAGCCGGGGTGTGATCCTTAAAGTGCCAGGCCAACACTGCCCAACAGGGCTTCAGCTTACTTGCAGGAGAACTTGGACACAACAAAGGGTGTAGTATAGAGAGTGAATGAGGGGTCTAAGTTCATGAGATCCTGGGTTGACTGAAGACCAGCCCGTCGACAGGGAATGCTGCTTTCTCTGCTACCACGGCACTGAAGCGTGCAGGTACCTCTGCGATTTCGTGCTTGCTTACGGAGCCAATTGCAGAAAGAGAGAGGCAAGAGGGTTCATGCGCGATTTGAGGCAAATCCGGAGGTACACCTGCTTTCCAGGCATGCCGGCGAAGTGGTACGCACAAAGATGATGATTCTGCATGCTTCAATGCTTCAACTTGCATTTGCTCCCTTTAGTTGTCCTGGCACGTTGCAGGGCCTCGATAGCCAATATGACCGACTGCACCTGTCCTGGTAACGCTACCTTCAAGTGAGAGCTTCCATAAGGTTTTCGATCTGGCATCGTGTCAACACCACGCGGGGAACTCATGTCCAACTACTGCTGTCATGGTGGCGGGTTGTAGTGGTTCTGGTGCTGGCGGTAGAGGCAGCTATCCCAGTCGCAGGCTGTACCAAGTCAAATCAATTGGCTCTTGATAAGCATTAGTTCAGTTGAGACCCTGATGCCTGGTGCAGAAACACAGATATGCCAAGCTTCATGCACCTCCGGTGACGAAATAAAGCCTTGATGCACTCCCCTTGGCCCCGCTGAGCTGCAGAAATGCTATCTCCGAGCGATACACTTCGCTTGGCACCGCCTTTCTTGTCTCATTTGTCGGCAGCCACACAGCGGCAGCCAAAGCGGCAAACAAGGCACCCTCCAGAACTCACAGAGCTGGTAAGGCGGCTGAATTCAGCATGTTTGTATCATGGTTTGCTTCGTGAGGTAAAAACGAGTATCGTGGGGACAATAAGGCTGTATTAGGAAGGGACACGGTCGTCTGTATGGGTACCAGCTACGCAGAAGTGTCAACAGTAGCTCTTGGCTGACGTTATTTGTCAGAAAGCCCGGATGCCTCGTTCTGCCTCTACAGCTGCAACCCTAGCGCTGAGGCAAAGTAGGCAGAGCCTTGCGGAGCAACAGCATTTTGTGGACGCCTTGCAGGTTTAGGGTTTGAGAGTTGAGTGCATTGCAGCCCCTGCTCAAAGAAAGAGTGGAAGGGGTTTGCGCAGGCATGGGCAACAAAGTTAGATATCCTGCACGGTTGCCATGAGGGAGGCTGGAAGGGTTATATAAGGGGTACAACAAGGTTACCATCATAAGGTACCACAGGGTCACGAGAGGGTTACTGGTATGCACAGGAGGGACCTGCCATATTGCCTTCAGCTTGACATGCTTGGCGAGAAGATCCGCCCTCAGTTGTGGAGCAGCCCTTTGCTTTTAAAAAATGTGGGAAGCAGAGACGTTCCGCAGACCGCCGGAGCTACTAGCCTGCGATCACAGTCCCAGGCTCTTGTCCAGGAAATCAAAGCCAGTCAACCACGATGTAATGCAATGACCCTAAGCCAACCCTAAGCAAAAAGCTGCTTTGCGGTATGATGTGCTGAGTCTGCCCGCCCGCCTGCAGGAAAAAGAGCCCGTTGCTCAGTGTGTGCTTGGTCGGCTGAGACTAGAGGAGCTCCAAAAACGAACAAACCTCGACCTTCGCCACACGACCATATCAAGCAGAACTCGATTTCACACAATCCACGTGCAAGTGTGTATGTAGGTAGGTATGCATGCATGTATGTATGGTATACACTTGCATACCAAAAAAACGTACTCATGTAAAACAATAGGGCTTTGCGGTTCATTATGCCATGGTTAGTTCTTAGTAAACAGCTGTAAGGGTATGCTGTTACTATCAGCAAACAAGGCCATAGAGAATAGAGCACAGGAATCGCCCTCTATAGGCTCTAAACAGATCGAGCTCTCCCGACGCCCGAAAGACGAGTTCTGAGGCCTTTACCCTGGAACAGGCTCGGATCTCAGTTCCGGGTTTTTTTGTTGGTTTAGGGTTGAGGGTTCAGGGCCGCAGGGGTTCTTGGAAGGCTTGTTTTGGACTTTGAGTCGAAAGAGGGCTAGTTGCAAAAAAAGTTTAAGGCTGTGATTAAGGCTTAGGAGCTTGCGTTCTCTTCCTTACTTCGACACTGTTGTCCTGATGCCTGAGCTGTTTCTGATACAAATCCCAGTCCGCTTTGGCTTGAACCGTCAGTTTTCTAGATTCGCTTACGATTCAGGGGTTTAGGGCTTCTGGTGTTTAGAGTTCTTCGGGCTAAGGCTTCGTGAGTTGGGGCTCGTGTTGGCTCTTCGGGCTTGATAGATTCAAAGTTCACACCCTATAAACCCAGCTTTGTTTTAGTTTTGGTGTTCACTTGGGAACAATGTCAGATGTCCAGCTCAGAATGCAAGGGACCGTCCTAGTCGAAGTGCTAGGCATCAGCCCCCAAAGAAAAGCCGTTTAGTTGTTTCCAGTTTTGGGGTTGTGTTCAGGTTTTTTCAGACCACACGAAGCCCAGCTGAGTCGAACAGGTTTCCTCAAAACATGCCCTTGCTGCGGGACCTCATTGAGACGATGACCCTGCGAGAGCGCCGCTCCAGGACACCCTGGGGCCACAACAGTTGATATAGGGCCCTCAATAATTACCAATACTATTTTTGGGGGCTCCTTTTTATAATTATAGTATGTATAATTGACCCCAAAACCCTATTCTAATTATTAAGGCCCCTATATTAGACGATGGTTCCCTTACGAACCTTCTGTGGCTCTTGTCGGGTGTCAATGTAGATTCAATGCATCCAAGTTCTTCTCGGATGGGCTATCCCACTCAACCTAGCTTTGACTAACCCCGAAGCCTCAACCTAAAAAAACCTAAGTAGACCGCTGATGAGTTTTGTTTTCGAGTTCTCGACTGCGGAAATCCGAGTTCAGGGCTTTGTTTGGCCAGTCCCCGCACTCGAGCCTGCCAACGCAGATGACGTGGACGAAAGCTCTACGTCTCATCCAACCTGGTCTTGGGTCCAACTCAATCATAGACTGTCATAGACCTACTACCACTGTGTCAGAAACCAGAGGTAGTGGAGTCCTTCTGAAGCGCTCTTTCTCCGGTTGGTGTGTCACTGCAATCCAGGGGTTTGTCCACAACACGGGTTCATGGCTTTTAGTTTGCTGTTGTTTCCGTACGTACCTGTGACTAAGTTAAGCGCCTACCGGTCATTGTCCTTTTCATCATTGAAATTGTCCTGGTTGGTGTTGTCGTGGCTGCTGCCGCTGCTGCGGTTGGCGTTGCTGGTGTTGTCCGGCAGGCCCGTCGCCATGGTGGCGTTGAGCCATGACTGGCGCTGCGGATGCGTTTAGTATGGTTTAGGGTATAGTTATGAGGTCTGCCGACAGACTCAAAAACGATTTCAGGGCTGGAAGTTCAGCCCTGAGATGAGAACGAGAATCAGAATCCTTCAGAGTATCGAAAGCGTCAAAATCCCAGACCTGCAGAGGTCCTGCTTGGCACGGCACAGTTCAGGCATGGAGCAAGGAACTATAGCCTGTTGTAGACTACGGGGCTTCGAGCGGTGGGTTTTGCCGTCTGCAGCTGAATGATCTGTTTCCAGGTGCGCCTCTCGTTTCGGCCGTGAAATCGAACTCGAAAGCCCGACCTTGAGCACAGAACTGGAGCCCAAACCCTAGCAAGGTTCAAAAGCTCGACAGATGCAGAGCTTCCGTCGACGTCGCTGCAGCCTTCCTGCAGTGGCATCCACCGGATTCAGGGCAAAATTAGGCCGTTCTTTCTAATTGAGAGCTGTGGCAGTCTCAACACTGCTTGAGTCTCGAACTTGGCACCAGCCAAATCGTTATTCGCTGATGGAGAAGTACAGCGCCCCTGCAACCCCCCCCCCTTCCAGGCCAGAGTAGTTCAGCAGCAATCCGATACTCACAGCAGTGTTGACAACATGGCAGCACACCTAACAAGAGTGTCAAGAACCAGGATAGTGACAATCATACAACGCTAGAGCCGCAGAGTTTCAAGTCTCCCTGCTGGGGGCTCCTCAGAGGCTGGCTGGGGCATCGGAACATCTGCTAACATTTAATATCGAGGCCTTAATAATTAGAAATACTAGATTTATATATAAGGAACCCCCAAAATAGTATTGGTAACTATTTAGCAAGGCCGCGCACTTTAGGACTGCTAGCTGCTTGAGGGAGTGACTTCGTAGCGGGACGTGTCACAGCTCAGCTTCTCATATCAGATAGCGACAACACGTAGATCGATACTGGTTGTATGTAAAGCATGTGTTAATCCTTGGGTGGAAGCAAGTACGTGACGAACAACAGGCGTCTGTCAGTAAACATAAGGATGGGACGGGAGCCAGCGAATGTCATAGCAGCAAGTAGATGCAGGTAGCAATGACGGGGCGAACAACGAAAGACTTCACCATCAAGCCGTCTACGACCAATCACGAACTTCGTAACAAGTCCAAGATAATCAACCCGAAACCCTAGGAAGCCCCAAAACTCTGAGAGGTAAGAAGCCCGAAACCCTAGGAAGCCCCAAAAAACCCTGCGAGCCCTAAATCGAAAGCGGGGGCGCGCAAGGCAGGGGCTCCTGGGTTGCGCAGTGGGCCACGAAGTCATGGAAGAGCTCGCCATCCGTCTCAGTGAGGTGGGGGTTTAGGGAATTCAAAGTCTTGAAAGTCCTTTAAGGAGGGGTGTTAGGGGGGTTGGGGGTGTTGCTGTCGGGTGTTTTCTTTGTTGTTTTTTGCTTTCGGTCTTCCACACTTGCCTGAGTTTTGTGGCGTTTGTGTTCAGACAAGGAGGCTATGTTCTTTGGAAGTAGAGCCCAAGATGGACAAAAGCAGGCAAGATTTTTCTATCCGAGAAGGGGGGGCATTGAGACTTCCAGGGTCCTTACTTCCGGCCAGGCAAACACGCTCCACATCCTGCGGCAGTTGCAACAGCAGTTCCAGGAGCAGGATCGTGCCTTGACTGACACATTTAAACATGTACAGTTCAGAGACATAAGTTTTTTCGCAAAACGCTCCGTGCACCCAGACCCAGCATCGCCCTTGTACGAGCCTCCAGCCCTGAAGACGCACACACTGACCATGGACATCACCACGAGAAGTGTGCAAGTTTACGCATAGCGTCATGCGGGTCGATGCCTGTCAGGATAGCCCTTCGCAGGCTTCCTTGCCAACGCGAAAGCGGCACCCATGGTACCGCACATGTTTGCGTGTGTGCGCGCTGCTGTATCCTGCGACCTAGCCTTGGGAATCCAAGAATCTTAAATCCTTTGTAGACTTTCCAAAAATCTGTAGAGTCGACACTCTGATCTACAGGAACATAGGTACTCCGGAGCACCCATGGCATCGAGCGACGAGGAGAATGGTGATGATGACCGTGACTTCGACGATGGCAGCAACACCGCTCAGAAAGATCTGCAGGGCCTGATGGTGGCAGCAGGAACGAAGGTGCGTTGCAACTGGCTTGACCCGTCGAAGGAGAGCCGGAGCGAGCCCATGGAATCGGCTGCCAAGAAGGCCAAAGTCGATGCGGAAGACAGTGAGCAGGCGGCCTTCGCGCAGCTTCTTGCTGCCGCAAAAACCTGTGAGCGTTTTCAAGTCAAAGGCCCCGCATGGGTCCGGAGCGCAAGCAGATATCCCGAAGTGCCGGAGCGCCATGCTGCGATCCTACGGGCAGTCTCAGAGTCCCTGATGAATCGATTGGTGGTGCTGCGTCTTGACAACTTCCCTGGCTCTGGAGATCCTGTGTTTGGCACCAAGCACGAGCTTCGAAGGAGCTTCCGGGCCCCTGATTTCTTTGGGAAGCTCACAGCAGGCTTCAAGGGTACCTCTGGCTGCCTCAAGAAGGTGACGCTGCAAGGCGGCTTCCACTCAGCTTCAGTTTGCAACTTCTTGCAGGTGGTCAAGCCGCAGCTCGAATCCTTCCGCTGCCGGGGGTGCCTCTTTCATGGCCGGAACTTCGAGATGCTGGTAAAGGCCTTAAGCAGCGCAAGCCGGAGTAGTCTCCTAGAGTTTGAGACAGATGCAGCCATCGGCGGCAAGGATCCAATCGGACTCTTGGCTGACTCTTTCCCAAACCTCACGATGCTTCGAGTCAAGTACATGTTTGGAAAGGCGGACCAGCTTCAAGCCCTCAGCCGGCTCACGCAACTTCGCAGGAAGCAGTGTGTTCTGCCGAAGGACGACTTCCGACTCTCTGGGCGCCCGGCCGTGGACGCCGAGAAAGGCACCGTCTACTGGTTTATCACTTCTGAGCACCACGACGACGGCTACAGAGGGGAGGGCCTATGGTGGGACGAGCTTGAGAACACGATGGAGTGCATGGAGCAGTGGGCCGTCGTAAAGGGCATAACCAAGGAGAAGTGCCTAGACTTCATGAAAGACTGCGGCATCGAGCTGGACGACCAGCTGGACGACGAAGAGTGCGGCATGCTGGATGATGAGATGGCCAGTGACGTCGACTCGGAGGCTGACCAGGACACAATCGCTGTGCAGCTAGAAGTTGACGATTCTGTGGGCTCCACCGGCCATCTGGCGATCAAGGCACGTACGATGGATGGTCGGGAGTTCGCACAAGTGACTTTGGATGCCAACAAGACGCTCGTACGCACACTTCTCGATGAGTTGGCCGCAAAGTATCCCTGCTCGCCCCTCGCCATGCGACTGGTGCTGCCAAGTGGCACTTGCATCGATGCTCTCGAAACAGCAAATAAGTCTTTAGCCGCGGTTTTGGTATGAAGGCGAAGACGATGACATCAGGCGCCTAAGCACGAAAATCCGTTTCTGGGGGAATCGCTTCCGATCACTTGCTTTGACTGCCAGTACTTGGCTGAGCAATGCTAACATGTCGATTTTTTGCCAGCAATCCCAGCCTGTGAGTCAAACAGCGTTCATCACTCATTTGCCTGAGACCGTCCCGGCGCTCATATCCTATTTCTGTAAGAGTCTTACCTGTCGACCCTGTGATCTTCTCAGAGTAGTGGCTGAGGTCTTCAAATAGTATATTCGTCAGGACGAAGATCTCAGTAGGAGTGTGGCCGCAAGTTGATTGTATTTCATGTAGTTTGTAGGGTCGGATTGTTGTTTGTGGCCAGAGGCTCCTGCCAGATGGTCTCACCTCAACTGAGACCTCGAACCACATGCCTCGCCTGGATCGTCCGAGTGTTACCGCCGAAATCCCTTTCTACCTCAATATCTGTTTGTTGCCATGTAAGCCTCGAAGCGAAACGGACTCATGCTTCAAGCATGCTTCTTTCACTGTTGCGTGATGGTAGTCTGGGACGTTCTGCTGCTAAGGACGGCGGCCCCTTGGCGGAAGTTGGGATGCTGGGAAAACTTACGTTTGCTGTCCCTCTTACTACTATACTAGATACTAGTTTACGTTTATTGGATTATGAAATTTTAGTCATGTCGATGTCAAACTTTCCGTAGTGGTTTTTAGGAGAGAAGCCAGAGGGGAGCCGAAAAGCCCTGAAGCCCCACCCAGCCTATGCCGGTCTCATTCATGCCGCACCCTTCAAAGCCCCCATACATGAACTAAGGCGCCCCAAAACCCCATTCCAATTATTCAGACCGCTTGATATAGCACCCTTATCAAGACCCAACAGAATACGTCATTTCAAAACCCTGCTAACATTTTCAAGGGCCCCTATGTTCTCATTGTAGGAACCCTGGTAGAAACCCAAAGAAAGCCCCGCAAGACCCTGTAGACCCCTTGTGCAAAGCTTCGATGAAAGGTATGTGTATTATGAGCGGCACGATATTTGTAGAGTTTAGGGTTTTAGGGTTTAGGGTTTTTCAGGTCTGACGCTTCGAGTACCTGTGAGTGAGTGAGTGAGAGAGAGAGCGAGAGAGAGGGAGGATTTAGGGTTTAGGGTTTTTGGCTGTCACGGCTTGCAGGCAAGGCACCGTTGAGAGCGAGATCGCCATGGAGCTGCTTCTGGCGCACGGCGCCAGAACCCCAGAGCATGGAATAAAGAGACCTTCATGATTAGAAGAGGATCTTTGTTGGGTACATTTCAAAGGAACATTTGAAAACAGCCGCTTGAAACTTGCCAATATTTTTCCTGGGTTCCCGAATATGAGTATAGTCTACTATGGTATACTCCAGAACAGGAATCTACTTGTTAAGGCCCCGGTCATACCCGAATCATACCTTGAATGTGCCGTCGTTTCGTTGCCTCACCTGTGACGGTTAGGAACCTCATGTTATGCCATCTACATGCAAACATATGTTCGTACATACATACATACATACACATATATGAGTATCTGCATATACATGTTATGTCTGTTATGCGCCAATGTGTGTAGATGCCATAAGGCTGTAAGGCCTTGCGGCCACACTGAACCACTTAGCAGGCAGACTCCGACCAGCGGAACATGGCAAAGTTTTGTAAAGCCGCTGGAGGCTACTGTAGGAGCCTCAACGGTTGCCAACATGTTTCCTATATCAACGAGGTAGGTGATGCAGGAATGTATGCTGACCATCCCATCCTAGTCATTGCTAGGCCCCTTTTTTGCCTGCCAGCAGGTCCCGGGAAAAATCGCTCGCCTCTGCACTGAGTCGAGCGGACCTCAATTTCCGTACGCTGCTGGACTCAAGCCTGAGTGAGTCGGGAGTGAACACCTTCTTTCGTCGCTCTATCTTTGCTGCTGGTCTTGTTTGCCATCTAGACGTGTTTGGCTCAGGCTGTTCGTTTCAGGCTTGTCCTTCTTTTTGCAACCAAAGCCATTTGAATGCGCTGTCGCTAGTATCTTTTTTCGCCAGCAACACTGGGATGCCAGGAAATCTCAGCGTGGCGAGGTTGAGCTGGAATAGTAGTTGTTGTTGTTGCAGTAGAAGTAGTAGAAGTAGTAGTAGTAGTAGTAGTAGTACGTAGTACGTAGTACGTAGGAGGTTAGTAGTAGTAGTCGTCGTCGTAGTAGTAGTAGTAGGCAGCAGTAGAAGCAGCAGCGGCAGTAGCAGTAGCTCGTGAGAGGCGGAAACTCTCTGATGTCAAGGACTGTTCGCTGCCGCGTTTGGCACCTTAAGCCGAGTTGAGCCAGAGTTTCCTTGGTGTTTAGGGTTTAGGAGCAGTTCAAGGTTTAGGGTTCAGTGCTGTCACAGACTGGCCCTTCCACGTAGCACGGGACAGCTTTCATCCAGACCAACGCTTTACAGCAGTGTCAGAAGCGGAAAGTCAAGCATGCTATTTGAGATCTGTGCATGTCCCCTGGTCCCTTGACTGTGCACATCCAGGCGTGAACTCAACAAACCTGTCGCACAAGGGTACCCAGTACTGTGCTTAGGGTATACAAGACAGGGCAGTACTTAGTACTTCGTAGTGTGGACACGCAGGCCTCCTTGATGAACGATCTGCTTGCTTCCAAAGAAAGGCGGGATTTCCGGTTTCCTTTGCTGTCTCGGTCACCGATTAGGATGTTTATGCTGGCACTGCCCTTGATTGTCAGCTCATACCTGCGATCTCGCTGCAAACCGCGTTGTACCCGCCGGCGGATACCTCCAATGTGTGAGCAGGTACGGCTATCAACACGTTCTCGAAGCTTGGCTTGCCTCATGCGCAAAAGTTGAATCCCAAACCTCTAAGCCAAAGCCCATTACCTGGACCCTCGTGTCGCCCTCTCCTCCCCCCCTGTCCCTCTCCCTTGGCAAGCCCTTAAAATTCAAACGTCCCCATACCCGGAGCCTCGAGGTTGAGGGCGATGGGAGTCGATTTACCGGCTCATTTCGCAGTATTTCGTGGTTGGGGTTTGGGGTTGACTGAGGTGACTTGAGCTGTAGCGCCCTGAACCCTCCCTGCAGCACCAAACAACCGATCTGGTGGGGGCTCCTTCCTAAAATTTTCGTTTGTTTGCCCTTACATGGCAGGTTGCTTTTAAACTACGGAGAGACTCCTTTAAACCTTAAACTGTCACGTCGTGGTCCGACACGGATCAATCTCCCGGAAGATTCACGGAAAGCCGAAGTGGTCTGGTAAGCAATACAAAGCACTTCACCCTTGAAAACCCTGAGCTCAGACTGCAAACGCTTCGGCCCTGAATTCCTTTCGTGTCGAGGAACTGTTTCAATCCTTGGACGTCGATTCCTCTGGGCTCCTCTGGTCGCAGTGTAGAAGACTTAGTCATCGTCTCTCTTAGGGTTTCTCAAGATACTCTATCTTTGGGGTACTTAGAAATAATTTTCAATTTTTGGTTCTGATAATTCCTAAGAGACAGCTAAAATTTGAGTTTTGCTAGGGGTCTAAGTTCAGTATAGTTATGCTCACTTCTAGTATCTTATAGTATTGTATAGTCTGTTCATAGTATTTCATTATATAGCTACTAAGAGTATCCGGAAGTATCAAATCCCCTTCTGTGACGGAGGCACCCCTGGATTCAACATGGGATTCTCAAGGGATCAGATCTCAGACTCCCGAGCTTCGGCATGTTGCTCTTGTTTCGTCTGGGGAAACATGCATAGCTGAATGTCCTTGTCGTTTCAAGAGCTTCTAATTGAAAAGATCAGATACGCACGCATACACACACGGAGACACCTGCGCACAAGTGCACGCAGGGCAAGATCGCTCGAAGTTGGAGTGTTTATTGAACCCAGTCCCGATTACCCTCAACCCAAAAGCCAGACCTTTCCTCTTCGCGGTGGTGGACCCCTCTCTTCTGAGAGCGACATATGGTAATTTCCGAATATAGGGGACTCTAATATAGTACCGTACATGGTAGGATCCTTATTATAAGGACCCCCAAAAAAGGTACCCTATTTTCGGAAACTCCCATATTGAAGCCCTGCATCGGTGCACGAGACTGGCAAGTACGGAAACGACCCCAGCCCGAGCCATCAACAGGCCAGCTAAACACACCGCCTTTGGATGCTTCGACCGATGAGAGGCACTCAACTCTCGTCCTCCATTTCAAGTTGGAACTTCTGTAACACTCCATCCCCAATATCAACCCCCCATCAAGCCCCAAATCCCTAAACCTTAGGTCGAGTCACCTCTCATTTGCATTTTTTCCGATCCACGTCTAGACACCTCCAAAAACGCCCCTCCCTTTCCCGTTTAGAGTCTGAGGAGCCTCACTTTGGAGGAGCTGCGGGGACTCATCGGCGGTGGCGCACCGCGGCAGCACTAACTGGCAAGCTCCTGCCTCTGGAGGCGGTGGGGCTTAGGTGTTTAGGCTGTCTAAGTCAAGCGTCAGCTGGCGATTCGGCGAAATTCAGCAGGAGATGCATGCAGTTGGCCTAGTTCAAGCTTCACCTCTTAATGCTGAATATTAAATCGCACATCCTGCCGGGTAATCGCGCAGCTCACAGTCGTCGGACCAGCCTTGATGTGCCATGCACTTTGTCATCACGTCTCAGCGACGGCGGATGGCAGTATGCTGCCAGTACGACTCCGCTTCACCATTGCCAGTCGGCTCTTCATTGAAGCTTCGGATCTATTTTTTCGCGCATCGAAACTCGCCCTACATAAACAAGGTGGTTTATGCCCCAAGACCCGATGGCTAATTATCATGGGCTCTATATGTATGTATACATAAATTCATACATGAATGCATACATACATACATACATATTCCTGCTAGTTTGTGTTGATGTGCTGCTCACAACCGAGGTGTTTCAGTTACGCCAAGCGGAAGATGTGGAGCAGCCATTCAGCTCCGAAAGGGAGGGGTAGTGAGGGTTTAGGTTTAGGGCATCAGGGTGTCACGTGAGTCTAGGGTCCTTGTTGAATGTAAGACTGTAAGAGTTGCGTACTGGTTGAGGGTCCATTAAGGGGGTGCAAGTTTGGAGAGCTAGCTACCCGAGTAGTCGCAAGGGTAGTTGTGCTAACGAGAATGCCAGGTTGATTTTGTGACAAGCCGTGGCGGCCCGGTGTATTGGCGGCTTTGTGACGCTGACTGGAACAGCAAAAGTGCTGACAATACTGGCAAGCTTGACGCCCAAATTGACAACGACAACGACACTGATAGTTGACATATCTCAAAAGGTAGGAATCTTGTCTTTCGGGCTTCTCTAATGTAGTTCTGATATCAAACCCCTACTCTCATTATTCAGACCCTTGTCCTGAACCAGTAGATTCTAGATGCTGCTTGGGAAAGCTGAAACGGTCCTTTAAACATTGAAATTCCCCCCCCCCGGTGCAGTGACTCCGAGAGCAGCCGACTGAGGCTCCTGTCCTGGATGGATACCAACCAGGCTCCACTCTTTCCGTAATCCCTTAATTAATATAAGTACTATTTCTTCCTTACTTGAGGAATATCTCTTAAATTCTAACTATAATGTAGGGTGTATTCCGTAATTAAGGGGTATTGGAGTCTTTGGGTAATGGGTCAGGGTTTTCGACTTTCGAGAGTAAGGCCCTTAACCCTGTAAGGGTTAAGGACTAGGACGAGGCGTTCAGGGTTTACGGTTTCTGTTTGTTTGTTTTCGGCCTTAGGGCTTCGGGAGTTCGGCCTTAGGGCTTCGGGAGCATTCATGCCTTCAAGTCCTCAAGCACTACCCTAATACGATTGTCCGTACTTTGTAATAGTCCAAAGCCAGAAGAAAATCCGGATATGATTTGGAGCTTCAGCCACCCTTGCACAGGATCCTGATTATTATACGCAACCGGGAAACCCTGCATAGGACATCCCCAATATAGAGTTTGACAGTAGCTCCTGATCCTGATCAGGACGGGACTGTCTCCTTCGGCGAATTCCTCAACGCCTCCCGACACGTGAAGAGAAACCGGTGACGCTTCCTCTGAATTAGGGAAAACCGCGAAAGTACAGCTGGAGCCCCGAATAGGGCTTGTTGCAACGTGGTGTTCCTGTTAGTTGAAGGGCGGTCCGCGCGCAGGTGCAGCTAGCACAGCAGGAACTGGGAAGTGCTCGCCGACAAGACGTAGCGCGGTCCATAAGCAACTTTGACCGATGTAACTACAGTAGCAGTTACTAACACAGCATGTTTGCCGTTGTAGGGATCCTTTCCTTCGTTAGTGAAACGCTTATCTTGAATCAAGTTCCCCCAAAACAGTTCAGGCCCTCTGCAAAGAGGCAACACTGGGACCCAAACATTCTGACCCCCACAACATCGTGGCATCAAAGTAACCCTTAAATCCCAGGCCATGTATGCCGTCAGGTTGTGACCAAGCCCTGGGGTTTATCGAAACCCTAAACCGTAACTTGGCCGACTGTGAGTCACACAAGCAACTGCGAACCCTGAGCCCTAAAATAGCAAACCCTGCAACCAAGCCGACTTGTCAACCCTGCAACGCGGGCTCGTCCCTGTGAAGTAGGAGGCCCAAAGCGCCGACCGGCCTGATCCCTGCCAGTTCGGGGGCTCGACAGCTGGACATAGCATCGATTCCCGGAAGCCTTAGCGAGTCAGTGTGAAAGCCTTACCATACCCTATGACGCCCCCAAAAAAGGATCTAGAACCGCAGGACCGGTGTCCTCAGCATGAGAGAGCCGGATTAAGCACGGTACCCAAAAAACCGAGACACGTAAGAAATCTTAGACATGTTCGGGAAGCCCTCGAAATGCTTGTAAAGGCCCCCATATGACTGGCAGCTCCAAGGTTGCTTTGGAGTATGGACAGATCAACACGCGAGCAGAGGGCCACTCAGAATGGCATGTGCGGGTTTCAACCGGTTCTGCTACAGGAGCCTTTCAAACAGTTTTACACTCAGCTTTTATTGGGATTTACCCGAAAGGAACACGTTGTGGCTATAGCGAGCATGCTTCTGTAATTCTGCAGCCATTGCCGCAGCATGCTTGGCGACTATTCGCCGCAATGCTGTGTTCACTTACTTGTTGTGCCTGTGTTTCTTGGTGGTTGTATGTCTTCATTCTTCTATTGAATCCATTGGCAACAAGACTCGCTACGCAAAGTCTGAAGCAAGCAGAATGGATTCTGGCAGGGGAGAATACCTCGCCGAGCTTTTGGGCGGGGCTTGGGCTGCAAGGCATCGGCACTGGGCAGAAGCAGGGCTTGAAGGGGTACGGGTCGAGGCTTCCCTGATTCCCCAACCTCTGAACCCTAAAGGAGAGGACAGAGGGGACAGAGGGCTCCAGAAGCCCATCGGCAGAAACCCAGAAGAACGCCGTAGTTGTGGAACCCTTTTGTCGCGGTGGATGCACAAGCCTCCTGTCACTTCGAACCTCCCCATGGTTAGGTTGTACATCTGGGCTGTACTGCACTTGAAGCGACATTCTCCGTGTATGTTTCGGCGAGGGTCACCATTGGCCTTGATGAAGGAGCCCAACACTGCGATCCTTCGAACACGATCCCCCTAGTCAGGTCTGCAGACCTTGCCTGGCTTCGCCCGAGTGTGTGTGTGTGATAAAATTCAGCTAGCCCTAAACGTTTAGAGTTATCGAGCCCGAGCTCACGTTGCTTGTTCGAGGCTGGGGGACATCGTCCACGAACAGCGCAGCCCCTGCCCGTTCAATGGCGTCGCAACGGGTGAAAGGCCGACAGACTTCGTCGATCCCTCCGGAACTGCACAAGAAAACTGCATCTAAGATCGCTCAGTATTTTTATTAAGATTATCAAGAGTGTAATTTTGAACCGTCAAGTAGTTGTATCCCGTCTACACCACCCTGATCGGCCAGATCATGCTTAGTGATTTCCCGAGTGTTCCAAGCAAGAGCCGCCATTTTCCATGTTCAATCCTCTCAGACTCTAAGCATGCTGAGCAGCTCTTTGTGTCCCAAAACCGAAAAGAGGACCAGACCTGGACTCCGTGGGCCGAAGCTTCGTATATCAGCTGCAAGCAGGTTCGACAATGAACATGAACTCGCAGATGCCGCCGGGAGGCCTCCTGCTCTCCCCGGTTAGCTCCATGACGCTAGCATGAAAGGATGAAAGGCCTTCATCTCCCTCCCCTGAAAGGTTCTTTGGCCGATCCGGGCAGCCAAGTCAGCACGCAGGCACCGGTAGACTCCCCACCGAAGGCGGGGACAGGGACAGGGAGAGAGAGAGAGAGAGAGAGAGTTTGTGTTTGTGTGTGTATATAAATAGAGATAAAAAAACTCGGCAAGCAGGATGTGGCTGTAGCTGCTGTTGAGTTTCGAGTCTGCACCTGAACCTCCCCATCCCGAACCTGTTGTTTTACGTCCTCAGACTTGGCGCTTGCGGGTGGGCATCTTCAGTGCATCCAGTGGCTCAGCTGCAAGAGACGAGCAGGAGAATTCATGCACAAATGACCTGAAAGGCTTCCTTGTTGGATCTGCAACATGGGTAGGATTCAGGATAGTGATCTTGCGCTTGCGACTTCCCGGAAGAGGAATCAGACTCTTACAGCTTCCATGGTCCGGCCAGGTCCGGGTCGACCCGAGATGGGCTTCGAGGGTGCCTACTGCACCTGCTCCTTGTGCCTTGGCTTTAAGAGTGCAAAGTTGCTCTGAGAGCTTGTGGGAATTTTCCACTCCGCGACTTTTGCGCATGGTCCGGTTGAGATGCCATGGCCCGTCACGTCAATATGCACATTTACACATACGGCTCACATACATGACTCCATGTGTATATGTATGTGTGTGTGTACGCACGTATGCATCTATGTATGTGTGTATGTTTGTGTGTCTGTATGTACGTACGTAGGCATACAAATGTTGAAGTCTTGCACTGCATGTCATGTAATGTCACACATGTTCAATCATGCATGCAATGTATGTAGGGCATGCAGTGTGTAATATTTGTAAGTGAGTAAATACGTAAGTAACTATGTATGCAATTATGTATTTATGTGTGTATGTAAGCAAGGAAGGAAGTAAGTAGAGTGAGTGAGTGAGTAAGTTGGTGAGTAGCCAAGTATGTGAGTACGTATGTATGTATGTATGTATGCACATGTCACATGTGGATGCATGTGCGCCTATACTGTGTGCGTGTATGCATGTTGTGTGTTTCTCTCTGTGGTTGTTGTCTAGTCTGATTTGTTTGTTAACATTACACATGTGCATGAGCGTAACTATTTATTTTCCCAGCTATTTGTTGACCTATCTAGCTATCCGTCTGCTACCTGCCGATTTATTCATTTACTTGTCTGTTTACCACCCATCCATTCATCAATCTCTCTGTCTATCCATGTTTGCCTGTGCACGGGTGAAAAAACAATCTTGCTGGCAGTGACAAGACTGGGATGAGGTACACATGAAGCGCAGCACAAGGTAGCTTCACATCATGCATGTGACAATTCAAAAGCATGCGTTAGGTGCGGAGAAGACTCTGGATCTACAGCCGTTGAGCTCTTCCGCACCGGCACGGCTCCTTGTTGAAAAGCTTCGTGAGCTGACCTCCGGATGAGACTGCAGCGGCCATCATTTTTAAGGATCCCCAAGAAATTGATTACTAGACCTTTGCATGCTTGTTGGGCTCTTACAGTCAGCGCTGTTGTAAGTTTTGACAGTGTAAGCTGTCATTTCCTAGGATGGGGGGCACAGTGGGGAAGTATCATTCCTCCGCATTTCTTCCCCGCCGCAAGGTTAGGTTCGATGGACAAGCCAGTTGGAACATCGAGGAGGTGCTTCGTTCGGTTTTCTTGGACCTCGGTATGTGACCTTTGTTCGGGTTGTGGACAACCTTACCACAACTGAACAGTTAACCGGACACGATTCGAGTTAGACCCGCTTGCTAATCCTTTTGTTTTGAGGATTTTGAGGGGCTAGGAGGATATCTGATTTATTCTGGAGAAATGCAACTCCTGCCACAAGTTTCACCGGACGTTTAGAGAATAGCGGCAGCCCGCCCCTAAACCCTGCAAACCCTAGGCCTTCAGCCAGAGAGCCCAGCGGAGGAGCTGCTAGATTACCAGCCACCGGACGGCCTGGAATTCGCGATCGTGTGCCAAGGCTCTTCGTCTGCTAGTGGTGTATTTTGGGGGGCTCAACAAGTAGAAATAGTTTCTCCCGGTTGCTCCCTGTACAACTATAGCAGCTGACATATGCCTACAACCATCTTCTTGCTGCTCAGGCCCCGAATGCGACTTGATTAGAGATGCTTGCTTCATCAGGTCTTGTAAGGATTGAAAAGAGTGCTCACAGCTTCTCAAACTGTACAGCTTGTTTCAAACCCAATATGGATCCTTCTATTTCGCGGTCAAAATTGGGCAGCAAAGGGTGCCCTGCACCCTGCACCCTTTGCTGCCCAGCTTTCAAACCTTGCGGCCCGACATCCTACCACGGTTTTCGGGCCCTCAGATCTTAAGGTGTAGGGTTATGACTCCATAAGAATAGGGTATCACCATTGAAACAGTGGTCTACTTGGGTACGTGGCTAGAGGCTATCAACATTAACATGAACTCCGCCAGGCCAATCGGAAAGATTGCTGGGCAAGGCTCGCGATGCATTGGATCCCACAATCAGAACTTGCTAGACAAGGCTGAAAGATTGGTAATACTATTGCCTTTGGCTCCTTATCATGACTATAGTACGATATACCCCAAAATCATCCAAAACCCCTGTCTAGTTATTAAGCGTCTGTACTACCTGACGACGAGGCTCTCTCCTGCACAGCAAGGTCTCTTCACGTGGATTTTCTGCTTGTATTCTGGAGACTTAGGACCACAAGCCCTAAACAAGCAAAACCTCCCTCGTATAGGTTTGGAAAACAGGGCTGTAATCTGGGATAACCTGCCTTGTTTGTTTGCATAGGGATCCGATCACTTACGATTCAACCCTTAGCTCCCAGATTCACGTTTGCATCATCGCGGTCCCACCGATGATCTCTAATGCTGATCATTCGCAGAAATATCAAGGAGATCAAGGAAAGCAGAGACTCTGCCCATAGCGGCCATAGCACTGCAGTGACGGTTTAGTTTAGTCAGAATTCGAAGGAGCCCCTAACGGGGTTCTGATGCATGCCAGGTGCTCGACATGACGGTTGGGCCGTTCTCAAGCATCTCAAGTTTTCAGGTCCCGAGCTGCCCGAAGCTTAACCAAACGAAGAGTTGCCAGAGCTACGAGGGGATCATGCTGCATCGTCATCGGTGAGACACGCAAGATGCTAGCTTTTGGCGACGATACATGGACCCCTTTCATATAGATTTTACCGGAGATCCGATATTAGTGCGCCTAAGCAGCGGGGGTCCACATGACCAAACAGGAGAATGAGAAGAAGTCGAAACCCCGAAACTCCAGAACCCCTAGACTCATCCGTTTAGTACCCATTAATTTCGATCCTTTGTGCATTATGTTGACATAATTATCAACTTGGCTGTTTGGTCTAGTGGTATGATTCCCCCTTTCCCCAAAATCCCCCCCGCATAGCAGCGCAATGAGAAGAAGATTTCACGCATCCGAAACCCGAAACCCTAAACCCTCCCGAACCACATGCCTCGCCTGGATTGTCCGAGTGTGAGCGCCGAAACCCTGAAGAATCGCAGGCCCGGCTAGGCCATCGGCAGTTCTTCCCGCAGCTGGCTGCAAGTGGACTCACGTAGACCCCTGATTAGTGAACCCATGCGTTCAGGAGCCGATATTATGTTTGGATAGGTGTATAATATATATATATACACATACACATAAACAGATGTATACATATATATATATATATGCATACATACAGATAGATAGATAGATAGATATGGACACAGACTGTGACCCCAAACTCAAGATCTCCACCATAACCACGGCATGTTGTTGCACCTGAGCTCAGAGCTATGTGGGAGTTTCCGAAAACAGGGGACCCTAATATAGTACCCTAAATGGTAGGATCCCTATTATAAGGACCCCAAAATAAGGGTCCCCTATTTTCGGAAACTCCCATTTCTTGCAACCTTCGGTTTGCTCAGAGAGCCGCAAACCCGAAACTCTACGGCCGATCGTAGACCCTGAAGACCTTAGCTCCAAGCCGCTAAGCCACAGAGCCCTCGCTCACTTTGGGGTTCATCCGA
This sequence comes from Symbiodinium sp. clade A Y106, assembly GCA_003297005.1. Taxonomy (NCBI): domain Eukaryota; class Dinophyceae; order Suessiales; family Symbiodiniaceae; genus Symbiodinium; species Symbiodinium sp. clade A. The sequence goes on from BGNK01000861.1 coordinate 175,499, forward strand.
GGCTGGGCTGCAACACGCGACTGACCTTGTCGCGTAGCGGCGGCGGAATCCAAGGCTCTAAAAGCCTGAAACCCTAAGTCCTAAGTTCCTTTTTGTTTCGGCTTAAGGGGTCCGGGGTTGGGCAATAACCAACTCCTTGAGAGATAACACCCGCCCTAAACCCCTGCACCCTGCAGGGTACAATTCAAGCCAGAGTAGAAAGTTTGCGGGTGTCTCAACAATGGAATGAAAGGCTTGTCAACGAAATTGTTGTCGGAGTTTTTCCACCACCTTATCAAAAGCCGTGCCACCAAGGGGCGGCCGCTGGCTGGCATATGTAGAAGTTCGTCGGTGATTTCATTTTGCATTGATCAAGTGTTTTTGCAGTGGCTCCACAATCACAGCGGCGCCTTTCCTCTAATTGTAGCTCTACCTTCCAAACGCGAACTTCAAACCAATCCTTCTCTCCTTGGTTAAACTATGTAACTCAAAGCTAACCATTGCTTTTGGAATAGTAGCTTTTCGTACAGGTCCGGTGAAGGACCGCAGTTCCCGTGATTTTTGTGGCTTGTCAGGGGTTTACTCTTGAAGCTTTAAAACTAGAACTGAGTCCCTCATGCCCAGATTGGCTTTTTCTTTTTTGTAGGAGCACGGTTGAGTGCAACAGCCTCATACTCTTTGTTTCATGCTCTTCCCTCAGCCCATGTAATTACAATGTAACTCGACTCTGGAGGTACACTGTGGGTGAAAATCTTAGTCATGGAAGATGACGGCCAGCTCGTTTCGGAAGCTTGGCAAGAGCAGCGAAAAGCCAGACACGATGCAGGTACTGGTGTTTCTGAGACCAAAAGTGTCAAAACTTCACCTGAGCCAGAGCATCCAGTGAAGGCCCCTGTCGACAATAGGTTTTGGTGTGAGCCTTAGCGACATTGACAACCCACAGCGTTGTGCCATGTAGGCTGGGCATCATACCCCCGCCCACAACACAGCTCAAACAATGCATGTGAGCCGAAATCCTAAACCCCTTGCACTTCCGCAGTGCTTTGGCCCAAACAATCCTCTGTGACCACTTGGCGAAAGTGGACAGAAAAATGGCTTTCTCGCAGCTAGGCTGCTTTTGGATCTTGGTCTCAAGAGTTCGGTGGTTTATTACAATCAGGGGCACCTCTCTCTGAGGTTCCAGCATAAGGATCCGACACTGCTTGTAGTGGCTGTAGTGGGGTTTTCTTGCCTGAATTTCCCATTTCGGGCTTCCAGGTCAGCCAGGCCGAAGTCAGAGACACAGAAGCGGTTGAGAGAAAAACCCTGCACTTTTGAGGGGGGAGTTCAGGGCTCCCCAGGGCTCTGCCCACCAAATGAGCCATGAAGGAAACAGGGTGTCGCTTGCTTTGAATACCCAATGCAGGGGTGGTTTTGGAGTTTCTTCTTGTAGCCTTGTAAAGATGAAGCGCTTCCAAAGCCCGCGTAGAACCGTTATAAGGCAAGTTCGAGGGGCCCTCCTGGATTCTGTGGCCGCGGTGCCCGCACAAGCCGCAAGCTCCATGATGGCACCCTGGCTTCTTTCAGAAGTCCCGGATTTCTAAATTCATAGGGCTTTGGGCAGTAAGAGCGAGAGAAGCAGAGAGACGCGCACCGCATGCAGAGAGAGAGAGAGAGGGAGAGGTTGAGCAACATACCCGGATCTGCCGGCTTAGAGGGTCGCTGACATGCTCGCTCAGTTCGCCGAGGCTTGAAACAACAGTTTGACACTAGTCACTAGTTACACTAGTTATGGGACCGAGCATGGATCCTGAAAACGCCCTACAGAGATTACCCTCGTCGTAGCCTCTTGCTAATTCCGGGTTCAAGGTTCTATGTCTGGGCCAGTCGCTGCTCCCTGGCGGTGCGGTGCCGCCGACTTTGCACAAACGTGTCGAGCGAGCGGCCGCACCTTGGCTTTGCAGAAGTCCACTTCTCACCTTGCCAAGGCCTGCACTGAAGCGACAAACACCACCGGTAAACTTGCCCCTGCTCCTAAACATCACTGCCTACCTCGACATCCCAAGGACCTGCATCGACGCTTCAACTGCAGAGTCTACGTCTCCGGCGCCGATGTGGCGAAATGCGGAGTGCCAGAGGGTGAGGCCAGTTTGCCAGGGGATCCAACAGTTTAGGTTTCGGTTCTGTTCAGGATTCGTTTCAGGGTTCCGGGTTTGGGTCTGTGGCTTTTCAGGATTCGAATCCCCCTGACCTGGCACATCCTTGCTGGCGCAAGGTGATGCAGGACTTGCTCCTCGCTGAAGGGCTGAGCCCCGACATGCTGGATGTGGACGCGGCAAGGCTGCAAGAGTTCTTCCGGGTTTGCACTGAGGGGTGTAACTCTGAGGAAAGTGTGTGTTGCCGAAGCTAAAAATCTCAGCTATGGCGTGCGAGGTTCAGGCCATGAACACCATCGAGAACGCCATCTATGCAGTGCCGCTGCTGCGAGCCCGCAGCATCAAAACAGCATCCTGGTTGAAGAAGTCTGTTTCTCAAACCCTTTGAGCATGCTTCAATCGAAATCTGGCTAGTTCTTCGTCCTTCGTATCACGAGGCCCCGGGGTAGGGAAAGGAAAGCAGAGAAGAAGATCCTTAAGCCCTCCCGGTCCCAGCTCTCCCACACTTCCAACTCTACAGAGCCCGTTTCTGGGACAGAAGAGCCTCCTTGCTAGGCGATTTTAGTCACCAGCGACTTTCACAGCGCACGGGCGGCCTTTCTATTCCAAAGCGTGCCTTGGCCTGAACCCGCCTTTGGGTCTTAGGGTGCAGGCCAAAAAGCAGACATGCATAGATTCTCTGGAATTCCTGTGTAAATCAGGGATCCGTAAAGCCCAAATACAGGACCTCCATGCTTATGTAGTCGTCTCACCCCATTCATATTGCCATATTGCTTCGATGCTGATTTGGCAGGGTCTCCGGTTTCTCAAATCAAGCGCTCCACCCCTTCCGACTCTAAACCTTGAAACGCAAATGCCAATGGAGCCAAGGTGTTCAGAGCGCATGGACTCAACGTTTCCTTGCTGACGGATCCTGCTCCCAGTGGTCTTGAGTCTGGACCGCCTAGGCCTGTCAGAGATTTTATGTGAATTTCGAAGACACTCATGAATCCTCGGTACAACACCTTCAGTTAAGACATCGGATCCTTCAGGACGCCTGGGAAAGATTTCTCTAACTCTGAGAAGGCTTGTCATCAGGGTCCAGCATCCCCCTGGAGCGGCCTGTGAGGAGGCGCCAGGATTCGAAGCAAGCGCCCCCAGTAAAGGAAAGTACCCGAAAGCCCGAAGCCCCTGAGAAAGAAGATCCCACGGAGCACTGTGATTTGGGCGTTACGAAGTGGAACTTTGACAGAAAAAGTGAAACACTGAGATTCAGATTCCGCTACCATGAGCTCTGACGACAAAGCTCGGATTCCGGAGAAGGAAAAGAGGGATTAGAAAAAGAAGAACCCGAAACCTCCTCGGTTTTCCTCTCGCCAGGCCAAGGGAGGATTGGCCCAAGGAGATCAACAACCTCCGGCTCTCCGAAAGGCTCGAGTTCGAAAGGCCGCTGCTCGCAACTAAACCTCTGCGAGCGGCAAAAGGGCGATGAAAGAAAGCAAAAGCTGGCCTTTCGGTCCTTAAAGGCGCCTAGTAGAGTGATTGGAGTGATTATGAATACATCAAGGTTCCTCATCATAGCCGTACTATAATGTACCCTAAACCCCTATGCTAACTGTCAAGACCCCCACATTACGGGCGGCGGCGAAAGGGGTGGGGCCTGGGTGGCTTGGGTATGGGATCCTTACTTAGAGTTGGGCTTGCAGGGCTTAGGTGTTCTCAGTCGACACATGCCAGTGCACCAAATAATACACATACGATGTGCCTTTCCTTACATTGCATGAAATGTCAAATTACACTCAATTACATTGCAGTACGTACAGATGTGCGTACGCATACACGCATAACCTTCAAAACATAGTTGGACACTCAAAGCTATCGCTGAACTCATGCATGTAGGCATCTTCTTCTCGGCAAGATGACGCCCCTCGAAAAATACGGTGCCTTGCCTTGAACGGGGCGCACTGCATTCGCCCGGTTTTGGGCCTGGGGTTTAGGAAAACAGGGGTCTGCGTCCGTGTGCCTTGACGCGCATGTGTGGTCAGGCATCAAGTCAGACAAGCAGGACCTGGAACAGGCCCTGGCGAACCTGAGGGCGATTGCCTTGTCATTCCACAGCAAACTCTGATCGCATTGCAGTCTGGAAGTGGGCACACGGGCTGCACAAAGCTGGCGAAACCTGGTGAGAGCCATGCTTCCAGAAGCCGTGTTCTTGACAAGTGCACCCACTCTTCGATACACATGTGCGTGGCATGTAGTGTTTCTCTTGGATTTCTCTTTTGGGTTGCAGTGTACAGCGTTGCAACAGCCAGCGAAACCGCTGTCGCAAATTCGGGGGACGTGGTCCGCCATGCGGCTCAGGATGAGACAGAAAAAGCCACACTGTGATTTAAGCTCTTGTGCAGGAATATAACACCTTAGGAATGACCTCCTGGATCACGTGGTTTGTCAGGTTACATGCCCTTAAGACTGTCATGTGGCTCTTGGTGTCGAAACGAGGAGGCCAAGGGGAACATTCATGGGCTGATACGGCGCCCTTGAGTGGCACTGCGCCCTTAAGAGGGAACATGCCTTGGTCTTTGGTGGAGTCGCAGTTGAACCGAGGAAGCACCGCTAAAAGACCCGTCACCAGCCATCCAGAAGCAACCAGGCCAGGCTTCCTGGCTTCGGGGTCCTTTGGGCACATGGATTGGGTTGCGCTTCAGCTGCCTTTTGAAGTTGTTTGCTGCAGCTTATCCCGGTCAGATCCGAAATTGCCACTGCAATTTGGCAAAGACGCTGCTCAGTCTCCATCCCAACTCCGAAATTGTTCATCATTCGGAAAGCCTCACCCCCAGGCCAAGGAAGAAAACGCCCTGACGAGTCAAACGCAGGCCCGGGCCTTCGAAGAGGATGCAGGGCTTCTGGGGGGAAAGGGATAGTTCAGTTTAGGATTGTGGTTGAGATAGCCAAACTTTGACGTAAGAAGGAGCCCATACCATCGATCCTGTGCTTATTGCGGATCCTCACTTCAACTAAGTTCCTCAACCAAGAGGACTGCCTCAGAGCTTGGGGCTTCAGGGCTACAGCTGTCGGTTTTGGGGTTCACGGGTTCACCTCGATCCGTGCAGCGCCGGTATGTGAAAGCTGTGACAAGGATGAGCACACTTGCATTGCGCACCGTAGAGCAAAAGAGGCAGTGACAAAGGCGAGTACTCCAACTCCCCTCAACCTCCAGGCCTTTATGAAAAGCTTTGCTAGGAAACGACCCACAGCTTCTCACCGACCCTTATTGAACCCTGAGCTCTCGAATTGACTCTAGCGGAGGCATGTCGGTGACGTGGGGGAGGCTGGGTGGTGACTGGAGACTCCTGAATCTAAGCATTTCAGTCCACTCCCCTCTTCTCTAGCTAAAACCCTGTAGCCGCTGTAGCCCTAAGAAGGAAGATTCTGAAAACCCCCAAGCCAAGCCCGCCTGAAAGCTGCTGGATTGGTCAGTGATAACAGAGTAGCAGGTACACAGAGCTGGAGTTCCTCTTCCTTTTGGATTGCAGCATGTGATTCAGGGGTGGGAACCTGTACAAACACTCGCCTCCCCGAACTGTCGAAAGAGCCGGATTTGGAATCAGGAAGTAGCAACTAGATAATGTGCTGGCCTTGACAATTAGAATGGGATTTTGGTGTCGATTACAGTGTAACACAGTGCAACTACGCAAACCAAGGACCCAAAGAGCCCAAAATACTCCTAACTGAGGAAATTGCTGAGTGAGGAGCCCCATCGACTGGAAAGCATAAACCCTAAACCCTAAACCCTCACGAGTACAGCTTAGTCGAAGGTTGCTTCGGAGTTACCCTGCAATGCGGGCTTCGTCCTTGCTAGGTATGAGGGAAAAAAAAGACCCTCATAGCCCAAAATCACGGGATCTTGGCCTGTCTACGTTTTATCGGCCAGGGCTCGGAAATCCCATGGGCCTTGAGAGCCTGGAGAGCTCCAACAGCTGCGGAATAACGCTCCCTTTTCGTATGGGGCTACATTGTAATAAAATATGTGTAATATGGAACCCTATGGAATAATTGAATAATATTGTGCAGCTTAAGGCTCTGGGGGGTGGAATCTAAGGCATTCAGAAGGGGGCACAGAAACCTTCGAAAGGCCCAATGCCTTTCGCTGAATTCCTCAAGCCCCCGAAAGACCGAACGCACCTCTGCACGAAAGAGGATGCGTTAAGTTACTGTAAAGTATCATTGTACTGTTATTGGAGGCATCTTCCCGAATTATGGCGTAGTGGCCTGTGTGGACTCCAAACCACGAGATGGCAGAAGCTTCCTGTCACGAGATCTTGGAGAGGGAATGAGAGATTTCGACGAACAACGGCAAGGAACTCTGGATCTCTCCATGCACCCAAGCCTGCCGGGCACGAAACCCAAACAATATCCTAGGCTTGTAAACACCTCCCTCAAATTGCAGGTCCTGGGTAGAGGATCGGCCACCCGTGCTCGCTGGGTTCCGGAGCCGACAGCTGCCTCCGGCACCACCTCAGTGGGTGCTTTGCCCAGGCTAGGTTCTTGAAAATAGTACCCTAGAAATAGCGATAAGACTACTGATTGTTCTTGCCAAGACCAACAGCCATATTCATGATAGGAAGGTGTCCCAACTCGCTGCTCGCTTAGGGAGGTGTCTTTTAAGTTTTCTGTCCCGGGTAGGAGCTCATAAGCTCCATACTCATGCTCGTCGCTGTTACCCCAACCTTTAATCCGTGACCAGCCCTAGCTGATGCATTTCGGGAGCCGGGACGATGGTAGTTATGTTAATTACTCTTGATCATGGTACTTGCTAAGGACCTGAAAGCAAAGAATGCTACTAGTAGCAGTAGTAGTAGTAGTAGTAGAAGTAACATCCGTAGGGATATCAGAATGGGTGCCTTGCCACATCCGGTTTTGGCTCTTGCCGGTTGTCCTTCTGTTGCGGATTTGGTTTTGGGGGCCTTTGAAGTTCTCCATGAAAGCGCGGGGTTTGAAAAGGGTTTAATGGNGTGCCTTGCCACATCCGGTTTTGGCTCTTGCCGGTTGTCCTTCTGTTGCGGATTTGGTTTTGGGGGCCTTTGAAGTTCTCCATGAAAGCGCGGGGTTTGAAAAGGGTTTAATGGGACTCAAAGGGATGGCACACTCAAGCCTGCAAGCACTCAGCCTTTTCACTGAACTCGGGCTGTGTGGCTACGCGTTTCGCCTACGGGAGGCTTTTCAAGCCAGCCTTCGAGATTCAGAAAAGAGCTGCGATCACCATGCACGTGCACCTTCGAATGCTGTGCACTGTGATGTTTGCGACTGCAAGTGTTTTTTATGCGCATAAAAAACCCGGTCCCTACCCACCACGCCCTGACACGGGTTTCGATGCGCGTGGCCAATGGATATTGAAATCCCTTCGGAACAAATTGGCCTGGACTCTATGACAGAGTGATGCGTCAACTTTGCTTTTGAAGCAGTGTTGGATGACATGCCAACGTCTCTTCAGAGCAGCTTTGGCACTTTTGATGTTTAGAGAAGAGCTGTACAGCGTCTTGAAGAAGAACTACTTTCTGCTTCTACATCTTTGAACATCGCGAGCATTCTCAAGTTTTCGGCAGGTCGATGCAATCATGTCTTCAACCTGCTTCTTGTTGTGTCCCCTTCTGCGAAGGTTTTGAACGAAGATCTGAAGGTGTTTCTGCAGCGCAGATTTGTTTTGATGGCACGTTCTGTAGAGGCGCTGAGTCTCNATGTCTTCAACCTGCTTCTTGTTGTGTCCCCTTCTGCGAAGGTTTTGAACGAAGATCTGAAGGTGTTTCTGCAGCGCAGATTTGTTTTGATGGCACGTTCTGTAGAGGCGCTGAGTCTCGCCAACCACCAATGCATCAAATACGCCTTCGGGGTGGCAAGAGATTCGAGGAATATAAAGATAGGAGTTGAGTGGCTTCCTGTATGTCTCAAATCGCAGGGAACCTGACTCCAACGAAATATCCAGATCAAGAAAGCTGACTTGTTCACCAGCACCTGATTTGTCCCACTTGATGGACGGGTGCCAATCATGCAGTGTGTTTTGTATTTCGTCGATGTCCTTGTCAGGCGCGAGTCCAAACGAATCATCGACAAATCTGGCCCACAAGCTAATTGTCTTACACTCGTCGACGGTAAACTCATCTAGTTCTGCAAGGTACATGTTCGCAAAGATGACTGATGTCTGTAGTCCGGTCGGTAGGCCCTGCGTGACCTGGAACATTTGATCGTCATGTTGTAGGAACTGGAAATCCAACACGAATTCTGTGAGCCTGATCAGAAAAACACCTAGCCGAGAATCATGACTCCACAGTCGTTTGATTTGTCTGTCAATGNGGAACATTTGATCGTCATGTTGTAGGAACTGGAAATCCAACACGAATTCTGTGAGCCTGATCAGAAAAACACCTAGCCGAGAATCATGACTCCACAGTCGTTTGATTTGTCTGTCAATGCCCGTCATGAAATGACGCCGGTCAAGTGACGGGTAAAGATTTCGAACATCAAACGTGAGCAGCACGAAGCCATCTGGCACCTGCATATCCCCAAGCAGTTTCAGAAGGTCCGTGCTGGACTCAACGACGTGTGGTAGCCTCTTTTGGGCTGGATTCAACATCTCTGTCAAGTATGTGGCTGCTGGTGCAATCCAAGTACGGCTCAGATTCATAATAGGTCTCCCCACAATTGGAGTCTTGTGGAGCTTGACGCGTAATCTGAACGAACCGGCCTTATTCGAATTGAAGTCTTTGAGAAGGAACTTGAGGACCTTTGTGGTAATCAAACCATCCACATGTGCACGATGGAGAAAGCTATCCAAAGCGAACTTAAAGTGGGAAGACATGTTGGTAAACTCTTCGCATGATGAGAACTGCAGCTTCAGCAAGGAGTCGTGACACTTCGGACTTAACCCATGCTTTCTAAAAAAACACTTGCAGTCGCAAACATCACAGTGCACAGCATTCGAAGGTGCACGTGCATGGTGATCGCAGCTCTTTTCTGAATCTCGAAGGCTGGCTTGAAAAGCCTCCCGTAGGCGAAACGCGTAGCCACACAGCCCGAGTTCAGTGAAAAGGCTGAGTGCTTGCAGGCTTGAGTGTGCCATCCCTTTGTGTGTCGCACGAAGCGATGGGTCGAGGCTCTGCGAAGATCGGCAGCCGAGCAAGGAGGAAGTGAACTAAACTTCAACTTGGATTTACAGGATACCACACCAGCTTGAAGAGAAGGAAGACCCCTTGCAGAGGTGACGCCGTGATCTTTCTAGTCATCCACAGCAATCATGACTCGCAGGTACTCCGAAGAGAGTGCGTTCGCGGAAATCCATCCGTGGAAAACTAGACAGAAGCTACAATCACGGGCAAGCTACTATGTCGGGAGTGGTGAGCCCGAGATCGACCACGATTCAAAACAATCAGCACTATTGGCGGCATTGTACCAGAGCAGGTAAAAGTAGAGCGTCCACCACCCGAGTTGGTCGGCCCACGAAGCACCAAGCACGCACATCCAGCGTACTCCGTCCAAGAGGTGGGATCCCTCCACTGCACATGGTTTTCAACCGTGTAACATGCTGGGCGGACCTTGCTGTCATAGAGGAGCTTGGTGATCTGCTGGAATTGCTTCTGCTTAATGCCAAGCTCCTGAACATTGCGAAGTCAAGAATGCAAACCAGACAACTCTGCCATGACCGGACGACAAAAGCATGCTGCGTCTCTGAGGCGTCCTGTAGGTCTTTCAACAACTTGGGATCATTGCTCATCGACCTCTGCAGTGCGGAGAGCTTGAAAATGCTTGGAAACTCACTGGAAGCTTCCTGCACCTTCGTTGGTGCTCTCGCAAACACACTTCCTTTTCGGGTGATTGCATAAACAGGACTCCACATCTGCTCACTTTAACCGGTACAGTAAGTGTAAGCCTTCAGGAGCTGCTTGTTGTACACAGATACTCTGAGAATGAGAACCTCGTTAACCGCCTTTCACCAACGTTGCTAGGCCTACCTTACTGCTTTTCACGGTTCGGCGGTTCGGGTGGACGGACGGCCACGACTCCGCTGCAAAGAAGGTCATACAGCAATTCCAACTTCGGCTGAGCGGCATGAACTTCTCACGCGTGATGCCCTGATTCCCTACTCCCAGGTCGTTCAGCACGGAAGCCATGGCCTGCTTTTTATGCAGCTCAAGACTTGGACCGGAGGGGCACAAGTTCTAGCAACTGTGAGGTTTGTCCCTGTGATTCGGAAATTCTCTGCTATTCAGGTATGCCTCCATCAATGCCACTCGCGAAAAGGTCTGGGCACAGCACAACTGCGAGCGGGGGTGGAGCTTGTTTGCCGGGACCCTCCAGACTTAAACCGCATGCCGAGCAAACTTCTACTTACTACTGCTGCTGCTGCTGCTACTACTACTACTACTACCACCACTTCAGTGACCTCATTTTGCATGGTGTACCTTGTAGTCGCTGAAAATACCTCTATCATGCATGTCCAAAAACAGCTGTAAGGTAGATTTCGTGAAGGAAGTGCACTCTCTGGCTGCACTTTTGAACGGAACTTTAAGCAAACCGCCATGTCAACCCCATAGTCTACTCGAGTAGTGTCGTATGTCATAACGTATAGTTCCGTCCTCGCGCACGGTGCCATTCTTCTCTTTGTGCTTTTCACCTGCCACGATCGCCCGAAGCATACATTAACTACAGTTGCAGCATCGCAAGTGGAAAGACACGCGGAAAACCAATGTGGCCGTTTATCAACAGATGATGGCCTTTCTGCACCTGCGCGCCGGTCCGAGGGCGCAGCACGCGCAGTTGTTCGCAAAACAGAACTTTAGGGTACCCCTCATTTTGCTCGGCTGCTGTGCTTGTTTCAAGCACAGCAAGAAAAAAACTTACGAACCTAGGCAACCATGAAAGTCCAGCAGACCTCCAGTCAGGAAGCTAATCTACGAAGGGACGCCACCGCTGCCACAGAGGGCCATTCTTTCCATGCAGCAGCAGTAGCATTCCATCAACAAAGTACTCTGGCGTGAAGAGCGGGCGTCTTAGACCAGGAGGCTACCTCACCAGTCTGGGTCTAGGACTGCCTAAGGACCAACTTTTGCTTCAAAAAGGAACTTAGCACAACAGCACTATGGCATGGCCTCACCCGACGAACGGGACTACTAGGCCGCAGAAGTTCTAGATAGGCTCGCACTGCTTTAGCACATCAGCTCTCTGTTTTAACCGTGTTGGATCTGTAGGCTATGCGGCTAGCCGGCCGGTGCCTTGTCTCCTGAGGGCAAGAGGCATAGGCTAAAAGAAACCCCCCCGAGCTAGGCTTTGTGCAAAGTCGTGTCTAACGGTTGATGCAGGCATACTGAATTGTGGCTGCTCGCTAGGTGCAGGCTGCTGAAGACGGCGAATGCAACGGCGAAGAAGGGCGAGCCCAGGCCGAGGCGGGTTGGGCGAAAGAGAGCTTGTGACCCAAGGCAGGCACAAGAGACGCAATGGCTGTGAAACAAGGCTGGTGAGAACTCACTTGGCTTCAGGCAGAGGCTTGAGGACGTCGTCGATGGCAGTACCTGGGCGCAAGGGGTTCGGGCGGAGGAACGGAAGCGGGTTAGGGCCTAGGGGCTAACCCTGGTGTGCGCGAAGCATGTCGATGGCCTGGGCGGATAGATCGGTCTCGGCGCGAGGCCAGAGCTCTACCGATAAGGTCCCGGCTAAGGCTGGCGCCCGAGGCAGGCGCAAAGGAAGTTGGCGTGTGCAACGATCCGGCTAGGTTGACTTGTGCAACCCTCTGGGGCTCCGGAAGGCAAAGTCGCCGTGAGCGGCTGTCGGCTAACAGACCTGGCGAGGCGGCCATTATGAGATCCGTTGGCTGCTAGGCACTAGGATCCACCAAATTAATTATTTTGCATTTTTGTTGCAAATATTTTGCAATTTTGGTTCGCAATTTTTTTGCATTATTTTCGCGTTTTTTTGCTAATGTTTACTTGCTGCATGATTTTCGCGACCAAAATACAAAAAAAATGCAAAAAAACACTGTGTTTTTGCATTTTTTTGCATTTTCTTGTGTTTTTGTTACAAAAGCCATCTAAACTTTCTTATTTGCATATGTTTCGTCTTTTTGTTGGTTTGTGTTGCTGTGCTGTGTCGTTGCAGTATTGGTGTATTGTTTTCGTTTTGGTTGTGCCTACGGGCCTATTTTGGTGGTCACTGCAGGCCTTTGACCAAGCCCTTGCAACAACAGCGCTTGCTGAAATTATGGTTCAAAACTTCGCCCATGCTGTGTTAAACATGCAAGGCAGTGCAGCATGCTTTGCACACATCCACACTAAACAGTAAACTGTGCACATAATGCAACCTCTGCGATCATAGGTGCAAAATTTCCAAACAACTGGTATACTACACTGGGCTGATTCGCTCCCCTGGAGATTACGGCAATCGTGGAAGATTTCGAATCTGTCCAGGTATAGAATATGGATTCGAAAATTTCTTAATAAAAACCTGAGTCCACTGATGACTTGTGTAGGTGGGTCGGACACAGCATGGACATGCTTCTGCTTTTTTGTGGCAGGGGCGGTGTTTTCCCTCGGTCCAGTCGTAATGGCATAGAACGCATAGAATTAGAACCATAGAGCTTCGGAATCATCTTTCGTTTTCCAGGGCCCCACACATCTCACCAATCCGAATACTTAGTTGAAAAGGCTGCATTTCAGACTTCGTTTCGAGGGTCTTTGCGAGTCGCCAAACGAAACAGGTTCATGAAATGACCCGCAATATATTCCCGACAACATGTTCTTTCATATGTTCTCTCAAGAATATGTGTATGAATTTAATGGCAAATCTTCACACAGTCATGGCAGTCATAAATAGCACTCCAGACATAGCTTTCAAGCACATGGCCCAAGCCCAGCTCCCAAGCCCGAGCCAACTAAGCGCCCAAGCCCAAGCCACTGCTCCAACATCAATGGACATGTGTCGATAGCCGATAGCCTTCGGCATTCGGGCCACCAAAGCCACAGTGCACACACTGTTTTCGATTAATACTGGTATTAATAACTAGCTGTAACTAGCAGACTGTGAGCCCGTGCCCCAAGCCCAGAAACCATCCCGAAATATAGGCATTACTCACCAAACCACTAAGCCACTAAGCTCAGCCACTAAGCCTAATACCTAAAAGCCCAACTTTCAAGACTAAGCCCCAACACATAGTACCCTTAGCCTTAGCCTTAGCCTTAGCCCCAGGGCCCAGGAGTCTGACCTTATATGGGACACGATTTCTCGCTTTCTTCGGGCCACGTCCAGGTCTTTCCGCTCAGGCGAAACAGCAAGCCAGCAGGTTGACTCCGGCATACAGAACCCAAAACAACTACTCTCATCGATTTCGTGGCTGATTAGTTCCCTATGTGACTGGATACAATGACAAGCATCGGCTTGACCCCACACACACACACACACTGAATCTACTTGGTAGCACCCAGTGCCATTTGCGGTAGTTGACACACCGCCACAGTCACAGCCGACAAATTGTTTACACTTCGTCACCCTAACACATACCACCAACCGTCACTAACCAGACCCTAAACTCTATCCAAAACGCTCAAGGCCTAGATTCCTAGATTCGGTCTCAACGCATCGTGGAGCATCACCTGCAAGGCCCTAGGCTGTGTCAGCAGCTAGGAGCAGCCGAATGGCCGACAAGTTAAAATGAGGGTTTGTGGTCCAAGGCATCAAGCTCTGGACAGAAGCACATCGCAACAAAAGTTATGGCGCAGCATCTGGCACTGGGGGGCGATGCTACTGTAGTAAACTTAGTAAACTGTAAACTTGCTAAACAGTATATTCAATACAGTACAATCCGATGCAGTGAACCAGGACGGCTTCCATNGGCGCAGCATCTGGCACTGGGGGGCGATGCTACTGTAGTAAACTTAGTAAACTGTAAACTTGCTAAACAGTATATTCAATACAGTACAATCCGATGCAGTGAACCAGGACGGCTTCCATGGGAAAATCAAGAAGGAAGCGACATGGCTCCGTGATCCCAGTGAACAGTGAACCGGTTCAGCATTATTTCTCACATGCGTTAGCCGTTACCTGAGGCCTATGGTACTAGAAAACCCAGGTCTTTTCAATGCGCAGGGCCTAGGGCCTAGGGGCCTAGGTCCTACAATGGTCCTACAATCTAACAATGTTTGAACACATTGGTCATTGGCTGGGCTCACGGATCATTGTCACCAAAGTCAGAGCGAGTTAGTTGATCTTGGCAGCGTTCGCTGTTGCAGCGGACGTTTCGGGCGACACTTCTAGGAGCTCTGTAATTCCACAAGCATTGCTTGCCAGAAACATTCGCTGCCTCGTCACAAGGCTCTTCATGTCCTTCAAAGCCGACTCTGAGGGGGATTCCCCATGATTTCAAACTGTTTCAACAGCATGCTTTCGATGAAGAGACACCTTCGCCGCTCGAGCACTGAAGACTTTCTCTTTCACAAGCCTCTTCATGTCATCGCTGCACTCGAACTTGTTCGTGAAGTCGTCCACCGTCGAAAGCACCTGATTCAGCACTCAAACCACTCTGGTGTGTCGATAATATTACATCATGCTTTCAGGAGTGCTGAGATTTGCCCAGGAATTATCAGTGAGAGCTTTCCAACTGGCAGACTAGCATGTCCCATTGGCATCCTTGAGTTCAGGAAATCTTGCAGACCGCGGGAAGAGAGCTGGGTCGATCTTATCGTCCATGGGTGATTGAGCTGCTGTACCATTCATCTGGATGCCAAGAGCGGCAGCTATGCACTACAATGTGACCACAAGACGCAGAACCCGAGAGCCATGAAGAATCGAGCCCATGGCCCCTAGGACTTGGGCCCTTGGATACACAACACGACATCATCCAGACTGATACTCACAAAGAAGGAGAGTAGGTGGCTAGCTCGAGCAGCAGGGCAGCTAAGAGAAGGGCCAGGGATTTACAATTTACACGTACATGCATGTCCATGCCATGCCACTCTTACCTGAACTTTGCCTGTTACCTGCTCACACATGGCATACACTGGCATACACCTTGACTCCTCGACGAGAGGAACATCGAAGCCTGAGTTGCAACATTTAAATGCCTTCTGCACTGAGCAGCGGGCTGCGATGAAGTCATTTGTGGTCTTCTTCAAGTCCCGGGGGCTCAAGGAACTGATCGACTTCGCGGCTTTTTCTTGCAGCTGGCCACAGTGTCCTCTGGCTTCGCTAGGGCACGCCAGTAATGAAGCCCGCCCTCGTGCCAATCTTTGCAAGCAGCAATGGCTGCTTTTGCCGCCTCGGCGAGCTTGTTCACCAGATTGGCGCCATGGAGCTTGACACAGTCCTCAAACACGGCATCATGTTGATGTCTCACAACGGCCCCACAAAGGCTTCGGTTTCGTCCAGATCACGGAAGGCGCTTCGTCACATTGCGACTGCCTTGGCCTCCTTATCTCACCTTGTCGCTTTGCATCTGGCAGGTTGAGATTGGCCAGTGTCGTGGCTGCTCGCGGCTGGCCGGAGCCTGAAGCCTGCTCCTATCAATGTGCTTAACCAAAAAGCGGTGGCGACTGCAGATACGTGGGTCGACGACCTGACTGTGATTTATGCGGAGCCAATCCCCAGCAGGTCGCTGCGAGAAAGGCCTTCGTGTGGCTAAGACCCTTTTTGGTGCACTCGCTGAGGAGGGTCTCGAAGTTTCTTTCCAGAAAACCACCTGGAGCTTCCAGCCAGCTGTAGAGGCAGCCTTCTTAAAGCAACAGTCCCAGGAGAACCCAGTTCAGGTGTCGTCTGTCGCCAAGGACCTGGAGGTCGCCAATGCTGCGGAGCGGGCCCGGTGTACGCACATCCAGGCCAGCGCCTGCGAAAGGGGACCGCTCGTGGCCTTAAGCTGCACTCCCTGAAGATCCACAAGACCGCGCACAGGGTGCGAGTCTCCAAAATGGGGTGCAAGCAGGNCGCACATCCAGGCCAGCGCCTGCGAAAGGGGACCGCTCGTGGCCTTAAGCTGCACTCCCTGAAGATCCACAAGACCGCGCACAGGGTGCGAGTCTCCAAAATGGGGTGCAAGCAGGCAGAAGGCAGCAGCTTGGCAGCGTTGATGTTGTTTTCAGCCTGGGGAACCCGCTGCGCACCATAGTTTTGTAGCACTGGCGTACCTTGCACAGACTCCTCTTTTCAAGGACGTCTCGGACAAGTACCTGCGCTTGTGGAAGCTTAAGACGGCCCCCAAAAGATGGACCCTTGTCAAAGGTCCGATCGCCGCCATGATCGCGTATTTGCAGGACCACGCGGTGGACGCCAGCGCTCCGCTGGCATGGAGATTCCCTGAAGGATCCTTGAGCGGACCGGGTCTTTGGAACTTCAGCGGAGACACTGTCTCCTTCAGAAGCTCCTTCACATAAGCTCCACTCTCTCTGAGCTTGGATCGTTGACAGCAAGACCAGCTTGGCATCTGCCTCGAGGCGGGTTGAGGCTGTGTGAGATCATGAGCGTTAGTCGCTTGTGATAGGTAACTCTGTTTGTGAGTGTTTTGCTTCGGGAACGGTTTCAAGAAACCTTCCTTGATGCTTTGAAAGTACATTTGAGAATCTTTTCGATCNAGCGTTAGTCGCTTGTGATAGGTAACTCTGTTTGTGAGTGTTTTGCTTCGGGAACGGTTTCAAGAAACCTTCCTTGATGCTTTGAAAGTACATTTGAGAATCTTTTCGATCTCAAAGTGCACTTGTTTTGGTGATGAAGACTTCTTGAAGGATCCTCAGCGCTATGTTTAAATCCCACAAGATTTACTCTGTAAATCTTTGTGTGGTTAGTGCCCAATACGCTAATTCGTTTGTTTGAATTCGTTTCCACACTTGCG